>OY725504.1:1633757-1678715 GCA_963281255.1 Aphrocallistes beatrix
GGGAGCGCAGAGAAACTCACATGGAGAATATTTGAATGCATTGAGAAACAAACAGATTGAACTCCAGGACATAGCCAGGAATAACATTGAGAGGAATCTCGCAAATGTACGTAACCGGCGTAATGAGGGAAAGGTCGAAATGCTGCTTAAACGGGGGGACAAGGCGATGCTCAAGCGGAATACTATCGCAGATTCGTTGACAGAGAAATATTCAGGCCCCTTTGAGGTGCTAGAAAAGAGAGGTCCAGATGTTAAATTACGCTTATCACATGGAGACAAATGGGTGCACATGGATAATGTTGAGAAATATATGGGATGTGCAAATGACGTGGATTTAGCACCAAATTCAATAGTCGCAAGTAGCCAGAGCACGGAAGAGGCAATAATGATCAATGGAGAACAAGAGGATCGATTCCAATCACAAACCGGAAGTAAGGACCCTCAGGAGACGGAAGACTTAAACGATGACCTGGACCAGGTGGATGATTACCTAGACAAGAGTCTGGACTCTGTGACTGTGGATTTCCCACGTTATCCAAGCAGAAACAAGAAACGACCGAAATACTTAGAGGACTATATTGCATGCGCAGAACTCCAGGGAAAGTGATTCCAATAACCTCGAACTCCTGAAGGGGGGGTGATGTTATGAATTATAATGTTATTTGGTCTTAGTTTGTAGGCTCAGTAAGGATCCAGTATAAATAGGATCCACCCTTATTCATTAGTGTACTTAGACTGTTCGTTATTTCTACTTTACTTGCTATATTGCTACTTGTATTAGATCTCTCAATTAAGCTTAACACATGTGTTGGGCATAATTGTAGCGGTTTTAGGATAGCTAATAAGACGCATAAAATGTACTAGAAAGCGTCAGAAAGGAATCGGACAAAGAAAAGACAATAAAAAATAAATTGTTAATGTAATTAAAAGATTTGTCAAGAATGCATATAAACATTGTGGGGAATATTTAATAATTATGGGTTATGTATATATACATTTACTAATGAATTTAAAAAAGGATTATTAATAATTTGATCTTTAAACACATCCCTGAAAAGGAATTATCAAGTTTTATGGTTATTTAGTGTAACCCATACTTGTATATATCAAACACAACTTGTTGATGATATTTCAAACAGAATTTGTTACCATCGACTAACCCATCCCTGGTCCAAAATTCACAAGTTACTGTTAGGCCTTATGTATAGTAGGCTATGGTTTGACTTAAGCACCCTCAATTTTTCCGAAAAAGCCGTTGTCACAAGATTCAGTCATTTTTTAAACAACCAATGGTTTCAATAAGGACAACAGATTGGCAATAGATACTGACCGATCAAACAATAAGGAAGTCAAAAGTATTAACTTTTGCTAATAAAATTAAAAATGATCGAATCAGTAATTATAAAAATGCAGAAGATATTTTTGATGACAGTGAAATTTTTTAGGAACATAAAAAATAGTTATAGTCAAGTAGAAAAATTAATAGGGGGAACGAGTCACACGACAATAAACATTTAAGCTCAGATTTGAAAAATATAGGGTAACTCGTTTTTGAGTAAGAGTTCCTTTACAAAACGACTTGCACATAATTAGATAACCAATTCAAAATTCCAAAATTTGTAATTGGTCTAGTTGGACCAAGGCCTACTATATAATACGGCTATATAAGTATAGTATTTGCCTATTTCATTTCCAGGCCATTGTTTACTTTCTGATTGCTAGTTTATATCAGTACTTCCTGTCACGAAATCAACTAGACTTAGGTTTTCAAATACGCTGGAAACAGCTAGAACACTTTTGAGAACGATTTCTCATTGGATTTAACCACAATGACGTAATCATATATATACATACCCATATATGGTAATTATTATATTACTGAATTAAGCATTATATGAGTGAGTACTTTTATTATTTTTCGAATTGACACAAGAAATACAAGAATTGCTAATGGAGAAAGGTACGCAATTAAATTTTCTGACGTTTGGTGGATTTAAATGCGGAAACCTGGTCCTTACGGCGTGTTTTTTTACCATATATGGTTTTTTTACCATATATTGTTTTTTTGGTTTGGTTATATGGTTTGTTTTTTTACCATATATGGGTTATATGGTTTTTGTTATATGGTTTGGTTATATGGTTTTTTTACCATATATGGGTATGTATGTATATATATGATTACGTCATTGTGGTTAAATCCAATGAGAAATCATTCTCAAAAGTGTTCTAGCTGTTTCCAGCGTATTTAAAAACCTAAGTCTAGTTGATTTCGTGACAGTAAGTACTGATATAAACTAGCAATCAGAAAGTAAACAATGGCCTGGAAATGAAATAGGCAAATACTATACTTATATAGCCGTATTATATAGTAGGCCATGGTTGGACTAAGATTGATGTGGAGAACTGAAAGTGGTGTCACTCGATGGGTAGGAAATAAAAATTGGGAATTAATTGTAAAATGTGTTCTAAATATGACCTCGTTACATATTAAATTGCTGAAAATTTGGTGCGGAGTTCCAATCTGGTATTTATAAGTAGATTGGAATACATTTTAAAATGTCAGCTAAGGGGGGATTTTATGCGTTTCCTATAGGACGAGAAATTCAGTGACCTCGATTTCAAGACTTTCTACCGCCCGGATTCCTTATATATCAAATAGGACACCTTTTTGAGCTTAAGGATACCGCCCTCGAAAAACATCGCAAAACATTAAAAAAAATTGTGGAATTTTTTATTGTCAATTCCATCGGATTATTGAGTAGTCTACCATCTAATCGTACTTGTTGGACGGTATTTATTTTGATATTCTAGAACTGGACACCTAAAGCTCAGGCGTACTAAAAATCGGAAAGTTATTCGTGATTTTGCGGGGCATTCATCAATTATTTTCTAACTTATCTGATATTTTTTCAATTATACGAACCTCAAAATGGTTTTGGCCCCTTTAAATATTATAAAACAGATGAATTTAGAAAACGAAGCACCTGAAATCCAATCAAAAATATCTTTATGAGGGACTTCATTTCTAAAATGCTCGGGAAATGGCCGTTGTGATATTAGCTATTGTGTATAGAAAAAAATTCTGAACATTTAAAAAAAAAGTTTGTTCAGATCGGACCATTAGTTCGTAAGTTATAGTATATTGTAGGTAAAGTTCGGACATCAAACCACTCTATGGCCCCCAAAGTGCTCGATGTCAATGCTTAAAAACTATTGAAGATATATAATCTATAATAATCTTAAATGAAAGGATATATATGATAATATATAGGTTCCTCAAACATCTCTTTGTCAAAAAGTAAATATTTCTAGACTAATCATCGTTTTTGTTGTAATACAAATTCTATGGAGAACTTTGAATATATTAGAAAATGGTGAATCTTGTCATGAAATAAGTTCCCAAAAGTAGCTATTATACTCAAAAAACAATGCAATAGTCACTAGCAATGTATACAGAAACTTTGAAGCACCCAACATGATTATTTTGGAAGTTCAAATCATTGATCTCCAAATTTTAGTCAAAGCCCCCCCATTTATGCTCCAAAAACAGATTCCTCCATATCTCGGGAAATATACACCAAAATTCTTAGCTCTCAATTCCTAATATACTTTTCAAGACGGTATATATCTGATTCTTAAATAATAAATGTACTACATGGAATGGAATGCTAAGTTTCAAATTTTTATCACGTGATGACGTAGCATTTTTCGAAAATCCTAACTTGAAAACTAAAAGTCGTAGACTCTCGCTCTAACTTCCTAATATACTTTTTGGTAGCTCTTTATTCATTCTAAACCGATGAATTATACATTGTACTGCTAGGAATATGATTTACATTCCCTAATTGGTTCAAAATATTCGGGGTTAGGGGCCTCAAGGTAATTTGTGAATTTTCAGTATAATTTTGCTATTTTCACCAAAATCTGTTGGAATACATCTAATTAATTAGTATACACGCGATTAAATGTCCATGGATGCTTTTATTTTTCGTTAATAGCTCATTTTACATCGTTCTTACAATCAAAACTTCAAATCCCTATATCTCGGGACTTTAAAATTCCAAAATTGACCGTCTTTCAAAAATTTTAACTCAAAATTGCTTTGAGATAGAGGTTTGAAAATTTCAGGAGTTGTTCCATTTCATTAGGCGATGAGCGTAGGACCACTCAATTTTTGATATTTTATAAATTTGTGATTTTATTGCTGATTTGCAAAGAAAATCGGACTTTTTTCGCCGTTTTTTGGCCCTTTTTATTCGGACACCGATAAAATTTACAATTTTTAAAATTTTAACTTTCTTTTGGTCCTATGAAGTGGCAAATATGATAGACTATCTATGAATAAATTTTCGAAGCATTTGATCCAAACATGTGCTTTAAAAAAATCACAGAGTGCAGGAGGGCTTACCATTAAGATGTGCTAGGGAAAAACGGAAAAAACCGACTTTGAGACGCTGTAATTCAAAAACTAGAAATGTGAACCAAAAACTGTTTGGCATGTCTCAATATTTTTTAATTGCACTACCTGCCCACGCTTAACATCTTATATATCTCTATTCTTGATATATGCTGTAAGCCAAACCTATGGATTTTTCACGGGCGGTATCCTTAAAATAGGTTATCCATTTTCTGTTGAAATTTGTCCCAGGACTTTTGCTATATGACTGGGACGCAAGCCAATTTTCAGATGATTCACAATTAATTAATATTAACTATTAAAAGTAACCATTTTGTTGTTTAACAATATGACAAAGCAGAAACTGCCCAAGCTATTAAGAGGATCCTTGGTAGGCATAATTTACTGTTAACAGCAATTTAGATGGTATTAACAGTTTACAGGGTGTCTCAAAAGTTCTGCAACGAATTTTGCTAATGCATTATACATAGATAAATACATCAACATCCGATAACTCATTTTAATCAAAAGTAGAGGATTATCTTAATTATTTTGCATTCCAATGGCCTGTATTTCTCAATTTATTTGCAATGATGGATCATATATTTCACTGTCTCGTAAAGAATATTTTTTAAATCAATAAAAAATCTCACATCCCAGGTACATTTTATGGGTATACTTTTAAAATACTCATTCTTATCGAAGATTACTGCTACATAAATCAAAAGTAGTAATATTATTTTAGTATTATGAATCAATTACAGAATATAGAAGTGATTGATTTAATATTTCATCAGAAAAATAGTGATCTTCAAACTTAGCACTTTTGAGCTCCAAATTTTGGAGTAATTGGTGTGTAATTATTTAAAATTTTATAAGAAATGTTTTTTGCGGAATGAGTTGAGCTCATTTGTATGCTAGAAGGGTGCTAGATTTCATTTATGGAGGCTAATTTGGAATACAATCAAGAGATCTTAGTCAAATTAACAAAGTAAATTGATTGTTACAGAACTTTTGAGACACCCTGTATCCTTCTATTAAAACTCGATTAATGTGTATATATATATATATATATATATATATATATATATATATATGTATATATATACTTACTATTAAAACTCGATTATTGTTTGTGTATATATGTATATACAAGCGCGCTTCGCTTGCTTGCGCTGCGCGGCTTGCGGACACTGCGTGTCCGCAGATTTACCCAGTGGGCGCTTGCGGATATTAGAGAAAGAATACGTCGCTTTCTTGTTTTATACTTAGTACGCTGAATTGTCATTTGTCTACGTTGATGAAATCAGAACTGTAGCAGAAAATGTTTCGTGATAAATATAATTTACTTCGTATTAAGTCAACTAATCTGAATGTAAGCTCAATTTGAATACACAAAGTTTACATTGCTAAAGATTATTATACTTGAATAATCAATTCCAGTCCATGTCGTTAAAAGTTATTTTATGATCGAATTGATTGATCGTAGCATATAACACATTTTAATTATTGTTAACAATCAAATTATAGACTCAAAATAACAGTATTCAATCATTTATATGAATAGAATCGTGTGAATGGCATTATAAAAGGCTGATAATTGATTGGTTCACATAAACCAATGAATTTCAATCACAATTAGTTCTTTTGATTGTATGCATAAGTCACTACTATTTTGTTTCAATGTATTTGCATTATAAAATAATCGAATTTGATTGGTCAGCACATTTTGTCACCTATCTCGGCGAGGTGTGAACATTTCGCTTAGATCTTCGAACTTAATCCTAGATTCACCATTTGACACCTACATGCCAATTTTCGTATCTCTACGACTTGCCAATTCTTCAATCAATTCGGACAAACAAACAAACAAACAAACAAAAAAAAAAAAAAAAAAATCCTGGAGTTTTAATATATAAGATATATATATATATATATATCTGTAACGAATTGATTGAAGAAACTGCAGGGCTCAGAAAGCTGATTTTTGGCATGTGGGAGTCTTTTGGCTATGGCTCCAGTAAGTTCTGAGTTCAGAGCAAAATGTCGACTCATCATGGAATTATGACGTCATTGTCACATTTTTAAAAGTTAAGCAACACAGTTATTCGGGCATAACTCAGCCATTATAGGAGATAGAAGGCTGAAATTTAATAGAATCTGTATACTAACACGTCTCACATAATGACTTATCACTTTGCTATGACGTCATCATTACTCATCAAAATTTTTAAAATTGACAAATTTGGTGTTTTTTCGAGTGATATCGATTTTAAAACTAAGATAGACATATTTAGAGATGATATATCCCGTTTAATTAACCAATGTCACCTCCAGGCGACCGAAGGGAGCCTCCGACGGAAACGAAGTGTCCGCCAGCCGCGCAGCGCAAGCAAGCGAAGCGCGCTTGTATATATATATATGTTGTGGACCAAAGTGTAAACTGGCCAAGATTTCAGAATCTTGGCTAAATCTTGGCTAAAAGCAACTTTGGCTCAGCCAAATATTTGGTTGAGCCAGTGTTGAGTTAACCTAAATTTGATGGGAGCATAATACATCATGAGTTGACAATAAATTGTAGATTTATTTAATCTTATTGCGTTATGCGTTATGCGTGAGAGTAGTATAGATTATGATTACCAGTTGAGAAAATCCTTTAACGCTAATATAATACTCATTCATGTTAACATTAATTACCAAGCACAATAATTAATTAAAAATATTAACAATTCAACAAATATGAGTCATTCGCACTAGTCACTTGTTCTGTTATGAGGGACAGGGTGTAATTCAGTTGTCACTTGCTCTGTTATGAGGGACAGGTTGTAATTCAGTTGTTACTTGCTCTGTTGTGAGGGACAGGGTGTAGTTTAGTTGTCACTTGCTCTGTAACGAGGGACAGGGTATAGTTTAGTTGTCACTTGCTCTGTTATGAGGGACAGGATGTAATTCAGTTGTCACTTGTTCTGTTATAAGGGGCAGGGTGTAATTCAGTTGTCACTTGCTCTGTTATGAGGGACAGAGTGTAATTCAGTTGTTACTTGTTCTGTTATAAGGGACAGGGTGTAATTCAGTTGTCACTTGCTCTGTTACGAGGGACAGAGTGTAATTCAGTTGTTTCTTGTTCTGTTATAAGGGACAGGGTCAGCGGTGTTTTGCCAAAAATAGAAGTGGGGGGGCGCTTCCTTCCCGTAAAAAAGTTATATGTTTTTTCGTGAAACTTTAATCCCCTGATGGCAGGGGCGGATACAGGGTTTAGACTCAGGGGGGTCCAAAAGCGCGCGGAGCGAGCGCAGGTAATATAAATTTTTAAACTTAAGGTGGTCAAATATCATTGTACATCAATTCTTATCAAATCTCATACGGGATTTGAATTTCCTTCCTGTAACCTGATTACCACTTTGTGCTTCGCGCCAATTCATCACAAGCGTTTGCGAGTATATTTAGGTTTTAGTCAACATAGTGATAATGATACAATGTAAAAAAGTGGGGAGCAGCGCCCCCCCCCCAAAACACCACTGGACAGGGTGTAATTCAGTTGTCACTTGCTCTGTTACGAGGGACAGGGTGTAGTTTAGTTGTCACTTGCTCTGTAACGAGGGACAGGGTGTAGTTTAGTTGTCACTTGCTCTGTTATGAGGGACAGGGTGTAGTTTAGTTGTCACTTGCTCTGTTACGAGGGACAGGGTGTAATTCAGTTGTCACTTGATCTGTTATGAGGGACAGAGTGTAGTTCAAATATGTTAAATATACTAAGAATACTGTCAAACAATCTACACTTGGACGTACTCCCTTTGAAGTGCACTTTAGGAGGACTCCCCTGATCTATCTGTAGATTTGATGCTACCTCAAGAGTTCATAGACTCGCTCAATATGATGTAGATGACGCCCTACAGATGGGTTGCGAGATCATCGAATTCTCTAATTAAACTACCGAGACTACAGCAGTTCCTGTCCCACGATCGAGCACGCTTACCCTCCTCCTCCCACTCTCTCGCATGACTCTATGTCAGCCGGACGTGACGATTCCTTCAGCCGATGTTTCTAACCAAGTGGATAGAGACCAACAGCCTCAGCCATGTTCTTCATATAGCCCAGAACCTGTCCACGATACACCGAAGTTGAAGTTCCCTCCTCGCTCAATGCTTCCTTGATCTGTGGATTTCCTAGGCCTTCCATGTACGAACCGTGTGCTCTTCCACTCATTGCGCAGTGTCATATTCAGCATGTTATTAGTAAATCTCCGTTATCTGTCAGAAGATGTGAGGTGCTCAATGTTCACAGAATATAGAGATCAGGTGTTCACACACCTCTACAGCTGACTTCGTTTTGAGCGATCAAAACACAATAAACTTGCTAAAGCAGCCCTGGTAATTGAGGATGTATTTGTACCCGTTACCCTCCTGCATTCATAAATCTATCAGGTCAGACTGTGCACGCTGGCCAACAGTTGGAGGAATGATTGGCTTGTGGACAATCCTTTTCGTAGTCACCTTCCCCTTCTTCTCCTGGTATATAGGGCAGAGTCCAAAATAATTTCAAGCGAGCGAGTAATGTGCAGTTTATTATTCTCCAAATAGGCTCACATTCTAAACCTCCCTGCATGACAGATCTTATCGTGTGCTTTGCAGAGAGTCTCGTAAAGATCTTCCTTGGCAACTACTAATGCGCGCTCTCTCTCTTCCTCGAAACTCCCCACCCTTCGTATGCAGCTCGACAATATCACCAAACCGACAGACGCTTTACTTCTCAGCTGCTCGGAGGTGGATGTTTTGACAAAATCCTCAGAAGAAACTAACAAACTTATCATTTCTTCAATATCCCCCCGGGTTAAAGGCTGCTTAGATTTGGGGAGTTGATTTAACTCTCCATAAAATCTTCTGCTGGTGTTGGAAATGTGATGTTGGTGATGGCCTACCTGGTTGTTGAGTACACTCGGGCAGCTTTTCAACATTATATACTGCGAAAAACTACTTCATACAATAGGCATAGTTAAATGAAACTAAAATTACTTTATCCGTTGCCAAGTACTTACAGTTCTCAATATTTAGAATGTAGTTATGGACATTTCAAACTATCTTGACTGATAGTAATTGTTTGATTGTCAATTCCACACTAAGTAGACTGTAGTTACGGACCGGACAAATTCATTAGCTGATTACTTATTCAGAATCACCGTAGCCTTCTGTTAATGTGAAACTACTATTCTATCTAATAATAGATTTAAAGAGCTCATATTTGTTATATTTATTGTCATAAATTAGTTTTGTTAGTAATAAATTGATTAATAACATCTAGAATTAAATCTAAAATTTCTTGTCAACCCATAATGTATTATACTCCCATCAAATTTAGGTTAACTCAACACTTTGGCTCAGCCAAATGTATGGCTGAGCCAAAGTTGCTTTTAGCCAAGATTCACAAATCTTGGCCTATATATATATATGTAACGATTTGATTGAAGAAACTGCAGGACGTAGAAAGCTGATTTTTGGCATGTGGGAGTATTTTGGCTATGGCTCCAGTAAGTTCTGAGCTCAGAGCAAAATGTCGACTCATCATGGAATTATGACGTCATTGTCACATTTTTAAAAGTTAAGCAACAGAGTTATTCGAGCATAACTCATTCATTATAGGAGATAGAAGGCTGAAACTTTAATAAAATATGTATACTAACATGCTTCACATATGATACACCTATCATCAAAAAATGATGACACATCACCTTTTTATAACGTCATCATTACTCATCAAAATTTTAAAAATTGATATTTTTGGTGATTTTCTGTGCGATATCGATTAGAACAGTGAGACAGACGTATTTAGAGATGCTATCTCCCTTATAATTAACCAATGTGACCCCAGGCGACCGAAGGGAGCCTCCGGCGGACACAAAGTGTCCGCCAGCCGTGCAGCGCAAGCAAGCGAAGCGCGTTTGTAGCAAATAAACTGTAAACAGTGCTTCTACCATCCCTGGACATATACGATAAATAATCACAATTATTAGCCTAAGAAAGCCGAAATAGTCTTCGAGTAAGATATCCCATCTCTGCTATTACCAGCAGGGATAATATTTATAAACATTATTTGGCAATATATATAGTATACATTTTTGGATATGTAAATGTTCAATCATTTTAATAATTTTAGATCGACTTAAAGTATATTAAATAATCGAATAATGATCATTACAAAATTACACAGCAAGTGATATAACATTATTAGGAGATTCTTGAAAGGTAATTAACGAGTTCTTCATTATGACTAATTTCTAAACTAAAATCTCTAATCAGTCTTGAATACTGTCGCTGTTGGTCCAATAAAGAAACTAATATATCATTTAAAGAATCTTTTTCATCCTTACTATTCGATTTTTTCTCTTGTAATTTTACAAGATTGCTAAATGTCTGATTCAGAAATTGATCAATATGTTTTATATATATATCTCTGTTATTCTGACTTGTCAAAGCAGTATCAAATTTATCATAAATAATATTTAATAGTTCAGATTCTTTACTTAAAAATATTTTGGTATCATTCAACGTATTATACAAAGTAAAAAATTGTCTTGTTTCGGTTAAAGTTCCAGAGACAAATTTATGTAACTCAACAAATCTTCTTTGATATTGAGCCAGTTCTGCTCTACTCGGAATATCATCAATTTTTCTCTGAAATGAGGCAATGTCTCGAGTTTTTTTAGCAATATGTGTTCGAGACTTTTTGAATTTCAGATCATCTACAGATCTTTGTTGGCGAAATTTTTCTAAATCATTAAAATATTCTTTATTCCCGTTGAAATCTTGCTTTTGTAACTCCTCAATCTCAAAAACAATCCTAGACACTTCATCCTTAGATTGCGCATCAAAAACTTTCTCATGGGATACTAATTGATCATGAATCGAAACAAGTCCCATTAATCTAGAATAAAATCAAATGGTTTAATATTTATTTGTGATGAAATGATAAACGAGATAATAAAGTAAAAGTAATATTTTAGTTAAGTTGGTAACACAAACTCCTATATAAGATAACTTAATTCTTTTAACAAATTTCATATTTTTCTTTTTATGTAGCAATTATTACACTAAATAAACACATTTATAACATAAAAAATTTAAAATTGGCGAATATAATAAAAAATGTTAAGGAATCCTCTGCTCCGAGCTGCATTATGATACAGAAATGTGGTCTTTCAAAAAATACAATAAAATTCAATATCATTTGTTGGTGCACAATAATTCTTATGACTGTCACTGGTACAAGAGTGGCTAGTCAAATTGGTACCTACTAACCATACATTGGATAAATCGCTTGGTAGAGTTCCCCAGCCTAATTTGGATCGATGCCACCACCCCAGAGATTGCACCTAATCACCCATCTTTTGCAAGGTGACTGTAAAACTTAATTGTTTATTTGCAAATCAATTATGTATAAATCAAATTTTAATATTCAAATTCAAAATTTTTTAATTAAAATAATATTAATCTCTGTTTATGACCTCTGGAATATGGTCCTTTCAGTCAAAATGTTAAAAATCAAAGCAGACGAGAAAATCAAAACGTTTTACAATTTTTTAGCTTAAGGTTAACATTCGGATATGGGTTGATTTTGAAGATTTAAAAAGCGGTTCTAATCATTTAATTAACAAATTTAGTTAAATGCATAACATAATTTGTTATAACTTTTGAAATTACTAACAAATCACCTCTACCAAAAATAGTGATAAGATGAACAAAATTAATGAAAAGACTAACAAAGTTAATAATAATAAAAAGATTAACACAATTGATGTGTTTAAATTTGTTCGACTCACACTAGTTTTATATAAATCTTAATTCAATATAAGTAATTGATAGGGCATTCAATAAGTTTTATGCACAAATATATATTTCGAAAAGGCATTTAATTTGTTCGTTTTATACACCTTCTTAGATCAGCGGTTTTCAATCCTTTTTGGATGCGGATCACTATAACAATTATTCCTAAATTATATGGAGCCCCACTGTTAATCGTAATACAAAATTTCGAAGCATGTAAACCCTGAGCATTAAAGGCGTGCGCTCCTTTTTGAACATAGGAGCGGAAGTTGGAGTAGCGCTCTTATTTCTGAGGAGCGCGCTCACTGGAGCAGACTCCTTTTAATTAAGTTTGTTCCTATAATTTCCCCTAATATCCAACAATTTTCTCAAAGTTTCCTACTGAAATTGAATTAGGGTAAATTTAAATTAGAAAATGTTATATATTAAAACGCAATGGTTTTTTTAGTGTGAATTGATTGAGGAACTGGAAGGTGCAAGAAATGTGAAATTTGCCACACAGGTGAGTAATAATGAAACTTGAATGGAGTTCGAAGATCTAAGCGAAATGTTCACACCTCGTCGAGATAGGTGACAAAATGTGCTGACCAATCAAATTCGATTATTTTATAATGCAAATACAATGGAATCAAATAGTAGTGACTTATGCATGCAATCAAAAGGACTATTTGTGATTGAAATTCGTCGGTTCATGTTAGAACCAATCAATTATCAGAAATTTATAATGCGATTTACACGATTCTTTTCATACAAAAGTTTGAATAAAGCTATTTGAATCCATTATTTGATTATAAGTTATTTTATGATCGAATTAACTGAAATTGGTTGATTAATCAAGTATAATCATCTTTAGTAATGTGAACTTTGTGGATTCAAATTGACCTTACATTCATGATTAGTTGACTTAATACGAAGTATAAAATATTTATCAAGAAAATTTTTTATGCTACAGTTCTGATTTCATTAATCATTCATAAGTAGGGGCCTTATGGAAGTTGCAAGCACCTTAGGGGGCGTTACAAAGGGAAGGTTAGGAAACACTGCATTAATGTAACTGCTGACAAGTGGGAATCCATCATACCTAGTAGAGAACAAGAATGCGACGTATTGTTTCTCTAATATCCCCAAGTAGCACTGGGTAACTCTGCGGACACAAAGTTTCCATAAGCTGCGCAAAGCAAGCAAGCGAAGCGGGCTTGTATATATATATACACATTAATCGAGTTTTAATACTAGCAGTAAGGATGAAATACACATGATAAAAATAAATGCAGATAAAACTAAATAAAATATTATTTTATTTTGTAAGTGAATAAAAACCTTTGCAAGAGATTTGAATCCAATTCGGCCTCTTTGGACATAATTTGAGCAAGTTCATTTCTTAATATCACATCTTTATCAAAACAGCTCTTTACTTTACTTTTGATGCCATTAAATTTGGCCAATATGTCCTCTAAAATGAAATTTTTGCTTGAGAGAGATTTGTCCAAAATAGCAACCTGTTTTCTCAAAGACTCAATTATACGAATATTAGATAGAGAATTCTTTATTGTTGAACCTCTTTGTGTTTTATATGCTTGATTACAAAGTGAAATTGAATCGGCCTGTAACCCTACGATTGATCCCAGTATATTCTTGCTCAAAGAAGGTTGTTCATTTTTAATTTCTGATAATTCATTAAGCATATCAAATACTGGGTTATTAGTTGAATTATTATTGGCTATTAAATTAGAATTTTCTGGAACGTTCTTTTTTGAAATAGGGTTCAAAATATTGGATCGAGTGGATTTATAATCAACATTTTGACCATATTCAAGAAGAGTTAACAAAACCTAAAAAATATAATATAATCATTTCAGGATTATTGTATAAAGTTTAAAATTCATTGTATAATTACAAGAGGCAACACTGAATATCTTACAAAAGGTCTCGGAGTATTCTATCATTTAAATGGGATTATAAACCACTAAAATAATCTCTCGAAATCAAATAATCGGCGGGGGATTATGGTTGTGTCGGTGGCTGGAAATAATTTTAAAAAGCGACAGAAACTTACTATAACTCCCAGGCTACTTTTCTTCCCACATTTCCTAACTGCCCCGAATTCCTTCGCTAAACAGCGCCTCATAGAAAATTCAATGTGCACACGCTGGAAAAGTATATGATCATATGCAATTTTGATCTCAACGCCGTAATACCTTTGACAGGCGGTTTTTATTTTGAAAAATTGCCTCCATCATTGAAAGCAGGGGCATCAGCTTCAGGGGGAGGCTCGCTCCCCCACTTTTAACAGAAAACTGGTAGGGGGAGCAGAACATGACTTACAAGTCTCAGGGATGACAATCGAATTGGGCCACATGACACTATGATCTTGCTGAAGATACTTTAAACTAGTCATGTCTTGGGCAACGTTGGTTAGAAGGATACTCATTCCTATTGAACCATCTCCATCTTCAAAAACTCCCAATTGATATCTGTAATGTATAGCCCCATGAAGGATTTCATGTTGGAAAACTCAGCACCTTCTTTCAAATCAGACAAAATATCCTTGGAAATATCGGGCAATGTAAATCGCCTTACCTTGAAAACGCTTTGTTATCGACATTTCACCTTTACTTAGATAAGTTGGGAGATGTATAGAGAAGCAGGAAAATTTGAAAGGGATGGGATATTTTCGTCACATGACAACTTATCTAAGTGTTCAAGCAAGTAGCCAGTGATGATCCTGCTTCGGCGCTTGTATATTTTAAAGGTTTAGAGGCTACAATGTATCGAACAAGAAGGGAAATAGAGCCTCCTATTCCTAGAACTCATCGAATTTTTGGAGATGATACCATTATCACAGTTCATGAATTTATTTCAAAGGTGAGGTACAAGTAGGTTATGGCGTTGGAATAGTATTTTTCTCAGATAAGATGGTTTCTATACTCTTTGAAGTAGAAGACGTGTTCATGTGTGAGAGAAGTTGTTGTGCTACCAGTTATCCACCATATCCCTACATTTAAGAATGAAGAACCCAAAGTGCGATTTTAAGCGGACGTTCATGAGCTTATTCCTCAACTAATACCTATCCATTGGATGTCTGATTGGGAAAAGGGGCTAGAAATGCTGTAACAAACTGTTTCAGGGTATTTATCTTAGAGGTTGTTACTTTCATTACTCCCAAAGTATTTGGCAGAAGGTTCAAATATTAGGCATTTCCAATGTTGACCATTCAAATAAAAAATCTCGAACACAAATCAGTGCATTTATGTCTCTTCCATTCCTTCCTGTTGAACAAATTCTCTCAACACATGAACAACTTGAACTGGAAGATATCTTGCTTAGGGAGATAATATGACAAAATTTACCACTTTAAAGTAGTATATGAGAATACAATTGATCAATAGAGTTCCAACCAATGAACTTTCCATATTTAACTGCCAACACAAAACAAATAATGGGGCGTAGAATTATCACGGTCGATTAAAAGTGGCATTATAGTGTCTCATCCACGCATATGGTTATTATTGAGGTCCTCCACAATACGATACAGGACACATATTCAGAAATAGAGCATCTAAGCAAAGGGATTGACATTACTCACAATAGAAAGCTAAAGACAGGGTTGGGTTCAATTATAATTGATCATTGAAAATTTCATAATTGTAATTGAAAATTGAAGCACATAATTATAATTACGAGTAAATTATCCTCATGCTAAACGACGCGCGTACAATTCATATATGTACATGTGTTAATTCAATATATGATCGTTTCGATAATGTTGTGTTTGGAGTATCTCGGGATTGGCCGAGTGCATGTTTATAACCTTACTGGATTTACATATGGATCTCTTTTTTATTGTTCATGTGCCAAATAAATATGTAAATAAATATATGTACGTGTTAGTCATCTTAATTAATTGGAAAGAGAAGTATACATAATTAGATCAAAAGCTTTGCACTACTTCTAATCTAAGTTGACTTATTTATTAAAAAATGGCCAAGAATTATGAATAATTCGAAAAATTCATCCATATAATTCATTATATTTTCTTGTAAAAAACTTTCAATTTTGAATAATTCTTCTCAGGCTTGATGAAATATTAATTATTCGAATCATTCGAAATATTCATTAATTCGTGAATTAGTCAACTTAGGTTCTAATGGAGATATATTTGAATATCGTACGATTATGTAATTGTCATTATAAATATTTTCTCAATTATAATTATACAAGTAATTGTAATGATACTACTAATTATAAATCAAAGTTGCTGTGATTGTAATTGTAATAGTAATTAATCATTAAAATAAATTGAACCCAACCATGGCTAAAGGATATAGAAAATGATTCTTCCCGTTAAAATTGCAAGCAAATTCGAATCAGGAGAATATAGTCCAATTATCTATCTCTTTTCTATAACAAACTCTATTAAAATAGATATAGATTCGCTCAATGGAGAATTTAAAAAAACAGTATTCATCAGAAGTTGATGAATGAATGAAGAACAATGGCGAAATACAATAAGTTGTGTTTGCTAATGCATGAATACACTTACACTTGAAACAACTAGTAAAACTAGATTCAATCCACACAGTCTATTGAGAAATCCAAAAAATGTCAACATGAAACAGTTAATCAATTGCAGACATTAGAATAGTCGATCAATTGCAAATAGTACTAAATTCATATATGCAAACCTTTTTGCGGGACGTCCCACCTCTTTAAATATTCTATTAAACCATTGCCTACTGTTTATAAGGCCTCACAGTAACTTGCGGATTTGGCACTAGGGATGCGGTAGAAGATGGTTGAACTAATACATGAGCTGCCTTATATCATTAACAAAGCACATTTGAGCTTAGGAATGTATTACTAGCATATATAAATATGGTGTCAAAGTACTCATATCCGTTGTTAAAATTTAGATTAGTCATCATATAATTGCGCAACAGGTTATATTTGGGTCAAATTTATTGATTTTCAGAGGTCGTTTAAGGGTACTTCTAAGTGTTTTTATTATAAAAATTTTTGCATAGAACTGAGATGTTAATGGAAGATTATTAATACGAAAAATTTGGAATTTTTCACGGGATGTTCCTACATTCTAGTGTTGCTATGGAAACGTGCTTTGGTCAGTTGGGGTTATATCTTGAAAATCGCGATAGCTAGACATTCAAATGTAATTCCATTTGATAGCAAATAGACTTCTTATTAAGCAATAATACAATTTCTATGTCTAAATTCAATAAATTAGTTATTAGACAATTTATCATATTGGTCACATTTGGTAATTTACTGAATATCTCGTAAACCATCGAATTTAGACGTCGAAATTATAGTATCGCTCAATAGGAAGTAGTCTATTTGCTATTAAATGGAATTACATTTGAATGTCTAGCTATCGCAGTTTTCAAGATATAACCCCAACTGACCAAAACACGTTTCCATAGCAACATTCCATGAAAAGATTCCAAATTTTTCGTATCAAACCCATTAACATCTCAGTTCTATGCGAAAAATTTTATAATAAAAACATTCAGAAGTGCCTTTAATAATTATCCCTCGGATGGCTTGGGGTATTTCCTATTTATAGTAAATACCCCAAATTTTTATGGCTTCCACATTGAAAATTGCTTAAACCGGAAATGACGCAACACATTCCTGTGGCAAGCGAAGGTTAAACAACCTCTGAAAATCACCTGATTTGTCACAAATATTTCCTATTGCGCAACCATATGTTAACTAATCTAAATTTTAATAACGGATATGGGTACTTTGACACCATATTTATATATGCTGGTAATACATTCCTAAGCTCTATTGTGCTTTGTTAATGATATAAGGCAGTTCATGCATTAGTTCAACCATCTTCTAACGCATCCCTAGTCCCAAATCTGCAAGTTACTGTGAGGCCTTATATACAGTAGGCTATGTATTAAACAAATTTTCAGGAGTGTCCATTTTTTGATTCTATGTATAATATTATATTGCTTCCCGTCATGTCCTGCGAAATTCAATGCTGCGTCACATTTTTATGATGGCTCAAGTTGGCATTTGTATAATTTGAATCTTTTCATGAAGGGTGATAGGCTAAAATTATAAGAGATAGTAAAAGTCTGATTTCAGATCCGACACATTCTAGTTAGTCATTGCTGAACATAACTAATAAATTATTCAACTTAATGAATAATCCTATCTGTCTGATCCGGTAATTTATTCCCATCATGTACAGGGATTATCTAGGAGCGCGAGAATCTCCTTTAAGCGTATGATTTTAAACCTCAAAGTGTTTAGGAGCGTGAAAATCCAGAATAATCCCCCATGCATCCTATATTATAATTATATTTATCGATTTAGGCGTATGAAAATTTGAGGGGTTGAGATTAGGAGCATATCTCTGGAGTGCTGTATAATACCCTGATCATGTATAGTGATTATAATGGGCATATGTGGCATAAGATGGTGCTGATTAATAGTTACAAAAGTTAGGAATGAATGATTGATTAGAAAAATTCAACTGTGACTAATTCGAATGTGTATCTTCCGAATCAGGTATCCGATTAGCTGTACCCCATTGCATTTAGAAGTAATTCTCTTCATGAATAGACCCATTTAGTACAGTATTTATATGTGAAATAATTTAATGTTCAAATACTTTTGTCTAATATTAACAAAAAATGCCTAAATATAAAAATAATTATCGATAAATTACAATAAAAAAACTATAAATATAAATCAAATAATCAGTACATAGAAAAAGTAAGAAACTAAAAATTTGGACACTCTTTTGGCGATCGATAAATAGCAAAGTCAACTCCGCTTAATGGGGACACCGGCTATCGGGACAACCGCTTAATGGGGACACCGGTTAATCGGGACACCCGCTTAATTGGGATAAGTCTCCAGGAATGGAATGGTTCCCATACCTAGAAGCTAATATGAAATTTCATCGGTTAATTGGGAACTCCCCTTAATCGGGACAAAATATCCGGGAATTCAGTGTTGGATATCGAAGTACATAATAATAATTCAAATGCTATTTTGCCACCATTTATACTACCTTTGATTAAAGGCAAATAATAACTATTGAACTAGCCGCTGTGACCCACTATATAGGCTTTAATACAGACTCACTGTTCATCTGAATCTTGCCAGTTGGAATCAATTATTCAGAATAACTAAGGTCAGTTGAAATAGTCAGTATGTTCCACTTATCGTGCCACTTAAAAACTTGGACACCATTCCTGTTTTCTAACCCTATCGCTTGCCCCAACTTTAGCCTCGTCTTTATTGCTCTTCAGCTAAAGAAATATATGTACAGTCGAACCTGCTTTAACGGCCACTCTGTATAACGGTCACCTGTCTATAGCGGTCACCATTGAACAGTCCCGTCCGAAATTCCATAATATTGACCCTGTGTATAGCAGTCTCCTGCTCAACGCGGCCAGCGGCCACCCATTTGCAGTCCCTTACTGACCCAAAAACTGTGTATAACGGCCATCATCTGCCTATAATGGTCACTACCTGTCTATAACGACTACCTTTTTCACCTTTTTATGTGTTTATGACAGGACCTGTTACGAACGATAAACAAGTTTCATTATATTACTTCAAGTAATAGATTTCTAAAAACTTATATTTATTTCACTACGTTGATACCTATTGAGGATTAAGACAATCACCTGTATATAACGGCCACCTGTGTATAACGGCCAATTTTGTCCAGTCCCTTGGGTGGTCGTTATATACAGGTTCCACTGTATATCAATTATCAATGTATATTGTTCGACCATGGTTTAAATAAGAATGAACTAATTATATGACATATTTCCCCGAAATCCCTACATCAAATTCTGTATCAATTTGTGGACTATTCTGCTCTCCATCATATATTAGGATATTTGACCTTATGGATAAATAACGAAAAGTTTATTTCCATATATATTTCTCTTTCCAGGTATGTTCTGGCGGAAACTAGTTTACCACGTCATGGAGCAATTGATTCGCCTACCACCAAGCATTCTTCAGGGTCATATACATGTTAAAAATACTTATTTAGTCCATCAAGGAGTGGTTAAATCTTAGACAGTCAGAAGCATGAAATTAGAGAATAACTAAGGAATTGATCTTTAGGCATAACCTTACAGGAGAGTATAAAATGAGAGGATCAACTAATAAAGTGATATCATTGGTAGGTAACCATTACCCATATAACAAACGAGTCCTAAGAATTTTCGTATCTGGGAAGCATTAGTTGCGCAAAATTTCGAATTTCGTTGCTTTGCATAATTATTCGTTTCAAATGCAATTAGAATGTTTCTTTCGAAACAATAGCGTGGTATACATCCATAGGCATCACTGTCTTACTCATACTTGCCGTTTAAAGTAAACATCATTTTTTAACTATTCATGATCTCTGTATTACCCTAGCAGTTTTTTCCATAATAGTGATCCAATCATTGAGATCACTAATAGAAAACCATTCTAGTGTTTAATTAAAGATAATATCCCAGTTGCCTCCACCCTTATCATGCAGTCATCCAGACATCCCACAATTTGGCCGCGATACCAAGTGAGTATAGTTTGGTAGCCAGAAGATACCACTTTGTTCTTTGTATTTTCATACTCATTAGTATGCCTAATAAGAGAATATTGATGTTCCTAAAGCGAAATATTGTACCATGGGGTCATTGCGGGGAATCGTCTTAATGGTTCCCCAAATCTCCGGTTTTTGAAAAAAATGTTTCCGATTTATTTGTTCTCAAATCAACTTTTTATATTGGTACTCTGCTTTCAATTTCCAGAAATATCACATAATTTCCCAAATTTCACCATTACTATTTTTGAAGGTGGAAAGATACACGTAAATGAAGTAAACATTGATACTTATAAAAGTCTTCTAAATTTCCTCAAGCTTCAAAAGGAAATTTTGCTGCATTCATCCTAGTTCCTATGTCTTTATTTTCAATGTCCTACTACTTCAGAACTAGTATACTAGTAGTAAGTTGTAGTTTAATAATCACAATTATTTATTTTGTATTGTGAAACTAAAAAGAAAATTAACTAAGAAGCATACTGCGTTCAAGCAAAAAAATTAGCTCTTACATTTTCCTCAAACACTAAATTTGTAGAATTATAGGATGTTTAGATGATGTAAAAAAAGCAATTTTGGGGGATTATGTAAATGTATCTAAGTTGAACACGTGAAATAATAACATTCTCTCCTTTTGGATAATGAATTCAATGGATTTGTGAAACTTTTTCAATGTAAATGAAAGGTATCTGTGCTAAATCGTCATGGAACATCGATTATGAAGACATTTTTAACAAAAGCATTGACCCCGATTCTCGATTTTCGCTGCTTGCCAGGACACATTTTTTCTCCACAAAACTCATCATACAAAACACAGTTCAATATCATAGACTTGAAAAATCTTCCAAAATCATTGAAAATATTCGAATTACAATTCCTAAAGACCATAATAACTAAGATCGTTTGAGTAGAAGATATGTTATACCTAATGAAGCTTGTCACAGAACTTATGAGCCACCCAGCATATGATCTAGTAAAAATGACCCATGTTCTGCTCGATGAGCAGCAGCAATATAAAATTCGAATGCACTTGTGTTTATATTGTATGTCAAAAGAAGTTAATTAGGGAATTTTTGCATGAAACCGGGTTTCAGGAAAATGAAGTAGTTGATTACTCACTTTACCTAAGTTCAATCCAAGTGCTCCCTAATTGGCAACTCGTGCCAATTAAAAGTGTTCAAGTCATAGCGGGAGTCGTTTTTGACTGGCACACAAGGCCTGAAGAATATGTTTTGACCCGCATGGCCCGGCCCGCATTCAACTCTGCAGTAGTATGCACATCAAATGTAGGAGAAAGAAAGAACATACTACTATTCGTTGCTTTATGATCATCAATGGAAACATTATGCAAAGAAATGTCTTACTGCAGAGATCAAGATCAAAGAAGCAGGGGTAGCTTTATTCTCTGGGGTTTTATACTCTGGGGTAGCGGAGCCCCAGTTGCATAACAAAATTACTTTTGATATTTAATCAATTGCTATTAGTATTTGGAATAGAACCCAAAGTTTCAAGATTATTTAGCGTAGTGAATTGTGTTCACTGTTTAGAATGTGTTATAACATTCCAGAATCGTTAAAATATCAAGTAAATATTAAAAATCTAGTGACCACTCCGACCCCTCTCGCGCTGCACCTACTAAGAAGCAATGCCGAAGAATAAGAAAATAACTGAAATATGCATAGTAGATTTCAAAAATTAAGTAATGAAAGTTTATCATCGAGATATTATAAATACCTCTTGAACTCTATGCGAAACCATGTGGAGTTATCTATGTTCTTCCAATACACAGATATGTCCTTTTTGAAAATTTGCAGAGCTCTTTTTGGAACTAGACTTTTTAATCGACATTTTGTAGCTTTTAACAATTAACAATGGCCATTAATCCTCTCTTTGTTTGTTTTTCATGTGTAAGTTTGAAGAGCCATTGAATTTCTCACGCTGTTGAATTTGATGCAAATACGTAAGTGAATTTCAATTTAGATAATTCGAATTCTTGGATTTCATTTAGACAATTGAGAAAGTTCGATTGGTTGTAAAATAATTTCATATAAAGTTCTAAACTAAAGAAATCAACAAAACAATGTCAAGCACATATATCAATAGTTGGGCAAACCATTTTCTCGAGATTTGAATGTTTCTGATTCGGAGCGGGTTTTGTAAACTCTCGTAATATTCAGACTTTGTTACTAGTTCAATCATCTTTTTTGATGAGTATCAAAAGTAAATATGGGAATAGAAGCACGATTACAAATAGACAGAACATCTGTAACCAAAATTTCAACTATATCTGAGAATATAAGGAAAATATAATCCCAATTATTGTAGTTTTGAACCTAATCAATTTACCTCACCATGGATTATTCAAGTCTATTTTGTAAACGAACCATAACGTTTGAAATAAATTTGCTGCGATAAAATGCAGAGTATAATATAGTAGGATAATTATCGATGTTAGCATATATTGAAATACATACAATATTTCATACATCATCTTCCTAATTCCCAATTTATTCATTCACACGTACATTTTTCTTAACAGTATGTCAAATAGGTGTAGTGTAGCCAACTGCTGCTCCAATTACGACGGCACTGATTACGTTCCAGGGTTTGAAATGTTGAATCATTGGTCCAAGGAAATGCAAGATGAATGGCGAAGGTTTATCCATAGAGATGATGCAAGGAAATTGGCGAGAGTCTTCATCTGTGTGAGACATTTCTGTGACGAAGATATAGTACTTAGGGCGTTCAATATGTTCCAGGCCCAACTTTATAATTCGAAAGGCAACTGAAACAATGTATTTTTAATTATTTTATTGTATTCGTTAGAGGATTATCTTTCTACTGGCAATTTGATTTGCTGTGATAATATAATTATTGTGGTTAGCACACACGATTTATACACCCGGTTTACGGTCCTTGTACTTATGGAGAGTTTTAGCTTAATATTTGATTTATTTCAGTTCTGAGCAAACTTAGATTAAAACTAATCTCTCCATTGAATTCTGCAAATCAAATAACATAGAGATTGACTTCTTTGAACTCTTCTAATTTTAAGCTGTGGGAATAATGTGTTTTTTTTTGCAATTCACTGACACTTTTGTCCCACCTTTAAGTGGCAAAAAATTGGGAAAATTTTATCACAAAATATTCAACTGAACACCTCCCGTTTCCATCTTCTCCATGCCTTCTTGATTATTTTACATTTCAACGATATTATATGGACGGTAAACCGGGTCTATAATCGTGTGTGCTAACCACAGTAATTATATTAATAACACAGCAACCAACATACCAGTCGAAGCATAATCCTGCAACGAATTCATTAAACGAATTGAAAATGTCTTTGTTACTTTTTGACATATAAAGTTGGGCCTGGAACATATTGAACACCCTAAGTACTTCACTTCGATATTCCCCAGGATGACGGTACAGTAAAGAAAGATTCCAGAAAACCTGGTCTTCGGAAAATGCCAAGCTCATCAATTTTCTCAATTGTCCTTCATATTTAAGTGCGAATTGGGACTCTAATAGGAAATGTAACACCTCCTGAAGAAGAAGTCGAACAAGTCGGCGAGGAAGACGAGGCTATGGGAGAGCATGGAACTGGTGATATGGAGGAGTTTACTGGTGATATGGAGAAGATGGGTTAGATAGACCTAGAACTCCAGATGACCAGGACTGCTTAAGCAAGTTTATTGTGATAAAAGCGCTTAAAACGAAGTCAGCTGAAGGTATGCGAACACCTGAACTCTATATTCTGTGAACATGGAGCACCTCACATCTTCCAGACAGATAACGGATGTAAAAATACCATCAACCTGATGAAAACGGCACTGCGCAATGGCGACTACATGTATTTCTTACTCATAGTTGATAACTTTTCATATTACATCGAAGAAATTCCGTTGAAAGAGGAGACAGCCACGTCCATCGTTAACGCATTCATGGAAGGATGGGTCTATCGTGGATATGGCGTACCAAATATTATGCTTACAGATCAGGGAATAATGTGGATGGGTTAGCGGTGCATGAACTGTGCCACGACTTAGGAATTACTAAACACCTGGAGTCCGATGGGATGGCCGAAAGACAGATCGGCTTCGTCAAACAAGTGATACGTTGCTTGATGCTCGAACGTCACCTAGAAAAGGGTTCCTGGTCGCCGTTGTTGCAAGAGATTGCTTTCTACTGCAATAATCTGACAACGCGTCGAGTAAAATATCTCCACACATGTTGGCTTTTGGTCATCAGCCGAGATCACCAATCGATATACTCATTAGCACTGGTAATAGTCCAATAAAAGTTACAGGGTCAGCCAGTCAGCATCTCGAAACAACGGTAAAGAAGAGGCAAGAATGAAGTAAATTACACGAGAAAACCTGGAGTGAACCCAATCAGCTAAGAAGAAGTATGATAAAAGCAAGAAAACATCCAATATAACCACGGGATATTGGGTCATGATAAATATGAAAGACTATTCGTATACATGTAGTTTGTAGTAAGAGAGAGAACTACATTTTTCCACCTCATTTGTGTTCCACCTCATTTGATTTATTACACTTCATTGAATTTCAGCAAAATATAGATATGCTATACAGTTCGCATTTTAGACATAAGACTTGAAGTAATCCATGGTTAAATACCACAAATAGGCTATAATTACGTAGGTTGTGCTAGTTCTCTTACCCATATAATATTTACTTAAAAAATAATCATGATTAATGTTTTTATATCGTTTCATTAAATATATTAAATATATTAATAAATGTTTGACTAATTAATAATAACACAAGCACCCTTCACTTGCTTGCGCAGCGCGGCTGGTGAACACTTGTGTCCGCTGGAGGTATCCTTGGACGGCTAGGCTCAAATTAATTAATTTTAAGGTAAATAACAACTGTCTTGCTGTTTAAATCAATATCAGAAAAAACACAAAATTTGTCAATTTGACAATTTTTGATGTGTAATGATGGCGTCATCATAGAATGATGAGTCATCATTTTTTGATGATAATCGTATCATATGTGAAGAATATTACTAGAAGAAAATTAATATTAAAATATCAGTCCTATACCACATAAAATAGCTGATTAATAGTCGAAAAACAAAATAGATTATTTTTTCTCAAGACTGGGAAATCTCATTAACATCGCTACTTCAAACAGCATAAGTTCATTTTCAATAAGGCGATTATTCTCGAGGTTGAGATCCAAATGTAGGGGAAGTCTCTAATTAGCTCTATTTAGAAACCCGGTCGTTCTGTCGATTTGGGGTATCGAACAATTGAAACGGAGCTTCATCAGATCACAATACCTGTTTCCAATCTTCAACAGTCCAATTTTTGTGAAATTCTGCAAATTTCACGTCGCCTTTCCTTCATTTTCTCCGTCAATCGCGGCCTTTTGGAAGATTTTAATGGGATATAGGATAGCCCCTTCTGCGCACTATTTCAGTCAATTTCCTAGTAGATTTGCCTCTTTTGCCGACTGATTTCGAAATTATAATTTTGGCGGCCTTTTGTACGCTGGATTTCCTTCCAGGATGGACTTTTTTTTGAGATTTTCCGAACTTATGCTTGCGCCCCCAACGTTCGATTGATCTCAACTAACTCCGAGCTTTGTAGCAACATCTTTCTGGGTCATACCAGTAATTATCATGCCAATAGCTTGACTACGGATTTCTAAACCGTGATTTCGGACATTCATTTTGTGAAAAAATTAAGGGGCGTCTGTGATAAATAAATTATGAGAAATAATTCAGTAAAATAAAGCCAAGTAATGTTTCAGTAAGCTTTAATATAGTATATTGCGATACTGCATTCGAAATTGAATTCTGATTAAGGTTTTATTACAATTCGTAATAACATGAAAATTGTTACTACCCGACAACATTTATGATACACCCTGTACTTGCAGTCATTTAGGGCCGTATTATCAGCAACACATCTAGCAATATTAATCGCGATTTGAATGTTTTTGAATGTCTAACCAGTAGTATAATGGTTTCATAGATGGTTAAAAGGCAAAAAATGAGTTTCCATAGCAACGCTTGAAAGTACGTACATACATTCCATTCGAAATTTTCAAAATTTTGAATCAACCGATTACTATCTTGATTTTCTGTGAAAATCATACATCAATAATATCGCAAAAACTTATCTTAAATATGTGAAAAAGAGGTGTGTAACCACATACTCTCATTCTACAAATAGTTTAGGTAGGCAACATTATCAATGGACATTTGGTTATTTTTCGTGCGATATCGATTATAACAGTACGACAGACGTATTTAGAGATGTTATCTCCCTTTTAATTAATCAATGTGACATCAGGCGCCCAAAGGGCGCCTCCGGCGAACACAAAATGTCAGCCAGCCGCGCAGCGCAAGCAAGCGAAGCGCGCTTATATATATATATATATATATTAATCGAGTTTTACTAGTAAGGATTTAGAACAACTAACTTTAGATTCAATTTCCACATCTTTGTTCAAAATCGTTCTTCTAAATCTTCTATAAGGAAATAATTCGCTCTGTAAATTCCCAATATTGTAGTATAAATCAGTTTTGAATCCAGTGAAATTCGTCAAAAAATCTTTATTAAATTGGAAAACAGAAAAGGAACGGACTGCATTCCCTATTTCGCTCCTGGTTTCTATTGCCTTTCGAACTAACCACTGCACAACTGGAAAAATGTGAATGTAATCAAGACCTTGTATTTGATGGGGTTCCAAGCGATGTGGACATTGCATAACAGGTAATAAATAAACTATCTTTTCCGTAATCGCAATTTTGTGCCGTATTGCAGAATTTTCCAGGAACAATAAATCAACATCTACTTCATAATTACTCAATGAAATACACCATGTCATCCCTATAGGAAAAGCTAATGACTACATATTAATATAATAAAATAATATAATAATTGAACTAGCTCATAGCAACAATATAAAAAATATCAGTTTGTTAGGATATAGTAAGAACAATTGGCACATAACATACTAAAAAAATCATGGGGTCGGCAAACTTTTTATAGTAGGCTCGAATTCATTACTTTTATACATTTAAGTAGCGCAGGTCTGCATACTTAGCAACACTCCAGAGATCCCTGGATTATCCAGGGAAATGATTTATGATCGAGGGATCCAGGGATTTAATGAAAAATCCAGGGATTTTGAGCTCTTAACTAACCTAAAATAATTTCCATCATTGTAATATAGTTTATAGAATTTATTGAATAATTTTATGTTCTTCATTATTTAGCAAGTGTTCAGGAATCCAGGAAAATTTCCTGGATTACGAATTTCGAAAATTGTTCTAGAATGTTGATCAAGTGATTATTTAACGCGTTAGATTACATTATATACGATGTATGTTCGAAATGGTGTCCATTTATGTTCGAAATGGTGTCCATTTAGATTTGTGCATTTTTCCAGTCGAAGAACGAAGTTTTCCATCACGGATTTGCAAATTGTCCTTGAGATGTTTCTCATCTCCTCCTGGATCTTTGTCTTGAGTTCACGGAGTGTCCTTGGCTTTGTAGCATAAACTCTGCCCTTCAGTAACCCCCAGAGAAAAAAATCTGGAGGACTGAGATCCGGTGAGCTGGGTGCCCAATCATGTTCACTTCTCCGGCTGATTACTCGGCTTCCAAAGTGGTTCTTGTCCATTCCAGGCTTTGGTTGGAGTTATGAGGGGTTGCTCCATCTTGTTGAAACCAGAACTGGGCTAGGTATCCTGTGTAGTTTTCTTCAAGTTCCTTCCGAAAGATCTGAAGAATCTTGAGATAACCTCTTCCTTGTTGACCTTTTTGGAGAGTTGAGAACAGACTGACGAACGGCTTCGATGACCTCATCAGTACGAATCGTCTTCCGTCCTGAGTGGCTCAGATGGTCATCAGACTTAGAGTTGAGGTTCTTAACTGTCCCTCTTTGTTCAAACTTCTTGATTCAGTCAAAGATAATTGATTAGCTGGGAGGTTCTGGCTCGTTGAAGTCTTGCGAAATTTTCTTCTGTACGGATGTGTAAGAGTGTAACTTGTAGTAGAGCTTGACACAATAGATCCTATTCTTCATGCTCCACTGCTTGTCATAAATGCTCTTAGGGTATATATCTACCATATCCAAAAAATTATTTCATTTGTTCAAAAAACATAGGCATAATGAACTCGAAATTACTTGGGTTCTGTTTATTATGGACCACCCGGTATTAAGCGATAGTATAATTTCGACTTCTAAATTCAATGGTTTACGAGATATTCGACAATGTATCATATTGGTCACATTTTGTAATTTGTCGAATATCTCGTAAATCATTGAATTTAGAGGTCGAAAATATATTATCGCTTAATAGAAAGTAGTCTATTTGCTATCAAATGAAATTACAATTGAATGTGTAGCTATTGCAGTTTTCAAGATATAATCCCAACTGACCAAAACACGTTTTCATAGCAACACTTGAATGTAGCAACATTCCATGAAAATTTCCAAACTTTTCATATTAACCCATTCACATCTCAGTTCTATGCGAAAAAAATTAGGATATAACACTGATAAGTGCCCCCAAACGGCCTCTGAAAATCACCAATTTTTCACAAAAATAACCTATTGCGCAACCATATGGTGACTAATCTAAATTTTAGCAACAGATATGGGTACTTTGACACCATATTTATATATGCTGGTAATACATTCTTAAGCTCTATTGCGCTTTGTTAATGATTTAAGACAACTCATTTAAGACTTATAAAGTAGTTGGAATCCAGCAGATATCCAAACTTGGGCAAAAAATAAAAATTATTTGAAATGCTTCAAACCGTATCTAAGGAATAAGAATATATTTAAATTGTGACTTGATCTCAGGAAATAGAAGAGGAACGTAATTGGTATCAAAGCGCGCACATCTCAAATCTCCTTTGAATAGGCATATAATTCGTGAATAATTTAAACAATTGTAAAGAGGAAGGCATCGTTATTGAAACATTTGTGGCGAACATCAATAAATGTCAGAAAAGAGTATGGAATATTATATTTATAGAATATCATAAATTTTGGTTTTATTTGAGTGTGCGGGAATCTCATTAGGAATGTAAATCTCACGCAACTTGTATATTTCTGGCTTATCAATTGAAACGTGTAACGATTTCACAAGGAGATCTCAAGCTACTAGAATATTCATGGTATAATAATGCGTAATATAAGGGTGTAAGAATCTCACGGGGTATGGAAATCTCACGCTACTTGAATATCCCTGGTTTACTAATACAAGGGTGTAAGAATCTCACGGGGTATGGAAATCTCACGCAAAGGGCCGCTCCAATCCTGGTCGTGAATCATCTTACATTACATCATCTCTTCCCCGAGACGAAGTCTGCCTATCGTAAGCATCACAGTATGGAGACTGCGCTCCTGAAGGTCACAAACGACATCCTCTTCAGCATGAATCGCCAACACGTATCCCTTCTGGTTCTTCTTGATCGTATTTCAGCCTTCGACACTGCCGACCATACAATCTTACTCAATCGTCTCCAGTCTTATTTTGGCATTTGAGACTTTTCTCAATCTTGGTTTGAATCTTACCTCTCTGGTAAGACCTAATTCGTCACGATAAAGGGTTCTGATTCCTCCAATATCCCGGTTGAACACGGAGTTCCTCAGGGTTCTTGTCTTGGTTTGCTTCTCTTTAGGCCTATAGCAGTCCTCTTTTCGACATTAATAGGACCCACCTCCCCGATATGCATTACTATGCCGAAGATACTCAGGTCTATCTTTGATTTAAACCTGATTCCATTTCATCTGAAGATTCAGCTTTCTTTGCATCCAATCTTGCATCTCTGCGTACCGCTTCCTGGCTCCTCACCAACAAGTTGCTTAACAATGACATCAAAACTGAGTTGCCTCCTCCTGCTTCTAATTGGTCTATAACATCCGGCGTATTAGAAAGTATCTCTCTAGGGAAGTTTGCGAAACTCTGGTTAATGCTCTTATCAAGTCTCGTCTTAATTACTGCAATAGCCTCTTGTATGGTTGCCCATCATCCCTCTTAGCTCGACTCCAGCGAGTAAGGAACAGTGCAGCCAGACTTATCAACAATGTCTCCCGTACCTTCTCGTCATCTCATCTTCTTACCAACCTCTACTGGCTGCATGTTAAACATCGCATCCTCTTAAAAATTCTCCTCATAACCTACAAAGCCATCCATTCTCTTGCTCCGGAATATATCATCCAACTCATACAGGTTAAGAAATCCAATCGCACTATAGTACAATCATCCAATGCCATCCTCCCTGAACACCCTACTATCAAATCTTCCAAAACTCTGGGTGATCGTGCATTCACTTTAGCTGCGCCATTTGAGTGGAATCTTACCTTCCGAGCATTCGGAATGTCCTTCCACTTCGTCTCTTCAAAAAACTCCTGAAAACTAATCTTTTTCGTATCGCACATAACACAGCCACTTTAATTAAATACTCAACGAATTTCTCGGCATCTCGACATCTAGCTCGACATCCAATGGAAATTAGTTTTAAATCCATAGTCATGTGATGAAATAGAATTGTTCGAGAATCCTAACTTGGAAACTAAAAGTCGTAGAATCTTGTTATAACTTCCTAAACTACTTTTCTAAGCTCTTCATCCTTACTATTAAAACTCGATTATTGTATATTTATATATATCCTTACTATTAAAACTCGATTATTGTGTATGTGTATATATATATATATATACAGTGCCCGGACAAAAGTATTCGACCACCACAGAAACCTCCATACAAATAGTATTAAAGTGGATCTGTACATAAAGGAATATGTACTCAAACTGTTAGAAATACTCTATTTTTTATTTCTAATTCCTAATCTACACATTCTAATTACTCATAATTGAGATCCTCAACTCAATTACTAACTCCCAAAATTATAAATATCTACCTTTGATACTTGATGCTACTTGTCCCGAGTCACAGCCATTATATATGATGGCGATTAGCGACATAAAGTGGCAGAGGTTGATAATTTTCTCCATGAGAATTAGTATTTGTATTGAAGGTTTCAAAAATTAGTAATTCGGATGTGTAGTTTACGAATCTGAAATCAAAAATAGGATACCTCTTCTGTTTGATTACATATTCCATTATGAATAGATCCACTTTAATACTATTTGTATGGAGGTTTTCGTGGTGGTCGAATACTTTTGTCCGGGTAGTGTATATATATATATATATATCTGTAACGAATTGATTGAAGAAACTGCCGGGCGCAGAAGGATGATTTTTGGCATGTGGGAGTCTTTTGGCTATGGCTCCAGTAAGTTCTGAGCTCAGACGAAAATGTCGACTCATCATGGAATTATGACGTCATTGTCACATTTTTAAAAGTTAAGCAACACAGTTATTCGGGTATAACTCAGCCATTATAGGAGATAGAAGGCTGAAATTTTAATAGAATCTATATACTAACATACCTCACATATGATGCGACTATCATCAAAAAATGATGACTCATCACTTTGCTATGACGTCATCATTACTCATCAAAATTTTAAAAATTGACAAATTTGGTGTTTTTTCGAGTGATATCGATTTTAAAACTAAGATGGACATATTTAGAGATGATTTCTCCCTTATAATTAACCAATGTCACCTCCAGGCGACCGAAGGGAGCCTCCGGCGGACACAAAGTGTCCGCCAGCCGCGCAGCGCAAGCAAGCGAAGCGCGCTTGTTCACTATAAACTGATAGATTTACTTTGTGCCGGGTAGTACAAAAAAAGGAAACCCATTTTAAAATTCTTATAGCCCAGCTATTTTTTGTCCAAAGTATATGAAACTTTGTAATTATAAACTTCTAGCAATCTACTAAAAGTATTCAAAGCATATAATCATTCTAATGTAAGGATAAGTGGTGATTTATAAGATGTGCTCCATATGCCCTCCGTTCACTTCGATACATTTTTTGATCCTGAGAGTAAAGTTCTGCATGACAGCTTTCAAAACAGGCCCCTTAATTGCATTTATCTCGTCTTTGATCTTATCTTTCAGCTGGTTTAGGTTTCTCGGCTCCTCTTCATACACTTTGTTCTTGAGATAACCCCACAGATAGAAATCTGGGGACTAAGGTCTTGAGAATGGGGTGGCCAATCAATTTGACACCGTTTGCTAACAATTCTCTTCTTGAAGTGCTGTTTCAGCCATTCAATGATGATATTGGCAGTACGGGGCGTTGCACCGCCTATGGCCTACTTAACATACGGCGTGGAGTACGAAAGATAAGGAGGGAGTACTGAATGAAAATATGCCACCACGGATGGGTTAGAAGTCCCATCGTACTTCTTAATTAGTGTCAATGGTTTATATCAGTTTCATTTATATTATGGTTAATTTAGAAAACATACCTATAACTATATTATACAACCATAATATTTTGTCATAAATTTTTCTTATTAAGAATTAACTGGAATAACAAATTTTTGATATTTGTGGGAGCTAGTTAGTTAACGTTCTTATAATTTGCCCTCTTCGACATATCCCTTTTTTATATTAGTTACAATATTTGATTCCTTCGATTGTATTCTGCCGTCTCCAGTCTCCATGACTTATTATTTTATTAATTTTTAATCAAAGCCTACTATTTAGTACCGATTGGAAAATTCGTCATGCCTAACCACTGCTCTGCTCCTGGGTGTAAAAGCAATTACAGAGGTGAGCCATATACACCAGTTTTCAAGCTTCCTACAGCTCCTCAAGAGTTACGTACTCAGTGGTTGAATGCACTCCATCGTGACAACATTGCTGATTTATCTAACATTTATGTCTGCATGCATCACTTTCACCCCAAAGATATTATTACAGTTGACAGAATTTTGCAAGCTGACGGTAATTTTACTGAGAGAATACGCGCCAGACCAAAACTCTGTCAAAATGCTGTACCATCGATCCTACCCAGCTGCCCTACATATCTTTCGTCGGAGCCATTACCAAGACCAACTCGATTTGTCCGCGAATCAAAAGACGAAGAACTGTTCGCACAGGCTCTCAAATTAAGCATTGAACAGCAAGCGCATGATACAGAAAAATATGGTGTGCACGATTTCTCCAACTTACTCACACACATATCCTCCATATCCTTATCTAATAAATGGATGGCATTTCGTTCTGGATCTGAACTACACATGCCTAAGCTCCAAGGTCATACAATATCTATTGAGATGCGTTTATTGGTAAGCGAAGATATGAGTGTCCAGGGATTTCGGGATAATGTTGTTATTCCTCTCTCAATTCATATGTTAACTGATACTCGCGAGATTGAACTTCTTTTCGAAGAAATAGAGAATTACAGTTCCCATGAATCATCTCGAAACAAGCTCGTTACATTTGAGCATCACGTTAAAGAAGCTTTACACCAACTCGATCTTTCAATATCAAAACTTAATTCACTGCTAACGGATCCTTTAACAGATGATGTTTCAGATTTATCTCCATATCTATCGCGTCTCCACTTCATCCAATGTCAACTAGCTAACGTTCTTGTGCATAAAAATAGAAGAAAATATAACGTAATTACACAGGCTATGGCTCTCAAAGCACATCTTACATCACCTTCTTGTTACAGATATCTCCAGTCTCTAGACTGTCTATGCTTACCTCATGTTAAAACGCTACAGCAACTTTACTCGAAAATCGGATTAGAAAGCGACTTTACAACCCTCTTGAAGCAATTGACAGCAGATTTTTGTTCAAAAGAACGAAATTTAATATTGCATATGGATGAAATACATGTCAACTCTAACGTCGCTTATACAGGAGGGATAATACTTGGATATTCTTTAGAATCTGACAAGCCTATCAAGACTGTATTCACTATAATGGCTTCAAGTTTATACAGAAAGTGGTCTCAAGTAATTCGTTTAATACTGCTCTTCAAATTCGGCTGGTGATTTGTTTACAGTGGTAAAGTCTGTAATCTCTAATATAGAGAATTGCGATCTGAAAGTACAAGCCATCTGCACAGACAATTATCCACTGAACGTTAACATGCTCAAATTATTCTCTTCAGATGGGAAGACTCTGACTCCAACCGTTCCTCATCCTGCTAACCAAAGTCGTAAACTCTTTCTCCTTTTTGATTTTGTACATATTCTCAAATCAATTCGAAACAACTGGCTCAACTTAAAGGATTATGATCACACATTTACTTATCCAAACCCATTGATTTTTCCTAATTATGATGATGTAAACAAGATCCACATCGCTCGTTTTCAGGACATCAGGCTTTTGAACAAGAGTGAACAGTCTTCCTTACTTAAACAAGCACATCGATTATCTTCCAAAGCTTGCAGGCCTACCATGTTAGAGAGACAAAACGTCAATTTAGCCTTAAAAATATTTGACCAATCAACTTATGCAGCTCTATCGATTTACAATGCAACACACGCTAACTCAAAATCCAAGACACCGGAATTTTTAGACATAATAATCAAACTTTGGAAAAAATTTAATGTTAACACCACACATAAACACATCAGACTGAATGATGAATTTTCCAAACCTCTTCAGCAAAATGATGAACGATTTGCATTTCTCAAACACATTGTTAACTGGCTTCACCGTTGGCAATGTAGACAAGGAAAACATGGAAAGTTAAGTCCACAAACTTTTACAAGTCTTTCTCACTCCTGTCGTGCCTTGATAGAAATCGTTCAACACCTCACGGAGAATTGTGGTTTTGATTATGTGCTCACATCAAGATTGCAAAATGATCCAATCGAGCATCATTTCGGATTGTATCGCATGATGTCTGGTGCACAATATCATATATCATATACACAAATCTTACAGAGTGAAAGGCGAATCAAACTTTCCAGCATCCTTAAATTATTCTCGAAACAACAGGCTACTGAGTATATCAGCTTAAAAGAATTCTTCCTATCCTACTCTACACAACCTAGCGAACAACTGGATAATTCTTTAAATGTAGAATTATTTCTCTCTGTCCTAACCACAATTCCTAACATACCTTTGAGTACTTCACTTCTACAATATATCGCCTTCGTTGGTGGTTATGCAGTACATTCCTTTATTCGAAATTCCAGCTCAAAGTGTGAAGCTTGTTTATCAATGTTCACCCAAGATAGAGATTTGGAAGTAGTTGACATAGAAGACAAAAACAAGCTTATCCAATTAATAGATCGAGGAGCTCTCAAATGGCCATCACACATTGTCATTGATGTCATTATTGTAGTGTGGAAAATATATGCAGCAATTGAGAGTGAGAAGCTTCTAATGCAACGATTTTTATCAGGACCATCACGGAATATTTTAATCAAACTTACAACACTCTATGTTGAAGAAACTCAGTCTGAAAACTGGAGAAATTATTGTATTTGTTGCAAACAAGGTTGGACAGTTCTTCATAAAATATGTTCAGCGGCAGCCAATTGTATCCTGGCAAATAAAGTTCGAAATGTAAACTCGATACAACGAGAACATTTGAAATCAATTCAAGATCGAAAGCTGAAAAAGTTCAAAGAATCTTAGTTTTACCTCAGTTTTAACCTTGTGTGTGTTAATTGACCCTGTGTGTAATACCTTTAGGTGTGTTAACCTTTCTTAGAGTTTACTTTAGTTGTGTGACTTTATTGTGTTCACTTTCAATAAAATAATACTTGGGACTTATAACCAGTCCATGGTCCATTTTATCATAACAGTACTCCCTCCTTATCTTTCGTACACCACGCATACGGCTATATATGTCACCGAGAAGGCCATAAAACGAAGAGGCCAGTTTTGACAAAGTCAAAATTAAATTAGACTGATAAATCAAAAACAGCTTCTGATAGACATTTGAAATATATTATTACAAAATACAAACATTATATCAGAGTATCCAATTCTGCTGTCAAAAGATTGATATGTCATCATGTGATTCCGCAATAGGCTCTTTTTAGAGCGGAAAATGTTGCTGTTCCAGCTCATATTAAACATCATTATCTGCATTTCTAATGCTTAATTTTTTGAGAGAGCAACAATAGGAAGATCTCAATCCCAAAAATCTGAAAATTTTAGTTGGAATGTTTATGAATTCCTCAGTTGCTATGGAATCAAAAAATTACATGTTTAAGCCATAACTCGAAAGTATAGATCGTAGACACTAAGAAATTATACCATTTAATGCGTAAACTATTACTTCCTATATGAGAATAATACTATTCACATGTCTATTTTCAATAGGTTCTGAGTTATCTAGGATTTTGTCACATCTCATTACTACTCTATAGATCATGATAAAATCCTAGATAACTCAGAATCTATTGAAAATAGACATGTAAATAGTATTATTCTCAAATAGGAGGTATTAGTTTACGGATTAAATGGTATACTTTCATAGTGTGACTTAAACATGTAATTTTTTGTTTCCATAGCAACTGAGGAATGCATAAACATTCCAACTAAAATTTTCAGATTTTTTAGCTTGAGATCTTCCTGCTGTTGCTCTATCAAAAAATTATGCATTAGAAATGAAGATAATGATGTTTAATATGAGCTGGAACAGCAACATTTTCCGCTCTAAAAAGAGCCTATTGCGGAATCACATGATGACATATCAAAATTTTGACAGCGGAATTGGATACTATGATATAATGTTTGTATTTGGTGATAATACATTTTAAATGTCTATCGGAAGCGGTTTTTGATTTATCGGTCAAATTAAATTTTGACTTTGTTAAAACTGGCCTCTTCATTTTATGGCCTTCTCGATGACATATACACTGCCTGAACAAAAGTATTCGTACACCCCATAATTTCCAATACAAATAGTTAGAATACTGATTTATTTAGCGAGTCAAGGTACTTAATTAGTAAGAGATACGCTTAATTTGACTTCAAATTCGAATTCTCCATATTCGAATTACCCACTTTATAAGCTTTTAACTTAATTACTCGCCTTCAAAATTAAGTATTTTCGGCATTTGCTACCCTATAGCACATATCACGAGTTATCACCATTGTAGATGATGGCATAAGTGGTACGGGGTGGCACAGTCTGAGAATATTTAACCTTGTGGGAGATTAATCGAGTGGAAAGATCATAAAATGAGTAATTCGAATATGGAGAATTCGAATTTGAAATTAAATTAAGCGTATCTCTTAACAATTAAATACCTTGACTCGCTAAATAAATCAGTATTATAACTATTTGTATGGGAAATTATGGGGGTACGAATACTTTTATACAGGCAGTGTATAGCCGTATGTTAAGTAGGCCATGCACCGCCCTGCTGCAACCATTCTGCTGAAACCACTGACTTTTACTAAGGTTTTTGGCAGTGCCTGCATATTGAAACTTCTTCATCATCTTGCATATGGCGGACTTGGTTGGGGGTAGTTCCGTCCAAAAAACATGTAAAAAGTCCTGTTGCGTTTTCGAAAACGACTTTGTCTCTAAATATTTGCCTGCCATGCTTTTGGTATATGAGAAGTATTAACTAACATATCTCAAAACGTTATGGGGTTGTAATTAAAACTGTGACCAAAGTCCAAAACAGAAATGGGTTTCCATTTTATTTAACCACTTGTAGCAAGTCTATGAATTATTTTTCACAATTATCAAAAATATTCGGGATTAGGAGGCCTCAGGAAACGAATTAATGCGAGTATATGCCTGTAAATGCATTTTTATTATGCTTACTGACTCATTTTACGATGTTTTCAATATTTAAACTTAACATCCTTCTATCTCAGGACTTCAAAATTGACCATCTTTAAAATAAAAAATGAAATTGGTTTAGGATAGAAGGCTGAAAATTTCAATAGTTGTTCCTTATCATTATACAGTTTGTTTAATAATTATATACAATTTTGAGGTAATTTTGAATGACCACAACTTACTATATTATCTGTTAGGCAGTGCTTCAATGCGATTTTTCTCAACAATACACTTTTTCTAACGATTTCTATTGATATATTTCCAACTCTTTGATACGCAACTTTTTTTTAAATTGTATTCACTTCCGGCGGACTTTTTCTCTCTTTTTGGTCTCGAAGTTAGTTCTGACAAGCTAGTTAAAGTAATTAAACTTATTTTCAATGCAGAAGCAACGTAGATAAGATGCAGCTATGCTTATTGGAACGTCAAAGATGGTTGAGCCAACACATGAGCTGTAAATCATTAACCACAAAGAATATAGCTCAGGAATGTATCACGTACTAGTATACAATATGGTCTCAAAGTGCCCATATTCATACGATTGCGCAATAGCTTATATCTATGACAAATTTATCGATTTTCAGAGCTGTTTAGGAACACTTCTAAGTGTTTTTAATTTAAAGTTTTGCTCATATAACTGAATAATGAATAGGTTGATACCAATAGTTCGGATTTCTTCATGTAATGTCGCTATAATCCAGCGCTACTATGGAAGCGTATTTTTGGTCAGTTGGGGGTTATATCTTGAAAAACGCAATAAGTAGGAATTCAAATTGGATCTATATAGCCAATAGACTATCCTTACTATTAAAACTCGATTAATGTGTGTGTGTATATATATATATATATATATATATATATATATATATATATATATATATACGTGTATATCTCTGTAACGAAATGATTGAATAAACTGCCCAACACAAAAAGCTGATTTTTGGCATATGGGAGTCTTTTGGCTATGACTCCACTAAGTTCTGAGCTCAGAGAACAATATCGACTCATCATAGAATTATGACGTCATTATCACATTTTTAAAAGTTTAGCAATACAGTTATTCGAAAATAACTAAGCCATTATAGGAGATAGAGGACTAAAATTTCAATAGAATATTTATAATAATAATAATATACATTTATATAGCGCAGATTCATATTAATATGTTCAAGTGCGCTGTACAATTTAATAAAAGTAGGTGTGTGTTATGCATGTATGTATGTATGTATGTATGTATGCTTGTAAGGTATGTATATGCATTGAAATTAATTTAAGTGGATGTGTCGTGCGCGATACGGAAAAGATGGGTTTTCAAGAGTTTTTTGAAGAGAAGAAGTGAGGGGGCATTCCGAATGCTCGGAGGCAGAAGATTCCACTCAACAGGCGCAGCTAAAGTGAATGCACGATCACCCAGAGTTTTGGAAGATTTAATAGTAGGATGCTCAAGGAGGATGGCGTTGGATGATCGTAGAGTACGATTGGATGACTTAACCTGTATGAGCTAGATGATATAGTCCGAAGCAAGAGAATGGATGGCTTTGTAAGTTATGAGGAGGATTTTGAAGAGGATACGATGTTTAACAGGCAGCCAGTGGAGGTTAATAAGAAGAGGAGATGACGAAAAGGTACGAGAAACATTGTAGATAAGCCTGGCTGCACTGTTCTGGACTCGCTGGAGTCGAGCTAAGAGGGATGAGGGGCAACCATACAAGAGACTGTTACAATAATCAAGACGAGATGTGATAAGAGAATTAACAAGAGTTTCACAGACTTCCCTAGAGAGATACTTTCTAATACGCCGGATGTTATAGATGTAGTAGAAGCAGGAGGAGGCAACTTTGCTGACCTGAGTAGACATTGAGAGGGTATTGTCGAGCCAAGTTCCAAGATTCCGTACTTCTTTGGAAGAAGAGATTCTCGACTCACCAACAGAGATGCTAACAGTTTGAACCTTAGATAGTTGTTGACGAGTCCCTATTATAAGGAACTCAGTCTTGGTATCATTGATAACAACTTGTTGGTGAGGAGCCAGGAACGGATCGCGGAGATGCAAGATTGGATGGCAGAGAAAGCAGATTCTTCAGAAGAGATGGAACCGGGTTTAAAAGAAAGATAGACCTGAGTATCGTCGGCATAGCAGTGCATGTCGGGGAGGTGGGACTTAATGAGGTCGAATAGAGGACTAGTATAGAGGCTAAAGAGAAGCGGACCAAGACAAGAACCCTGAGGAACTCCGTGTTGGACCGGGATATTGGAGGAATTAGAACCCTTAATCGAGACGAATTGAGTCCTACCAGAGAGGTAAGATTTAAACCAAGACAGAGAAGAGCCGCAAATGCCGAAATGAGACTGGAGACGGTTGAGTAAGATGGTATGGTCGACGGTGTCGAAGGCTGAGCTAAGATCAAGAAGAACCAGAAGGGATACGTGTTGGCGATTCAGGCTGAGGAGGATGTCGTTTGTGACCTTCAGGAGCGCAGTCTCCGTACTGTGGTGTTTACGATAGGCAGACTGCGTCCCGGGGAAGAGATGATGTAATGTAAGATGATTCACGACCTGGATAGAAGCGGCCCTCTCAGTGATCTTAGAAATGAAAGAAAGATTGCTAAGTGGACGATAGTTAGAGAAGATGGGATCAAGATTTGGTCTTTTAAGTTTGGGCAAGATGATGGAGCGCTACCAGGGAGAAGGAAAATGACCAGTCCATTTACGATTTTCGTAAGGATGGGTGCTATGATGGGTAGAGATTATTTGACCAAGAATGCTGGGATAGGATCGAGGATGCAAGATTTATTAGGAGCAGAGGAAACAAGGGGAAAGATTTCTTCCTCAGATAATTCCTTGAATTGATTTTTCGTGCGATATCGATTATAACAGTAGGACAGACTTATTTAGAGGTGTTATTTCCTCTATAATTAATCAATGTGACCCCAGGCGCCTGCAGGGCGCCTCTGGCGGACACAAAGTGTCCGCCAGCCCCGCAGCGCAAGCAAGCGAAGCGAGCTTGTATCCTATTAAGTGATAATTAAAATATTATGTTTTTCTTCAAAAGTTTAAGAATTACTAGACATGTCATCATATTGGTCACATTTGATAATTTGTTTAATAATATCCCAGGAATGACATGGGATCCATTCTATTTATAGCAGGACCTACATTTCTAAGGTTTCCCCGCCCAAAATGACTTAATCGGATAATCAAAATTCACAATACATTGATGGGTTAATAATTCGTAAACCTTTTAATTTAGAAGTACAAATCATACTATCGATTAATAGGAAGTAGTATATTGACTATCAAACATAATCAAATTTGAATGCATAGGTATTGACGGTTTGATAGAGACTCACCTGACTAAAATATGCTTCCATAGCAACCCTGGAATGTAAAAACATTCCGTGAAAATAAGTCAAATTCTTCGTATCAAATTATTCACAGCTTAGTTCTATGTACAAAACTTTATACTAAAAAACTAAGATGTGTTTCTAAACAGGCACTGAAATCACTAAATTTCTCATATGAATAACTTATTGCGCAATCATAGGATCTTGATTTTCTTTACGCCAATCGACAAAATAATCTCAATCGATACAGATATATATATGTATATATTTCTGAAACGAATTGATTGAAGAAACTGCCAAGCACAGAATGCAGATTTTTGGCATGTGGGAGTCTTTTGGCTATGGCTCCACTAAGGTTATGAGCTCAGACGAAAATGTCGAAATATCATGGAATTATGAAGTCATTGTTGCACTTTTTATACTTAAATTGTGATGTCGATTAAAACAGTAGGATATACGTATTTCCAGATGTTATCTACCATATAATTAATCAATGTGAGCCTAGGTACCCAAAGCGACCGCCCAGCTGTGCATCGCAAAAAAGCGAAGCGGCTTGTAATTATTAAAATTTTGCGAAATCGCTCATATTTACGAACAAATTTATAATAATGACTTTTTATTTTCAACACCTGAAATCGGTGTTCCTTATTTGATATTTCTTTTATCATCTAACATCACCACTCAACAAATTTACGGAACATTCAGACTAGGGCAAGTGAAAAAAGGATTATTTGGAAAAGCTATCTCCCTAAAGATCTTTTCAAGCGTGTCAGTGTAATGGCTTAATCATTCAAATTTTTATTTCCATAGCAACTGAGGATGCATAGACATGTATCAATTAAGATTGTCAGTTTTTGGGATTTAGGCCTTTCTATTGTTGTCCTATCAAAAAATCTAGCATTATAAATGTTGATAACGATGTTTAAAATGAGCAGCATTTTTCGTTCTGAAAAGAGCCTATTGAGCAATCACATAATGACATAACAACTTTTTGACAGCAGAATTGCATGTCCTGATATGTTTATATATGGTAATAATATATTTCTAAAGCCTAGAGCAGGGGTGCTCAAACTTTTAAATCTACGGGCCACTTTTAAAATTAGGCTCCGCCTTACGGGCCACAAATCATAGATCGCCTCTGGCTTTAGTTTAATCAATTTTCAAGCTATACATTTGTAGAGTATCTATAATTATTTATATATGGTGTTTAGAAAAAAACAATTATTATATGTGACGATTGAAGCTCGTCAATCTACTGTATATACACTGCCTGAACAAAAGTATTCGTACACCTCATAATTCCCCATACAAATAGTTATAATACTGATTTATTTAGCGAGTCAAGGTATTTAATTGGTAAGAGATATATATGCTTAATTTAACTTCAAATTCGAATTCTCTATATTCTAATTACTCACTCTTCAACTTGTTTACAAACTTTCAACTTGTTTACACTCTCACAAGGTTAAAAATTTTCAAACTGTGCCACTTCATACGACCAATGCCATCATATACAATGGTGATCACTCGCGACATGTGGCATAGGAAAGCAAATGGTGAAAATACTTATTCTTGAGGAAGAGTAATTAATTTGAAAACATATAAAGTGAGTAATTTGAACGTGGAGAATTCGAATTTGAAGTCAAATTAAGTGTCTCTCTCACAAATTAAATATTCTTGAAACACTAAATAAATCAGTATTATAACTATTTGTATGGGGAATTATGGGGTGTACGAATACTTTTGTTCAGGCAGTGTATATAAATAATGAAAACAAGCGAATTATCCGCGGGCCACAGCGAATGGTCTCGCGGGCCATAGTTTGAGTACCCTTGGCCTAGAGTATACGTTTTTGATTTATTGATATAATTAAACTTTGAACCGTGTTAAAACTGCCCTATCTTTCAAGCCTTCTAGATAACATACAAGGCTGTGCATTTAGTAGGCCGTGAGTCAACTGAATTACACTTTGAATAAAATGAAAATCAAACCTAACGCATGCTCACTCTGGTAACTAGCATGAGGGATAAACGTGCGAACTTAACTGAACGTAAGTGTACGAAGTGAAACGCAACAAATAATCAGCAAAATTAGAACATATATTGATAATACTAGACTATCGACTAATTAATAAATGATAAATAATCATCCACGAGATTTGAAAAAAGAGACAATCCTAAAGTAAGAGTGTACTCAATTGTCAAATATTAGCAAATATTGGATGAATATATTTAAATTGAATATAACATTTAGAAAAGTACTTCTTAATCAAATGATATAGACAAACACAGTACGTATATATTTACATAATCTTAGCCAGGTTGAAGTCGTAATAGGGTTCGAGCCAGGGAAGCAAAATTCAATCGACCATATTCAACAAATACTTGTAATAATTGATGGGAATTAGAATTCGACAACACAAACGTTTAGATCTGGAGCATATATAGACAAAGACAATTCCGATAGCTAATTTTTGAGATAATCAAGAAAGACCGTGACTAAATTAAATAGTCAATTGACGTAATCACTTAATATTTCGATGGTTTGAACTTAAATTCCACCAATAGAAATCCAGTGTTGAATTTAACCGTTCAAGTTTATTGTCCGTAGACAAATTGCAGTATTACCTATTCACAATTAATAATTGGAAATCAACTGCTGCAATCAAAAAACTTTCCAATGGTATGGAATTCAATTTAGAAATAATTAAAACTAGAAATCACAACATAACCATATTAATAATTATTTCATCATAATACTTATAGAAGTGCTATTAACTTTGATGAATTTAAAAGACAAAATTAAGTCATAATTATAGATCTATTATGTGTTTAATAATTACAAGCTCGCTTCGCTTGCATGCGCTGCGCGGCTGGCGGACACTCCCTTCGGTCGCCTGGGATCACATTGGTTATTTATAAGGGAGATAACATCTCTAAATATGTCTGTCCATAGCCTACTCTAATAATGCCTCACAGTAGACTGAAAATCATGGACTAGGGATGAAGTAGTAGCCGAATGGATTAATACACGATTAGCCTAAAATCGTTAACAATGTAGAATAGGCATTAAGAATGTATTACCAGCATATATAAACATGGTATCAAAGTACATATATCCGTTG
>OY725504.1:1678915-1874347 GCA_963281255.1 Aphrocallistes beatrix
AGCAATGTATACAGAAACTTTGAAGCACCCAACATGATTATTTTGGAAGTTCAAAGCATTTTTCTCCAAATTTCGGTCAAAGCCCCCCCATTTTGGTCCAAAAACAGATTCCTCCATATCTCGGGAAATATAGACCCAAATTCTTAGCTCTCAATTCCTAATATACTTTTCAAGACGGTATATATCTGATTCTTGAATAATAAATGTACTACATGGAATGGAATGCTAAGTTTCAAATTTTTATCACGTGATGACGTAGCATTTTTCGAAAATCCTAACTTGAAAACTAAAAGTCGTAGACTCTCGCTCTAACTTCCTAATATACTTTTTGGAATCTCTTTATTCATTCTAAACCGATGAATTATACATTGTACTGCAAAGGAATATGATTTACATTCCCTAATTGGTTCAAAATATTCGGGGTTAGAGACACAAGGTAATTCGTGAATTTTCAGTATAATTTTGCTATTTTCACCAAAATCTGTTGGAATACATCTAATTCATTAGTATATACACGCGATTAAATGTCCATGGATGCTTTTATTTTTCGTTAATAGCTCATTTTACATCGTTCTTACCACCAAAACTTCAAATCCCTATATCTCGGGACTTTAAAATTCCAAAATTGACCGTCTTTCAAAAATTTTAACTCAAAATTGCTTTGAGATAGAGGTTTGAAAATTTCAAGAGTTGTTCCATATCATTAGGCGATGAGCGTAGGACCACTCGATTTTCGATATTTTATAAATTTGTGATTTTATTGCTGATTTCCAAAGAAAATCGGGCTTTTTTCGCCGTTTTTTGGCCCTTTTTTTTTCGGACACCGATAAAATTTAAAATTTTTAAAATTTTAACTTTCTTTTGGTCCTATGAAGTGGCAAATATGATAGACTATCTATGAATAAATTTTCGAAGCATTTGATCCAAACATGTGCTTTAAAAAAATCACAGAGTGGAGGAGGGCTTACCATTAAGATGTGCTAGGGAAAAACGGAAAAAACCGACTTTGAGACGCTGTAATTCAAAAACTAGAAATGTGAACCAAAAACTGTTTGGCATGTCTCAATATTTTTTAATTGCACTACCTGCCCACGCTTAACATCTTATATATCTCTATTCTTGATATATGTTGTAAGCCAAACCTATGGATTTTTCACGGGCGGTATCCTTAAAGGGTAAGGAAATCCTCGATCGGTTTTATTTTAAAAATATTTACACTAATTTCATTGTTTTTCTTCGGAGATTCATGAATATTACTTCTAAAAATTTGATAATACAGTATAATTCCTATTTTATAATCAATAATAGTATACTACGAGGCCACTAAAAATTATAAAATTTTTAATACCAGGTTAAAGATTAGTCCAAAAATCTATATTTTTACCTATTAATATTGCCATTGGTTAACAGGTTAACCGCCCTGGAGGAAACCAAAATAACTGATCCCTAAAATCGGTTAACCAACCCCAGCCCTGCCCTCGACTAACTTCCATGATAAATTTCTGGCTTTTGATTTAGCCTGGTACAATGATTACCCTTGGATAGAATACTCTTTGTCTAGACGAGAGGTTGTCTTTTGTTATGCCCGTCGTCTGTTCGCATTACTTAAAATCATAAAGTTTATACTAAAAGGTTTCCGTAACTGGAATAAAGGGTACGGACAAATGGTTTGCTCTCAGTTCTAATAAAAGTATTAGACATAGGAATTCTCTATTAAATCATGATTGAAAGAATATGAGGTAAATCTTTCTCATCCTACATCTATCGTTCATAGAATTTGAACTTAATCGATAAGCAATAGGCTACTTCCTATTCAGTAATAATTTATTTGTATGAATTAAATAAATACTAAGTAGTTTTGAGTTTGGGTTAATTTAAAGAAACATATTATAAATTGATCCATAACTCAAAAACCATCGAATTAAGACATACTAATTATATTATTACTGAATAAGAGGTAGCCTATTGCCTATCGAAAAGTTCAAATTTGAAAGCATAGATGACATAGTATTCACAATACAGAATCAATTAGAAACCAAAATAGTATTGCATATCAGCATTCCATTAAAAATTTCACATTTTTTAAAATGAATCCATCCTCGCTTGGTTTTACAAGAAAATTAAATGTTATTAATGCTTCTAAGTATGTTTAAAAACAGTAACTCAGAAATGAAAGATTTGGTACAAAATATAGTTTATTGAGCATCATGATAATGACTAATCATGATTTTTTCAACGAATTTGCATACTTTAATACCATGTTTATATATACTTGTAATATATTCTTAAGGTCTATTATACATGGATAATGCTGTTACGATATGTTGTATAAATATGTTCGATGGTCTTCTATTAATCCATGGTCAAGGTTAAGTTGGTGAATATGCCTTATATAACTGCTGAAAAAAAATTGGAAACAAATTTTCACATATTTTCTATATATACGTATATGGTGACTTGGCTACAAAAATCTCAAAAATATGCTAGAAACAAGCTTTCAACTGTTGACATCGACTTTTTAGGAGTGTATATTCCAAATATCGTATTTTCGAAACGGTTGATAGATTATTTGTTTACTTTTGTTTACAATTGATACAAAAGTAAACAAATTTCAAATAATCCAGGCGTCTGCGGGCGACTCTGAGAACATGAAATGTTCGCTAGCAACCCTACGCAAGTGAGCGAAGCGCGGTTGCAACCATGAAAATACGACAACACTATATTTCGAAGTACTTTCTTAAGTGGTTGTTGCGATTAGTCGGTGTCACAATTACACTGAATCGACTCGACTGTAATATTAGGCAACATGGTCCCGTCCCGGAAATTAGGCAAGTTAATCAGTTTCTTTACCTATCAATTAACGAGTATACGATTGCATACAGCAATGGTTGTCAACCCGTATGCAGCGGTACATTAGTGCGCCTCAATCGGTGTTAGGTCTGTATCAGAATATTCGTCGTCCTTCGATAGTAAATTTGGTATTTTGTAATTCGAATTTTTAATATCAGAATTGTTCATTGGAACACAGTTAATGTCATCCATAATCGAGGGATATAAGGTTTTTCTTAATACAAAGCGTCGTTTACCAGCAGTGTCTATAGGACTAAATGATAAAGTCATGTTGAGTCATTTTCACATATACTAATTAGCTAAATATTTTGGAATTAGGAATTGTGCGGGTCTTTGAGAACCAGGTTCACAAATCCTTACTATTAAAACTCGGTTAATCTATATATATCCTTACTATTAAAACTCGATTAATGTATATATATATATCTGTAACGAATTGATTGAAGAAACTGCAGGGCGCAGAAAGCTGATTTTTGGCATGTGGGAGTATTTTGGCTATGGCTCCAGTAAGTTCTGAGTTCAGAGCAAAATGTTGACTCATCATGGAATTATGACGTCATTGTCACATTTTTAAAAGTTAAGCAATACAGTTATTCGAGATAACTCAGCCCTTATATGAGATAGAAGGCTGAAAGTTTAATAGAATCTGTATACTAACATGCCTCACATATGATGCAACTATCATCAAAAAATGATGACTCATCACTTTGTTAGGACGTCATCAGTACTCATCAAAAATTTTAAAATTGACAAATTTTGTGATTTTTCGAGTGATTTCGATTTTAAAACTAAGATGGACATGTTTAGAGATGATATCTCCCTTATAATTAACCAATGTTACCCCCAGGCGACCGAAGGGAGCCTCCGGCGGACACTTAGTGTCCGCCAGCCGCGCAGCGCAAGCAAGCGAAGCGCGCTTGTATATATATATATATATATATATATCCTTACTATTAAAACTCGATTATTGTATATGGGGAATTCCATGTCAAATCAACCAGTCATTTCACCACCATCAACCGATTTGTCTGAAATTTGCTGTGCGAGATGCCACTGAAATGTCTTCACCTTTGTGAAAATCTCAGATCAATCGGTCATGTGGGTTTTGAGTTATGACGTCACAAATTTTTGAATTTTTGCTGTTTGACCAAGGATTTTCACAATGGTAAAATCACCATCCCATTTTAAACTCGAATAACTCGGAAAATATTCATCAAATTATTTCATAAATTGCAATACTTATGTTTTACATATGGAGAATACGAAAAACAAGAGTAAATTAAGTTTTGAGTTCCTTTTCTTTGTGAAAACTGGAACTGAAACCAACTCCCGAAGCAAACCGGAACTATGACGTAACAAAAATGCATATTTTGGAAACTGTTTATTTTTTTATATTTACTGTTTATATTCATAATTCATTGTATAAAAAAGTTAATTTGGTTTCCATATGTTCTCTTTGAATTATTCACATTTTTGTACCTGTAAACGCTTTCTATATATAACTAAAAATTTTATGCCTTTTGTTAAAATATAAAATTGACCTGACAACTCTCAATTTCTGCCATTTTGAAAATGCTTTTATGTCTTCCTCTTTAATATCACTCATTCTTACAACATTCTGCAATTGATATGTTCATTCGGAATTATAAGTCTGTTGTATATTTGACCGCAGAGACAGACTAAACATAACCAGTGCAATGCTGTTGTTGCTATGTAATAGGAATGCAATAAATGTCACTAATGAATTGAAAAGTTAATTTTAGAGGACTAATATTTGCTAAACAATCCGATATTTAGTCCGACCATAGCACTCTGTATATAAAGGATTCCATCTAAATCTCAAAAATGGACCAGGGATGCGGTCGAAGATGGTTGATCAAATACATGATCTGCCAAAAATCATGAACAACGCAGAATAGAGCTTCGAAATGTATTACCAGCGTATATAAATATGACGCCAAAGTATCCATAATCCGTTGTTAAAATTTCGATTAGTCATCATATGCTTGCACAATAGGTTATATTTGGGACACATTTAGTGAATTTCAGAGGTTGTTTAAGGGCACTTCTAAGTGGTTGTTTTATTATAGTTTTTTTGTATAGAGCTGAGCTGTGAATGGGTTGATGCGAAAAGTGAATATTTTTCATGGAATGTTGCTACATTCCAGCGTTGCTATGGAAACGCAATTTGATCAGTTGAGGTCATATCTTGAAAACCGCAATAACTATGCATTCAAATTTGATCTTATTTGATAGCCAATAGACTATTTCCTATAAAGCCATAACATAATTTCCACGTCTAGATTCAATGGTTTACAAGTTATTAAACAAATTACAAAATGTGACCAAAGTGATAAATAGTCTGATAACTCGCAAACCATTGAATCTAGACATGGAAATTATGTTATGGCTTTATAGGAAATAGTCTATTGGCTATCAAATAAGATCAAATTTGAATGCATAGTTATTGCGGTTTTCAAGATATGATCTCAACTGATCAAAATGCGTTTCCATAACAACGCTGGAATGTAGCAACATTCCATGAAAAATATTCACTTTTCGCATCAACCCATTCACAGCTCAGCTCTATACAAAAAAACTATAATAAAACAACCACTTAGAAGTGCCCTTAAACAACCTCTGAAATTCACTAAATGTGTCCCAAATATAACCTATTGTGCAAGCATATGATGACTAATCGAAATTTTAACAACGGATATGGATACTTTGGCGTCATATTTATATACGGTGGTAATACATTTCGAAGCTCTATTCTGCGTTGTTCATGATTTTTGGCAGATCATGTATTTGATCAACCATCTTCGACCGCATCCCTGGTCCATTTTTGAGATCTAAATGGAAGCCTTTATATACAGAGTGCTATGGTCAGACTAAATATCGGATTGTTTAGCAAATATTAGTCAGGTCAATTTTATATTTTTACAAAAGGCATAAAATTTTGAGTTATACATTTTTAAAAGTTAAGCAACACAGTTATTCGGGCATAACTCAGCCATTATAGGAGATAGAAGGCTGAAATTTTAATAGAATCTGTATACTAACATACCTCACATATGATACGACTTTCATCAAAAAATGATGAATCATCACTTTGTTATGACGTCATCATTAAACAATTTGGTGTTTTTTCGAGTGATATCCATTTTAAAACTAAGATGGACATATTTAGAGATAATATCTCCCTTATAATTAACCAATCTCACTTCCAGGCGACCGAAGGGAGCATCCGGCGGACACAAAGTGTCCGCCAGCCGCGCAGCGCTAGCAAGCGAAGCGCGCTTGTAGTAATAATTATGCAATCAAAACTGAGATATTTTCTGTGGGGGGCGATCGCACGTGAAAACATGCTGGATTTCAAATCAATTGATTTTAAAATTTGAATCTCATTGAACAATATAAAGCAAAATTATACTTCTAAGTTCTAGAATCTTCAATTTCAGAAATTAAATGCCGGTTTACTTCGCAAAATACAGAAATATTGGAAGCTATTCAGCCATGTTCACCATGTTCGAAATTTTTGGATACTAATTTCCTGCTCACAATGGTTGATTATTAAAATCTGGATAAAGAATCCAATTGAATGAAGCTACTCTAGCAGGACTTTCTCTAATGAGGAAATATATGACTGATCGAATTGAATTATTCGTGAGCTTCTTTAGAAAGTGCATTCACCACCCTTCTGCACATTTGTCTCACAATTACAACTAGTACTACAGAGTGTGATAGAAGTTTCAGTTTGAAAAGAATCAAGACATACTTACGTGCAAAAATTTCTGACGAGCGACTCCGTCATTTTGCTGTTTTATCAATAGGGAAAGAGATTTCTAACAATTTAATAATTGATTAGCGCGCTTCACTTGCTTACACTGCGCAGCTGGCAGACAGATTGTGCTCGCCATAGTCCACCTTTGGGCGGCTAGGCACACATTGATTAATAATAAGAGAGACAACATCCCTAAATCTGTACTTGTACGTCTGACTTACTAAATAAAAATATATCACTCGAAAAATCACATTTCAGGCTTCTATCACCAAAAATGACTGAAATTTCTGTTAAAAAAGGTGACAATGGCGTTATAATTCCATGATGAGCCAACAATTTTTGTCTGAGATCAGAACGTAGTGGAGCCATACCCAAAATACTCCAACATGCCAAAAATCAGCATCTGTTGGGTGGTGCAGTGGTTAGGGTCACGGGTTCTATCTTCGCCCTAGTCATTTGCATTTTGCTCTTAATTATTTTGCTTCGGTAATGTAATCTGAGCCTACACTCTTGCAGAACCTTAATTAGCTGAAAGCACTAAGGATGTCATCTTGCTTAAGGTAAAGTTAGGTGCTATCTTTCTTGCCTCTAATAGCTGAGTTTTTCTCTGTAGCACGCTATCAAATGCACACAGACATGCCATCATATGCATACAGACACGCCGCATGCACAAATTCAGCAACTATCAGTAGGTTTAGCACCTCACCCAGATTGTGAACCCCCTGAGAAAATATCAGCATGGATTCGGGGGGGTATATAAATCTATAAACTTTACTTTACTTTACTATACAGTACCCGGACTAAAGTATTCCAACACAGAAAAATTCATACAAATAGTATTAAATTGGATCTATTCTTGAAGGAATATGTACTCTAACTGTAAGAAATATTCCATTTTTGATTTCTAATTTCCAATCTACACAAACGAATTACTCATAATTGAGATCCTCAACTCAATAACTAATTCCCAAAAATATAAATATCTACTTTGATACTTGATGTTACTTGTTCCTAGTCACGACCATTATATATGATGGCGATTAGTGACACAAAGTGGGAGGGGCGCCGAACTTTTTGAAATATATGGGCCATCTTCGAATCCAAGGGGGGCACGAGCCCCCCCAGCACCCTGGGTTCGGCGCACATGCAAAGTGGCACAGGCTGACAATTTCTACATGAGAATAAGTATTTGTATTGAAAGTAAGAAAAATGAGTAGTTGCAGTTTACTAATCTAAAATCAAAAATTTGTTACTGTTTGAGTACCTATTCCTTTATGACTCTATTCATAAAGGAATAGGTACTCAAACAGCAACAAAATATTAGATAACAAATAATAGACACTTCAATACTATTTTATGGAAATTTTCGTGGTGGTCGAATACTTTCGTCCGGGTAGTGTATATATATATATAATGTATATAAATACATTATATTAAACAACACATTTTTAAAAAGTCAGGAACTCATATTTTCAGTTAGATTTAAGTTACATATTTTGTTGTTCGATTTAATTGGGCACTTGACCAACTGTAAGTAACCAACTTGATGAGTTGTTCATATTTAATGATTTGGATAATCGATTATTGGGGGTCGATGGAGGTAAATAGGTAATCCTTAGTCCACCAATAAATCACATACTACTTTGGGTGCCTGGGCAATATATTAACACTAGCTGCGCCCCAAACTAACGGGAATTATTGATTGTTTTGTATTATTTTCGGTCATTTTCTAGTCCCAAAACTCGTAATAAATGTGTTTATGGGTTCTAGGATGTATATAAACTGACTCCTAGGGTTCAAGGGCTATACAAATTTTCTGGGGTGCATGTAGACTTCCCCCAATTTGAAAGCTCGCAGCACTCGCTCGTCGCTCTCCCAAAATTTGTAAAAAATGAAAACATGATGCCTTAGTAATGCCTATGATTATGGAACCTTTTAATTGTCCTAGAACTTCTTCAACTAATTCAGGGATTCTTATATTTTCGCCTATATGTCAACTATAAAATTGCTACGTCCTATCCTTACTATTAAAACTCGATTAATGTTTGTGTATGTGTATATATATACCGTATTGCTTCAAATAAGCGCCCGGGCGCTTATTTATTTCGTACCCTTTAGACCAGGCGCTTATTCAAACCGGCGCTTATTCAAGCCCCGGCGCTTATTTTTTTCATTCGCTATCTTGACCTGGCGCTCTTTTTTTTGTTTACTACATTGACTGGCACTTTTATTTTTGCCACAACTGAGAATGTTAGTTCTATTAAAAAAGGATAATGTAATGTTTCAAAAAGCACTTGTATCTATGCCACTACTGAAAATACTAGTTTGATATGATGTTCAGAGAACTAAATGCCCCGGCGGTTATTCGAGCCCCGGTGCTTATTCAAGCCCCGGCGCTTATTTATTTCGCTCACCCTTTAGACCCGGCGCATATTCAAACCGGCGCTCATTCAAGCCCCGGCGCTTATTCAGGGAAATACGGTGTATATATACAGTGCCGGTCAAAAAGAATTGCTCAAAATCAATGCATATAGCATAGTAAACGTCAAATAGTTTCGACTCACTAGATAGTTTCTTTCTTGCGAAATCATATACATCTTTGTTTATTTTGCTAAGTAATACCGTAATACAGATATTTCATTCATTATATTTGAATAATTTGCCCTTTTCACTTTTCTACTCTTTATTACAATTTATCAGTGTTTATCGAATTTTCAATGCCTTCGAAACCCCGAATTTCCTTTGAAAATCTGGCAAACCTGATATTGAATCTGAAAACGGCCATACTCAGAGGGAGGTAGCTAAAATGGTTGGGTGTTGCCAAAAAAGCGTTGGTGAGATCCCAAGGAAACATGGACTGAATTGCTCGGTAAGAAACCTCACCATTCCGGGTAGGCCTCGTGTCACAACCAAAATGTAAGACAGCTTATTAGTCAGAAAAAGCAAAAGGATCGATTTAAGACTGCTACTCATATAAGAACCGAAGTATTATCCGAATATTCGTTAAAAATGTCCACTTCAACAATTCAGAGAATGTTACGAGGGGCGAGCTATCATTGTTAAAATCAATCAAATTTGGGGTAAACCTATTTTGAGCAATTCTTTTTGACCGGCAGTGTATATATATCTGTAACGAATTGATTGAAGAAACTGCAATGCGCAGAAAGCTGATTTTTGGCATGTCGGAGTCTTTTGGATATGGCTCCAGTAAGTTCTGAGCTCAGACGAAAATGTCGACTCATCATGGAATTATGACGTCATTGTCACATTTTTAAAAGTTAAGCAATACAGTTATTCGAGCATAACTCAGCCATTATAGGAGATAGAAGGCTGAAATTTTAAGAGAATCTGTATACTAACATACTTCACGTATGATGCAACTATCATCAAAAAATGATGGCTCATCACTTTGTTATGGCTTCATCATTACTCATCAAAATTTTAAAAATTGATAAATTTAGTGATTTTTCGTGCGATATCGATTATAACAGTAGTACAGACGTATTTAGAGATGTTATTTCCCTTATAATTAATCAATGGTGACTACAGGCGCCCAAAGGGCGCCTCCGGCGGACACACTATCCGCCAGCCGCGCAGCGCAAGCAAGCGAAGCGCGCTTGTAACTATAAATCTGTAATCGAACATATACAAACTTTACAATAACCTATTAAGTCATCATTTTTGAATACCATGAATACTTCAAATCTAGGGGAAATATATTGAATAACCGGAATTAGAATGTTTCAACTTGTATTACATATTATGATGTGAGGTCTCGAAACTTATTCTCCAACTGTAAAATGAACAGTTGGAGAATAAGTTTTGAGACCTTTAATTAATTAACATGTAAAATAATACGCAAAAAGAATAGAAAGAGATCTAGAAAATATTTACACACAAATAGTCGAAATTTATGTATTATAATGATAAAATCAAATATATAAATGTAGTAATGATGAAATTGTTTTAATTCATAGTAAGGGTTAACTAACCGCCAACAACTTTGTCAAAAGGATCGAGTCCCTCAATCCGAGCACGAAAATATCCAGCAGCTATTAAAAGATCAAAAATTTGAACTTCATTATACTTTTGCTCTTCATCAACACGTATATCATATTCAATCTTGAGCCCATCCTGATCAAGAGGAGATTCGAAAAATTTAGATCGGTGTGAAGATATCTCTGCTTTTGAAAAAATAGAAACCATTTCGTTCAAAATTCTAAGGGAAATAGATTAGTATCTAATAAGAATATCGAAAATGGGAAAAATTCAGGAATGAGTGTCTGTTTGCCCTTTTCAGATACACAGAGAATTAAAGCAGTGGATTCCTTCCTCAGGAACGAGGCCTGGAAGGTGCTTGTTTCGAAATGGTCGGGGCTGAAGGTATGCAGATTTTGGGAACACGCTCCTTTTAATAAAGGTGCACTGGCCATCAGAATACAGTAGAACTCGGATAAGACGTACCCCTTCGGGAAGGAATTATTAGTGCGAACTATCAGTAAGCACGTACTAGCCGAGTTTGTACTATATATAAATCTATTTATAGATGGATTTTGGTTTAGAGAATGAGTACCAATGCTTCCAAAATATTCATATAATTCCAAAATTAATTTCAACAAACTGAATTTAGAGGCAACATGGTGTTTCCATAACCTTGGAAATTAATTATCTGCCTGAAACATATAAAAGCTTCTATATTTGTATAAGTACTTCTTCGGAAATAATTTCTGTCACATGGAAACTATGTTGCAAGTTCGAAGGGATAGCAATCCGATCTCGAAATGCATTCACAGGGTTCCCCGGTCACTCAAATGAAAAAAATGCTTCCAAAATCGAATCTATCATATTTGCCACCTCATAGGACCAAAAGAAAGTTTTAAATGACAGATATTGTAAATTTTATATGGTTCTGAAAAAATAAGATTTAAAAAATCGAGTGGTCCTAGGTTCGCCTAATGAAAAAGTAACAACTCTTAAAAATTTCAACCCTCTATCTAAACTAATTTTGACTTTTTATTTTTTAAGGATACCGCCCTGGAAAAACCAGAGATTACGGAGACACGTCAATTGATCGACTCTTAAGGTTGGCCTTTCCTATGGGCATTTGTTTTTTATCAAAAATTTGCCAAAAGTCCTTTTTAACCATTTTAGGATAACTAAAGGGGTTCTAAACAATAATTTTGATTTTTAGAATTTCAATGCTAATATTTCGCCACTTGGAGCCACTTGTACCACCTGGTGTCGCCTAAAAAAGGACACATTTTGTCTCATATCCATAACTTATTTGAACCATGCCAGATCATCATTTTAATCCTAAATTCGTGCTCAGCACTAAATTTCCAGCAATTTGATATATATATTGGACATATTTGGAGAAATTATTTGGCTGCGGGTTCCTAACAACGGCCAGGATGTGAAAAAATTCCTGGCCGTTGCTATGCACGGACATCCAAAAACCTCTCCAAATATGGTCAATATATATATCAAATTGCTGGAAATTTAGTGCTGAGCACGAATTTAGTATTAAAATGATGATCTGACATGGTTCGAAGAAGTTATTGATCTCGAATTCCTAACTTTATGTAAATTCAACATAGGGACGAAAACTTAACGGTTTCTGATAGATCTCGAAGAGTAGAACATAATGAATAGACAGAAATTTGATAATACAAATAAAAAGAGAATTAAGAAAAAAATAGTGTCAAAATTACTAAAAATAAAATTCCGAGGGTGTTTTGGTGTGAATTTTTAACAATTTTAAAAATTTCAAAAATCTGTCTGTTCATTTGTTAGATCATCGATTTATGAATGAATTTGAAAAGTTTCTAATGGATTGTAAGCATATTGTTTCCGATTTCTTACTTGTAAAATGACAAAAATTTTTTTAAAAAATTTCTATCTCTAATTATTTCAATTATTAATGCAGTTTTGCAGATAACTCTGTGATTCAAATCTGCACTGAAAAAATTAAATGAATCGGTTGAAAAAGTCAAAAGTTAGCTATTATAGGAAAGGCCAACCTTAACGCTGCCGTTTACTATTCCATTATTTGTGTAGCACAATAAATTTTCTAGAGCTGGATTTTTATTATTCATCATAGAAAGATTAGAAAAGGGATGGTAAAGAGTTTACTATAAACTTGGGACTTAATCTTCATCAGATTTATATTTAGGATGAATCAAATGATTTTAATGTAACCCTAGAAGCAGAAAACGACGTATTGTTTCTTTGATATCCCCAGGCGCCCACAGGGCGACTCTGCGGACACAAAGTGTCCGCAAGCCGCACAGCGAAGCTAGCTTGTATACAGTCTGTGGTAAAGTGACATTGACTATCGAAAAAATAAAAATTTGCGTGACAAATACCCTCCCACATTCAGAATTTTTATTCAAAATTTGTGGGATTTGAGTTGGTTAGTTTGGATGCTTGTTTTGCTATGGTATAGGAATTTAAATTGAATTACAGTCAGGGTCGCTTATTATGAACCACCAGGGGACAATAAATTATTTTCATAATTTAGAATATATTACGCCAAGGATGGATTCGGTTAACCGCTGTCAATCTCTTCTAATGGTTGAGGAAATCTTAGATCGGTTAACCGATCTGCTTATTTTCTAAATATGTTTTCACTGATTTAATTGTTTTTCGAGAGAGATTCAAGATAATTACTTCTAAAAATTCGTAAATGTATAGACTTATTGATTTCTAACCACATAGTATATTTCGAGACCACTGAAAATTATCAATTTTTCATTTATCAGGTTAAAGCTTAGTTCAAAAATCTATATTTCAAACAATTAATACTGACATCGGTTAAACGGAGTATATCAGGAAATTTTAATTACATATATTAAATTTCGTTTGCCAAACATAAATAAATGCTCAAAGATACCCCAATTCTACTCTTGTGGTTGTGTTTTCATAGATGTCATTAATGCAAAATTTAGGGACTTAGTCTATTGAACTCGAGACTCGAATCAAAAGATAAGAATAGTTGGATGAATAATCCTAGGAATTTTCAACGCAATCAAACAAAAAAGCAAAAGGCACTAGTCAGGCTAAAAGTATATTGAGTATATACCCTTCGTTATAAAATCATTACCTCTTTTCTTTCTTAATATAGTCGCTTCTACAAATGGATTCTGACGCTACTTTTGAAAGGAGGAATTTTTCCCAACACTATATATAAATAGGTTTGTATCAACTTTCTATTTTCTATAATTAGAAGCGCGCTTCGCTTGCTTGCGCTGCGCGATTGGCAGACAATGTGTCCGCCGGAGGCGCCCTTTGGGCGCCTGAGGTCACATTGATTAATTATAAGGGGATAACACCGCTAAATACGTCTGTCCTACTGTTCTAATCGATATCGCACCAAAAATCACAAAATTTGTAAAATTTTAAATTTTGATGTATAATGATAACGTCATAACAGAGTGATGAGTGATTATTTTTTGATGATAGTTGTATCATATGTGAAATAAATTAATATACATATTCTACTAAAATTTCAGCCTTCTATCCCTTAAAATGGATTATGGGCGAAAACTGAAATTTCTAATTATAAAAAGGTGACAATGACGTCAAAATTCCATGATGAGTCGACATTTTGGTCTGAGCTAAGAACTTAGTGGAGCCATAGCCGAAAGACTCCCACATACCAAAAATCTGCTTTCTGTGCCTTGCAGCTTCTTCAATCAAATTTGGTGATTTTTCGTGCGATATAGATTATAACTGTAGGAGTCGGACAGACGTATTTAGAGATGTTATCTCCTTTATAGTTAATCTTTCGGCGGGCACAAAGTGTCCGCCAGCCGCGCAGCGCAAGCAAGCGAAGCGCGCTTGTATATATATATATACACATATATATTCGAGTTTTAATAGTAAGGATTATTGCTATACAAGTGCGCTTCGCTTGCTTGCGCGCTGCGCGGCTGGCGGACACTTTGTGTCCGCCAGATGCTCCTTTCGGTCGCCTGGGGTCACCATTGATTAATTATATGAGAAATAACATCTCTAAATACGTATGTCCTACTCTTATAAATGATATCGCACGAAAAATCACAAAATTTTCTATTTTTCAATTTTTGATGCGTAATGATGACGTCATAACAGGGTGATGAGTCATCATTTTTTGATGATAGTTGAATCGTATGTGAGATCTGTTAGTATACAGATTCTATTAACATTTCAGCCTTCTATCGACAGAATAAAAACGATTAGACAATAATACCCCGATTTCTACTGTATTATGAATACAGATCCTTGGTTGATTTATGTAATATAATATACTCTAACCGGACAAAAGTATTTGAAATCCTTACTATTTTCCATCATAATTAGCTATAAAGTGGGTCTATTCATGGAGAGAAATGTAACCAAACTGTGACAGATACTGTAATTTCGATTTCAAATTCAAATTCTACACATTCGAATTACTCAGGTTTGAAGCCTTCTATTGCTATACTCATTCATAAGTTGAATTATCACTATCTATGTTACTTTGTGCCACTTTTCACTCCCATTACCATTGGACATGATGACGAGGAGTGGCACAGTTTGATGAATCTTCACCTTGGAAATGAATGAATCAATAGAAGGCATCTAACCTCAGTAATTCGAATGTGTAGAATATGAATTTGAAATCGAAATTACAGTATCTGTAACAGTTTAATTACATTTCACTCATGAATAGACCTACTTTATAAGTAATTATGATGGAAAATAGTAAGGATTTCAAATACTTTTGTCCGATTAGAGTATATTTAAATATATACTAATATACTGAATATGTTGTGTTTTGAATACAGTAACCTCATTAGAGTGCGAACACGGATAAGACGTAACTCCGGATAAGGAGTACACTTCTTAAATCCCCTATATGCTAAGTACATATAAAATACTTTGGTTAGTACGAATTCCGGATAGACGAACACATTTTAATGGTCCCTTGGTGTACGTACTAAGTCGACTGAATCACATTCTACTTTAAATAATATACACCAGTAGCCAGAGTTGCGACGCTCCACAATAATTACAGACCGGACCGGATAGAACCTGACACCTTTGACCTTGTATTATTCCCATTGAAAAAAGAAAGTAGTCCTGTTGGGATTTATTGTTATTTTACATTCAAATTTGTATATGAACAATTGGAGCGATTCTTAGGGCAAAATCGCATGAAGAATATTGTTCGCATTTATAATTTCAATATTTTTATTAATTAGCTTATCACACAAGTCTCTATTTGTTATTTCATGTCTACGATTGGATAGATAGGGACCAGTAATAATCACGAACCGGCCAGGTCCGGTCTAAATCGCAACTCTGCCAGTAGCGTAATTCCCGGACGCTCTCGGGTGGAGAGCACCTGGTCACAGCATTTAAGGAGCCCAAAGGTTCTCTTCAAAATTATTTATAGAGAAAAAGATAAAATACTAGTGAGGCTCTTTTGGTATCTTCTTACTTACTTTAAGGTTAAATTGTACCCTCAGAGCATACATAATTTAAGGTTGGCCTTTCCTATGAGCAATTTGTTGTTTTTTTTTCATTGTATTACTGAGGGCACTATTTGGACGGTATTTATTTTGATTTTTGTGAGTTAACCCCCTAAAGTTTAGCGTTAATAAAAATTGAAAAATTATTGGAGGTTTTTGACTCATTTAACAATTTGTTTTTAACTTATTTGATAGTTTTTTAATGATATGGACCTTAACATTGTTTTAGCACCTTTGGAGATTATATAACACAAAGATTTAGAAGAATGGGCAAATAAAATCCAAACAAAATAGCTTTATAAGGGAGTTCATTTATATAATGCTCGGGAAATCGCAAGTTTGATCTCAGTTATTTAGCGATCACCGGGTCAGAAATAAAATTCTGAACGTTTCAAAAATAAAATTTGTTCCGATCCGATCATTTGTTCTTGAGATATCGCTTATTATAGGTTCGGGCATAATATATCTCTATGGTCCCGAAGAGGCCGATGTCATATCTTAAAAACTATTGAAGATATAAAATCTATTATATTCTTAAACAAAAGGATATATACGAAATATTTAAGTTACTCGAACATTCCTTTGTCAAAAAATAAATAATTTTCGACGTATCATTGATTTAATTGTAATACAAATTCTATGAAGAACTTTGAATATATTAGAAAATGGCTAATCTAATCATTAAATATGTGTCTAAATGTGGCTATTATGCTAAATAATGAATACAATTGTAGTTAATAATGTGTACAGAAAAAATTGGAGAACTTTTGATAATTATTTTGAATGTTCTGGCCTTAGACCTCGCAGATTCGGTCAAATACCCCCATTTAGGGTCCAAAAAGTGATATTTTTCTATCTCTGTAAATATAATCCGAAATTCTTAGTTCTCACTTCCTAATATACTTTTTATGAGTGTACATATATGATTCTTTGATAATAATTGCACTACACCCTATGGAATGTTAAGTTTTTTAAAGATTTTTGTCATATGATGACGTAGCATTTTTCGAAAAACCTAACTTGGAAACTAAAAGTCGTAGACTTTCGCTCTCATTTCCTAATATACTTTTCAGAAGCTCTTTAACCATTCTAAACTGATAGATTATACTTCGTAGTGCTAGGGATATGAATTATTATTCACAATTATCCCAAATAATTCGGGGTTAGGGGCCTCAAGGAAATTTGTGGATTTTCAGGGTACTCTTGCTATTTTTTGTAAATATTTGGTTCAAATATACCTAAATCAGCAATATAAATGAGAATAAATGTCTGTTAATGCTTTTGTTCATTATTAATAACTCTTTCTACATTCTTCTTAACATCTAAACTTAAAATCTCTATATCTCGGGACTTTAAAATTACAAAATTAACCATCTTCACAGAGTTTTAAGTCAAAATTGGTTTGAGATAGAGCTTTGAAAATTTCAAGAGTTGTTCCATATTATTTGGTGATGAACGTAGGGTTCTAAAAATTAATTTTGATTTTTAGAATTTCAATGCTAATATTTAGCCACTTAGAGCCACTTGTACCACCTGGTGTCGCCCAAAAAAGGACACAATTTTGAAACGGAATGTCTCGTATCCATAACTTCTTTAAACCATGTTAAATCATCATTTTAATGCTAAATTCGTGCTCAGCACTAAATTTCCAACAATTTGATATATATATTGGACATATTTGGAGAAATTATTTGGTTGCGGTTTCCTAGCAACGGCGAGGAATGTGAAAAAATTCCTTGCCGTTGCTATGCACGGACATCCAAAAAATTCTCCAAATATGGTCAATATATATATCAAATTGCTTGAAATTTAGTTCTGAGCACGAATATATCATTAAAATGATAATCTGACATGGTTCAAAGAAGTTATTGATCTGGGATTCCAGCGGACACTATTGAATGTGGTTATTTTTGGGTGACCAGTTAGCAATGACCATTTTTTCCCACTTTTGATGGAGAGAAATTTTGATATACTATATTTTGAAGTTAAGTACCACTATAAGTTGTCGAATAAGGATATTTGCATGTTATTGAATAATCCAAAGCAGTTAAAACTAAAGGGAATTGAGGTTCATATTTAAATATTTTCTAAATCCTATTTTCTGGGACTTTTTTTTCAGGAATTACAAAGTTGATAACTTTTTGAAAATTCAACCTAGGGTCGAAAACTCAACGGTTACAGATCTCGAAGAGTAGCACATAATGAACAGACAGAATTTTGGTATTAGGAATGAAAAGCGAATTATTAAAAAAAAGTGTCAAAATTACTAAAAATAAAAAACCTCGGTTGTTTTGGTGTGAATTTTTGACAATTTTCAAAATTTCAAAAATCTGTCTGTTCATTAGTTAGATTATCGATTTATGAATGAATTTGAAAAGATTGTAGGAATATTGTTTCCGATTTTTTACCTGTAAATTGCCCAAATTTTGTAAAAAATTTTTTTATCGTTTGAATAATTTCATTTATTAATGCAGTTTTGCAGATAACTCTGCGATTCAAATCTGCACTGAAAAAATTAAACGAATCGGTTGAAAAAGTCAAAAGTTAGTTATTATACGAAAGGCCAACCTTAACATCTCTTATACCTCTACTTTCCTCGTATGCTGTAAGCCAAATCATGTGTTTTTTCGTGGGCGGTATCCTTAAATCATCGATTTATGAATAAATTTGAAAAGTTTCTAAAGTATTGTAAGCATATTGTGCCCGATTTCTTCATTGTAAAATGACCAATTTTTTAAAAAAAGATTTTTATCTGTTGAATTATTTCAATATTAATGCAGTTTTGTAGATAACTCTGCGATTCAAATCTGCACTGAAAAAATTAAATGAATCGGTTGAAAATGTCAAAAGTTAGCAATTATAGGAAAGGCCATCCTTTACAAAAGTTAGAAGAATTAAAAATGTCGGTCGACAGACCGATAGCGCAGCTCCAAGTAGTGACACAATACTATTAACTCAAAATACTAAATATTCACAATATTACATTTAAAGTGTGAAAATCGTATTCTGCATATTAGAATATCTTATATTGGCCGTTGAGAACTCGCTTTTAGCTCAAAATAAGAATTTTTCAAAAGGTGTGAAAATATGCATAAATACATATGCTAATAACTCACGAAAGATACTCCGTCCATGCCATAAGGGCATCTCCCTTTCGGAGCTGCACTAAAAATCACAATCTTCCCCCCCCTGCGGCCTCCTGCTGCAGTGCCGCACTCGTATTGTTTTGAGAACTCTCATTTCTAGTGCATGCTTTATTGTATGGACGGTGTCGAACGCACGTCTGCGTGATCTTGAAAAACTAGTATTATAATAATGAAATTTAATCATATTTCACACCTTTTTATGTAAACGTATATTTTCTGATTGAAAAGAAATTTCAACGGTTAATAAGCCTGTAATTTAGTAAAAGTAGATTTCGATATTCGCACTTATAAAATGGTAATATCAAAATTGAATGGTGTGATAGCCAGGCCCGGCGGAAGCAACTTTTTATTGGTCCGGCCAAGCGGAAGTTGGTCCGGCCAAAGCCGGACCAGCCGGACCAGTTCCGCCGGCCCTGATAGCATATATCAATATGTATAATCAGGGTCGCTTATTATGTACAAACCTCCCTCTGTGTCCCAATTTGACCGGTTCTATAGAATTTCTATTATTTCGATTTTACTATGTATGACTCTCTCTCTATTGTCTCTCTATTGTGAAAATATTTGGGTACCCATGCGGTTCATAATGAAATGCGACCCTGACTGTATTTTACAATTTCGATACTATTATTGACTGTTTTTGTGGTGCTTTTCTATCGGTATGTCGATCGATATTTTTTAATATTAGTAACGCAGTTTCAAATTCTCTGGGGATAGATTGATGCATAGATATTTAAGGATACCGCCCTCGAAAAACATCACTTGACATAAAAAGAAATGGTGAAATTTTTCATTGTTAATTCCATTGTATTACTGAGTGGTCTACCATCTAATCGTACTTGTTGGACGGTATTTATTTTTGTATTTATGAATTGACCCCATAAAGTTTAGTCTTACTAAAAATCGGAAAGTTTTTCGTGGTTTTGCGGCGCAATCATCAATTATTTTCTAACTTATCTGATATTTTTTCAATTTTATGGGCCTCAAAATGGTTTTGGTCACTTTAAATATTATAAAACAGATGCATTTAGAAAAAGAGGCATATAAAATCCAATCAAAATATCTCTATGAGGGACTTTATTTCTAAAGTGCTCGGGAAATGGCCGTTGTGATATTAGCTATTGTGTATAGAAAAGAATTCTGAACATTTTTAAAAAAAATTTGTTCAGATCCGACCATTAGTTCGTAAGTTATAGTATATTATCGGTAAAGTTCGGACATCAAACCTCTCTATGGTCCCGAAAGTGCTCGATGCCAATGCATAAAAACTATTGAAGATATATAATCTATTATAATCTTAAATGAAAGGATATATATGATAATATATAGGTTCCTCAAACATCTCTCTGTCAAAAAGTAAAATATTTCTCGACTTATCATCGATTTTATTGTAATACAAATTCTATGGAGAACTTTGAATATATTAGAAAATTGCGAATTTTGTCATGAAATAAGTTCCCAAAAGTAGCTATTAAATTCAAAAAACAATGCAATATTCACTAGCAATGTGTACAGAAATTTTGAAGCACTCAACATAATTATTTTGGAAGTTCAGATCATTTACCTCCCAAATTCGGTCAAAGCCCCCCATTTATGGTCCAAAAACAGATTCCTCCCTATTTCGAGAAATATATACCCAAATTCTAAGCTCTCAATTCCTATTATAATTTTCATGACGGTATATTTCTAATTCTTTAATAATAAGTGTACTACATCGTATGGAATGAAAAGTTTTAAATTTTTATCACGTGATGAAGTAGCATTTTTTGAAAATCCTAACTTTAAAACTAAAAGTCGTAGACTCTCGCTCTAACTTCCTAATATACTTTTTACAGGGTGCGATTTAAGTTCCCCATTTTACCCTGTCCCAATTATAATTGCCCATAACATTGTGAATAATCATTTTTTAGCATTGAAAATTCTCATCTAGATTAGATGTTGTACTACAATACGAATTATGAATCGCTATTCAATGTATCCACCTTTGTTTTTAATTACAGCTTTTATTCTACCTGGTAAAGCCCCTACGGCGGCACGTAGGACCTCTTGGGGAACCTTCTCCCATTCTGCTACCAAAGATCTCTTCAAATGCTCAATACTTTTGTGAGACTTACTACAGGCATTTGTTTCGAGAATGGACCATATCGAATAACCCATGGGGTTTAGGTCTGGGCTGTAGGGGGGCCGGGCCATTGGTCTTTACTAATAAACACCGGAATATTGCTGCGAAGCCAATCTTGAGTGGAATTTGCGGTATGGGCACGGGATCCGTCTTGTTGGAAGACGAAGGAACTCCCATTGAACACTTTGCCCTAGATTCTTCACAACCGGCTCTAAAATCAACTCACGGTAGGTAGAAGCATTGATTTTTACCCCACTGGGGACAAAAACCAGAGGTGTCCGCCCACTAGCGGATATTCCAGCCCAAACCATCACTGAGAGAGGTTTTTGCATCCTAGGGACATATCTGAGCATTTCTTTATTGCTACATGTCGTCGGTGATATTATTCTGTCATTTTGACTATTGGAAACCTCGTGGATTGTGAAAATTTTCTCATCTGAAAACATGATGTTTTCCAGACCACAAGTAGCGTGCCGACCAAGTTCTCCCTTACATCTCAGTAATCTCTTCACTTTAACCTGTTCGCTAAGGAAATGATATTTCTTTCTCTTGTAAGCTCGCATCCCTAAATCGGTTTTTACAACTTTTCGGACTGAAAACTCGGAAACTTTGAGTTCGAGAGCCATTTTTCTCATCGAACGCCGGAGATTTCGACGAATCCGATCCCTCACAGCCAGTTTTGGAGTCCTTATTGAACGCGGACGACCACTTCTTGCCCTGTCCACAGCTCCTCCGGTCTCCTTGTACCTGTACGATAGACAAACTTTCGCCTCGATCCAATAGTACGATAGACAAACTTTCGCCTCGATCCAAGAAACTTCAACAATTTCATTATTTCTGCATGTGTCCGTCCGTTTTTGAATAATTCAATAATTCCACACCTCTCTTACTCCATCAGGGATAAATTTCAGAATCTGTTTATATTGTGTAATTAAATTAGATCTTTACAGTAAAGTGTTACTATAACTTAGATATGATTGTATAAAAACTAAAACTGGTTATGCTTCAATTGTGGGTAGTCTAAGTTGGGGACAGAACTTAAATCGCACCCTGTAGAAGTTCGTTATTCATTCTAAAACGATGGATTATACTTTGCAGTGCTAGGAGTATGAATTATATTTCCCAATTGGTCCAAAATATTCGGAGGCTAGGAGCCTCTTTTCACTATGCTTTTGCTATCTTCACCAAAATTTGTCGTAAATATATCTAATTCATCAGTATAAATGCGATCAAATGGCCATGAACGCATTTATTTATCCTAAATAGTCATTATACATCGTTCTAGACATTTAAACTTTGGATACTTATATCTCGGGACTTTAAAATTTCAAAATTACCCGTCTTTAAAACAAAAAAAATCAAATTTGGCTGGAGATAGAAGGCTGAAATTTACAAAAGTTGTTCAATATCATTGTACGATAAGCGTAAGACCACTCGATTTTCGATATCTTAAAAATTTGTGATATTATTACTGATTTTTCAGTGAAAAACGGACCTTTTCCCTGTTTTTTGGCCATTTTTCGAAAAAACCCCCTAAAATTAAAGATTAGTTATTTTAACTCTCTTTTGGTCTTAGCGATAGCAAATTTGATAAACTATATATGAATAAATTTTCGAAGGATTTGATCCAAACGTATGTTAGAAAAAATATACAGAGTGAAGGAGGCTCTAACATTAGGATGTGCTAGCGAAAAACGGGAAAAAACCGACTTTGAGACGCTGTAACTCAAAAACTAGAAATGAGAACCAAAAACGGTTTGGCATGCCTCAATATTTTGTAACCAGCCCACGCTTAACATCTTATATATCTCTCTTCTTAATATATGCTGTAAGCCAAACATAAGGATTTTTCGCGGGCGGTATCCTTAAGCTAATTAGATAGATTCAACTTCAACAGGGTGCCCCAAAAGTTCTGCAACAAATGTTACTATTGTACTATACATAGATAAATAGATCAAATTTCCGATACCTCTTTTTAATCAAAAATAGGGAGGATTATCTTAATTATTTTGCGTTCCCAATGGCCTGCATTTCTCAATTTATTTGCAATGATGGATTATAAATATCGTTGTCTCGTAAAGAATATTTCTTGTCTCAATAAAAAAACTCATATCCATGGTACTTTTTACGGCTATACTTAAAAATACTCTTTCTTATCGAAGATTTCCGTTTCATAAATTAACAGTAATAATTTTATTTTAGTCTTATGAATCAATTACAGAATATAGAAGTGATTAATGTAATATTTCATCAGAAAATAGTGATCTCCAAACTTGGCACTTTTGAGCTCCAAATTTTGGAGTCAATGGAATGTAATTTTTTATATTTTTATAATTTTTGTCTTTTACGCAATGAGTTGGTTATTGCAGAACTTTTGAGACACCTTATATATATGACCTAATTTTATTTTGTATCCGTGTTGTTGTTGTTGTCATATGTTTTTGTTTTTATTTTGTATTCATGTTATTTTTTGTTTTTTCATTTTTACCTCTTCATAACACTTAGTGTTCATTATCAAAGGATATCAGCAGCTGTATTTGAATTCAATCAAGTCATTCTCATTTGTTGTCATAACCTGGAAGTGTAGTGCGTTAAACAAACATTTCTAAAGAATGTACTACCCAAGAAGTTCCTATTTTTGACAAAATCAGCATATACAGTCTGTTACATAATTATTCGGAATTATATTTGACAAAATTTTCTTACAATATTATTCATGGTCAACATTCTAAGTTAATAGATATTATCTACATTGCTAAAATTCAATATTATATAGAAAATACATTTGAGTTGTTAACCATTTGACATCTACGCGCCATTGATGACCAGTATGGCTTAAGAAAATCAGAATCTAGCCTCCTCCAAGTGGCCTCCAACATGTTCTTTAGCTCTGGAATTGTGAACCTTTTAACTTTTTTGGTTGGCTAAAGAAATTCCTGCTTTAACCAACCAAAAAGGTTCACAATAGGATTGAGATCAGGGTTTTTGAAGGCCACGGAAGTACTTTGGGCACTTTTGAGCTCAGCCAATGCTTGACCTTTATAGCGGTATTTTTAGGATCGTTATCTATTACGAGTTGCCTGTAATTTTCAGGGAAAACGTAAGCCTGGGCAAGTATGACCTTGAAGGATGTCTAGAAATAAGGTACTATCCATATTTTGATTGAAAATACAAAGAGAGAAGTCCCCAATGAAGAGAATGCCGCCTATACGTTAATCATTGGTGTATGTTTAGTCATGGGGACACATCTTTATCAATCTGATTTTGTCCACATTTTAATTTGTTCCCTGGAGAGCTATACCGACATCCCATCAGCAAAAACTGTCTTAGCCCATTATATCTTGGAGTATTTGAATCTCTTCGCCCATTATATACGATACAAACGAATCTTATCGCTCAGCATTGGCCTCTTTGTCGGATCTCTCTTAGAATAACTCAGATCTATCAAGGCCCGGCGTACTGTCTAGCAATATACTGGAATGGGACCGCTACTGGCTAATGTTCTTAACGACCAATACGGTTTCTGCCTTATCTGTTGGCTAATCGAGTGTTTAATTCCATTCCTTAGAGAACTTGGCCTTCCAACATATTTTTAATGTGAGATATCGATTCCTTTCGCAATTCTTGACCTAACATAATAAATTGTAGACAAGCTTACATCTACAATTTGAGAAATTTCTATTGGTGCATACTAATTGGGTTCTAGCAATGTTTAAATAGTCTCTCTCTTCAGGAGTTGGGTCAATTCAAAGTGTATTAAGATAAATAAATTGTAGAATATAGATGAGAAAAGCTAAATTAATGCAGTAATACCGGAAATGACGTCACTATATTCTCATATAGAGCAATAAAATTTTTGTGGGATGACAGAGTTCCGAGTTCAATCTTAATTTTGTAAATACTTGGTTATACAGTACTAAAATAAGCAATATGTTGGAGTATAAGAGATCAAAATTTCCTAATATGGTCAAATCCATTATAAGCTAGAATTCCGAATAATTATGTAACAGACTGTAGTAGTATATTTATATATCAAATATTAGACTTGCCCGAAATTTGGAACCAACAAACATGGTGATTCGAAAGAAGCATTCTACGCACACGTAATTACACTTCAGATTTCTAACAATGGAAATTAGACGATTTATGTACTATCTCAAAAAGGAAGTGAACTAAAATAACAACACTGGCAGGGTGCTACACTTGTACATTTTAATTAGTCGCTAGCATATTCCAGAACCTCAATAGAATTGATTTTGTTAATGTCAGAGTTATTTTAATCATATTAAAGATGGTAAATTAACAATTATACTTTATTATTCACAAGCGCGCTTCGCTTGCTTGCGGTGCGCGGCTGGCGGACACTTTGTGTCCGCCGGAGGCTCCCTTCGGTCGCCTGGAGTCTCATTGGTTAATTCTAAGGGAGATAACATCTCTAAATATGTCCATCTTAGTAAAATCGATTTCACTCGAAAAATCACCAAATTTGTCAATTTTTAAAATTTTTGATACGTAATGATGACGTCATAACAGAGTGATGAGTCATCATTTTTTGATGATAGTGGCATCATATGTGAAGTATGTTAGTATACAGATTCTATTAAAATTTCAGCCTCCTATCTCCTATAATGGCTGAGTTATGCCCGAATAACTGTGTTGCTTAACTTTTAATAATGTGACAATGACGTCATAATTCCATGATGATTCTACATTTTCGTCTGAGCTCAGAATTTACTGGAGCCATAGCCAAAATACTTCCACATACCAAAAATCAGCCTTCTGGGCTTGACAGTTTCTTCAATCAATTCGTTACAGATATATATATATATATGTATATTATAGATTAATCGAGTTTTAATAGTAGAGATATATGGAGGTGTGAAAACCGCGGAATCAAAAAGGTCAGACATAACTAAGATCAGTCGATACGCTCAAATGACACCTTATGTATGACTTCCTATCCAACAATAGTACATTTGACATGTCTAACTCTAACCAAACACCACAAATATTTCAAGTATTCCAATATGGCCAATGAAATCAGCATATGCTACTTCCTATTCAACAATAATACATATATCACCAAAAATGTGATGCCAAATGTACCAAACGTAACTCATCGATATTAATTTTCAGCCTACGCTAATTTTACCGTAAAATGAAGTTGAAAGTCCGTGTATTTAAGAAGTCCGTGAGTTTATGCCTAATACCAAACTGGTATAAACAAATTTTGGTCCCCTGCCATTCAGCCAGTTGAATTTTTAGTCAGGTCAATATGATGCATGACCCTAAAAAATCGCAAGAAATGTTTTATTGTATTTTTCCGTTGTAGTTGTCTTTGGAGTAACATCCTAAAAGTTTACCGAGATCGGAATATCAGAAAGTGATTTGACACGATCCCGTCGTTGACCCAGGTCTATAAAATCGCCGGTTCTGAATACCGAAATTTAACCTTACAAATGATTGCAAATCAGTTTTTATAAGTCTTTTGATATATATATTGACTATATTTTGAGCATCGAATTTTGGGCCCTCCCTAGCAACAACCTGGAATGTAAAAATTCTGATCTCCAAATTTGGTGTAAACCATATCGAGTCACCCCTTGTTTTTCTCGGCTATGCTTGCTGAGCACGAATTTCTTAATAAAAATAGTCTACACGTTAGTTTTAAAATATTATGGTTTGCGGCTGGTGGTATTCATGTATTTTTAACGGTAACATACTCATAAATTTTTGTTTTGTCCCTTTAACTCCTATGAAATACAAGAATGTAAAATTTAGGTGGCATAGATAGATTGAGTTCACATTTCAATTTCATCTTCGGTTCATCATCCGATGCAATTCCTTCTTTCATATTGCCACAGTTGTCATCTTGTCATCGTCCGCATGCTTGGGAACAGTTGAGTCCTTGTTTTCTGCAGCTATATCTGAGACTACTATAGCCTGTGGAACAGTTACAGTGAATCATTTTCATGAGTGCTTCCGGTGCAGGGTTACAGTCCAACATGACTGGGATTAGGCTGTTATCTTGGCTGTTCCATCCCCATTCGGTGACCTCCATACCATCAGCCATGCCCATCCACAACATCACCTGGAAATAGCACCTCAGAGAGTGAAATTTCGTTGCGGAAGATGTAGTAATAAGGAGGATTTCCTTTCCAATCAAGCCAACAAACTGGCCCTCATCCATCTCATTTCTAAACGTATGAGAGAAAAAGGGTGCCATGTAATACAGGCTGAGCAGGATGCCGATGTTGATATTGTGAAGGCCGCAGTATCACTGGCCTCCTTCAAGACAACTCTGATAGGCGAGGATATGGATCTACAGTTCTGTTGCTGTACTACACTCCTAACAAAAATGCTAAGAAGATATACTTCAGCTCGGATAAAGGGAAATCAACCGTAGTGTATGACATCAAGGTGATAAACCCAGTTGTGATAGAAAGCACTGGTTTTAAGTCATGATCGCGTTGCGTTGTTCAATGCAAAACTTGGGGACAGTATTTGCGACTTGAGTTACACTATCCTCAGCAAGAAAGTGAGTGCAGCCTAAAGCTTAGACACCCGAAAGACTGCCATCTACAGCCTCTGCTACAAATTTCACTCTCTGAGGTGCTATTTCCAGGTGATGTTGTGGATGGGCATGGCTGATGGTATGGAGGTCACCGAATGGGGATGGAACTGCCAAGATAACAGCCTAATCCCAGTCATGTTGGACTGTAACCCTGCACCCGAAGCACTCCTGAAAATGATTCACTGTAACTGTTCCACAGGCCATAGTACTCTCAGATATAGCTGTAGAAAACAAGGACTCAACTGTTCCCAAGCATGCGGACGATGCCAAGATGACAACTATGGCTATATGAAAGAAGGAATTGGATCGGATAATGAACCGAAGATGAAATTGAAATGTGAACTCAATCCATCTATGCCACCTAAATTTTACATTCTTGTATTTCATAGGAGTTAAAGGGACAAAACAAAAATTTATGAGTGTGTTACCGTTAAAATATATGAATACCACCAGCCGCAAACCATAATATTTGAAAACTAACGTGTAGACTAGTTTTATTAAGAAATCCGTACTCAGCAAGCATAGCCGAGAAAAACAAGGGGTGACTCGATATGGTTTACACCAAATTTGGAGATCAAAATTTTACATTCCAGGTTGTTGCTAGGGAGGGCCCAAAATTCTTTGCTCAAAATATAGTCAACAAGCGCGCTTCGCTTGCTTGCACTGCGCGACTTGGGGACACTTTGTGTCCGCCGGAGGCTCCCTTCGGTCGTCTGGGGTCACATTGGTTAATTATAAAGAAGATAACATCTCTAAATATGTCTATCCTACTGTTATAATCTATATCGCACGAAAAATCACCAAATTTAACAATTTTTAAAATTTTTGCTGAGTAATGATGACGTCATAACAAAGTGATGAGTCATCATCTTTTGATGATAGTTGCACTATATGTGAGATATGTTAGTATACAGATTCTATTAAAATTTCAGCCTTCTATCTCCAATAATGGCTGAGTTATGCTCGAATAACTGTATTGCCATAGCCTACTGTATATAAGGCCTCACAGTAACTTGCGGATTTGGGACTAGGGATGCGGAGGAAGACCGTTGAACTAATACATGAGTTGCCTTAAATCATTTACAAAGCACAATAGAGCTTAGGAATGTATTATCAGCATATATAAATATGGTGTCAAAGTACCCATATCCATTGTTAAAAATTTGATTAGTCACCATATGGTTGCGCAATAGGTTATATTTGTGACAAATTTGGTGATTTTCAGAGGTCGTTTGGGGCACTTCTAAGTATTTTGATTGTAAAATTTTTCGCATAGAACTGAGATGTGAATGGGTTAATACGAAAAATTTGGAATTTTTTCATGGAATGTTGGTACATTCCAGTGTTTCTATGGAAACGTGTTTTGGTCAGTTGGCGTTATATCTTAAAAACTGCAATGGCAACACATTCAAATGTAATTCCATTTGATAACGAATATACTACTTCCTATTAAGTGATAATATAATTTCGACGTCTAAATTCAATGGTTTACGAGATATTCGACAATTTATCAAATGTGACCAATATGGTACATTGTCGAATATCTCGTAAACCATTGAATTTAGACGTCGAAATTATATTATCACTTAATAGGAAGTAGTATATTCGCTATCAAATGGAATTACATTTGAATGTGTAGCCGTTGCAGTTTTTAAGATATAACGCCAACTGACCAAAACACGTTTCCATAGAAACACTGGAATGTACCAACATTCCATGAAAAAATTCCAAATTTTTCGTATTAACCCATTCACATCTCAGTTCTATGCGAAAAATTTTACAATAAAAACACTTAGAAGTGCCCCTAAACGACCTGAAAATCACCAAATTTGTCACAAATATAACCTATTGCGCAACCATATGGTGACTAATCAAATTTTTAACAATGGATATGGGTACTTTGACACCATATTTATATATGCTGATAATACATCCCTAAGCTCTATTGTGCTTTGTAAATGATTTAAGGCAACTCATGTATTAGTTCTACGGTCTTCCTCCGCATCCCTAGTCCCTAATCCGCAAGTTACTGTGAGGCCTTATATACAGTAGGCTATGGTATTGCTTAACTTTTAAAAATGTGACAATGACGTCATAATTCCATGATGAGTCGACATTTTGCTGTGAGCTCAGAACTTACTGGAGCCATAGCCAAAAGACTCCCACATGCCAAAAATCAGCCTTCTACAGTGTGTTTCATAATTATTGGCACTAGACTTTTACTTAATGTAGTATCAAACTTGTAATTAGAAAGAGTATTATAATTTCAGTATAACTTCATGTATGTATGTTCTTACTATACTATATACATTGTTTTGAGTCACACTATCATACCATGTGATTACCCAGCATCTTTTCTAGAATGCAAACTCGTTCGTTGTCTCAGTTTTTGTCAAAATTCCAACAACATTTTGCTATGGTATAGCAATGTTTTCTTCTATACCACTTAATTTAGTTATAGAGATATCTAAGCATGTATATATCTTGTAGCTATGCAATTCTTAAGGATTTATTCAAAGTATTCAGCAAGATATAGGTTGTGAAAGTCAGAATTGGGAGTGTTCAAGTGATTACCCTACAAAAATCAAATTTCCCGAGAAAAAAAATTTTATTTGAGAAAAAATGATTGTATTTATGGTCAATACCCACAAACAGCACTAATTATTAGTTAAACCATTACTTTAAACAAGTTAAGTTTAAAATTGTGAATTTTATGGGCTAAATTCCACTTTTTACATTGTTAATCTCTGCGGGCCTCAATCACACTCCTAATTCTGACTTTCAGAACCTATATCTTGCTGAATACTTTGAACAAATCCGTAAGAAATGCATAACTACAAGATATATACATGCTTAGATATCTCTATAACTAAATTAAGCGGTATAGAAGAAAACATTGCTATACAATAGCAAAATGTTGTTGGAATTTTGTCAAAAAACTGAGACAAAGAATGAGTTTGCATTCTAGAAAAGATGCTGGGTAATCACATGGTATGATAGTGTGACTCAAAACAATGTATATATAGCAAGAAAATACATACATGAAGTTATCCTGAATTTATAATGCTCTTTCTAATTACAAGTTTGATACTACATTAAGTTAAAGTCTAGTGCCAATAATTATGAAACACACTGTACGCCTGGCAGTTTCTTCAATCAATTCGTTACATATATATATATATATATATATATATATATATATATATATATATATATATATATATATATATATATACATATATACACAAACAATAATCGAGTTTTAATAGTAAGGATATATATATCAAATTGCCGGAAATTCGATGCTGAGCACGAATATGACTTATAAAAACACGATTTGCAATCATTTGTAAGGTTATATTTCAGTTTTCAAAACCGGCGATTTTATAGGCCTGGGTCCACGACGGGACTTGTCAAATCACTTTCTGATATACCGATTTCGGTAAACCTTTGGTATGCTACTCCGAAGACATGATACAACGGAAAAATGCAATAAAACAATTTCTGCGATTTTGGGGTTGGGACTATTTGCTTCATATTTTGACCTGACTATTTTGTCTCGAAAATGGATCTCAGGGGTGCACCAAAGTTCATCTCGCTAGCATTCATACTTACTGAGTTATTCCACTAGATACGTGACATGGACTAAAAGTGTCACTGCTTACTCATCATCAGAGATATTTAATTTCACATATCAAATATGAATGCACCGATACTCTTCTACACAATGGTATGACTAGATTTAATCTACGACATATACTTGCTGAGTTATTCATGTTTGCACGTGACATGCAAATCCGCCGCTGAATCGGCCGTTAAGATAACACTCGTGTACAAACTCGGTTAGTACGTACTAATAATTTCTTCCTGAAGGGTAAGTCTGAGGTCACCGTTGTTATGGTATGACGCCAATATGACCTGATAGGAATAATATATGTACTAACTTGGTCAATTAGCAACTATTTTGAAGCTTTGCACTACCCCAAACCAAATCAGAATTAACTCGTTCAGTTCGTTCAGTGTAAATCCCTTAAAAGCTTTGCGTTCAGTTCTTTCAGTTCAAGTTCAATAAGTTCGTTCGTGAGCCTTTCATTCCCTGGTCTGTAGGGGTGTTTCATAGAAATTATTTATCTGAATTTAATGATAGTTGCTCTCACTAATATTTCAATATTGCAGTTTTCTTCTCTTTCTAAATGGTTTTAAGAATATAATGTTCTCATTTTCACATTATTCATTTAGATGGCTAAATCATATTTAAAGTATATACCTGGACCTATATTGGGGCAAATAGGGAGTAGGTCAAGCTCAATATTAACTTATCAAAGCGATATGAGATACATTTGTGTAGTCTCTGCATTAGAAAACATTTTTTTCTGGGATTTGAAGTTATCTACTCTTTCTTTGGTATTTCATGGAAATAAATTCCCGGTTTGTTCTTTCAATATGGATTCATCATATAATTTTTTATCTGTTGGTTATTCAGATGGTGAAATTAAGGTATGGAGAATGGATTCAAGAGATTGTATTTGTAATTTTTACGGTCATAATTCTGTCATTAAAGTTCTTACATTTTCACCAAATGGTTTGTTTTTTGCTTCAGGAGGTATCGATTGTAATATTATTCTCTGGGATGTCATAAATTGTAATGGAGTAGCTAAGTTCAAAGGACATAAAATGGTTATTACAAATATAAATTTTATTTCAGAAAATGTCTTCCTCTCTAGTAGTAAAGATCGTTTTTTAAAAATATGGGACATTTCTACTAGAACTTGTTTCCAAACAATTACCGAACATCCTGAAGAGGTACTTTCTACGATAGTAATTAACGGAAAATATTTGATTTCGAGTTGTAGAGATGATCGAATTCGCTTTTTTATTATAGTCCCTGCAAATGAGGGCGATGATGTGCTCGATTTTCGTAGAATCCAAAGAAGTTCTCCTAAGATTACAGACTTTTCAGGTTTGATTTCTTTTAGTCCACCTTTTAGTATAAAATTTATCGGTATTTTGGAAAATATTTTCGATGCAAGTACCTCAAAGTTAATTTTTGATGACAAATCATTATATCTAGCTGCTAGGAGTGGGCAGATTATCAAGTTTTATGAAATTTCTTCTAAAATCAGTGCACATATAAACGATTTATCTACACTTTTTAAGTACCATAATTCCCTCAAGATATCTGAGAAAACAGTTGATTTTGACTTTCTTATTGTAAAAAACTGTGTCATTTTGACTTCAATACTTTCAATTAATCAATTAGATATATTTAGATTTGGAGAATCATTTACTAACTTAAAAAAAAGTTCCTTGTCTCTATTTCATCATGATGTTGTTAAATGTATCCATTTCAGTTCTGATTCTCAGTTGATCGTTGTTGGATCTACAAATGATATACAAATTTGGAATCCATATACTGGGCAAGTTTTAACCAAGTTTCAGTGTGATGGTATTGTTGCTTGTTATTTTCTTCCAGGTGAACGTTATATTGTTTTTGGAACAAATTTGGGGTTTCTACATATTTATGACCTACACAATTTGTCCATTTATAAAACAATATATTTACATTCTGATCGAATTTGTTGCTTACATTTAAACCCTATATCTAGCGGAATTACTGTTTGTAGTTCTGATGGATTATTCAAATTTGTGGATATTATTTTTAATCCAAACAATACAGACAATATTTTAATGAAGGAAAGATCTTCCCATATCTTAAATGAAAATGTTCTCACTTTTGGTTACAGTCCTAATGGCAATCTGATTGCTGTTTCATTACTTGACAATACTGTGAGAATATTTTTTGTTTTTTCGATGAAAACTTTTCTGTGCCTCTACGGTCATCATTTGCCTGTTCTAACACTCGAGATATCGCATGATTCGCATTTAATAGCTACTGGATCCGCTGACAAAAGTATTAAAATCTGGGAGCTAGAATTTGGAAATTGCATTCGATCACTTTTCTATCACAGTAATGCTGTTCTATCAGTTCAATTTATCCCTAATACACATGAATTATTTTCATCAAGTAGAGATACCTCTATTAAATATTTTGACCTGGACAGTGCCAAAAACATTTTTACACTCTTTGGGCACCATGATTCAGTATGTTGTTTAGCTATCAGTCCGGATGGGAAATGTCTTGCTTCAAGTTCAGCAGATATGAGCATTCGAATATGGAATCAATCTGCAGAACAATTATTTGAGATAGAATGCAATGAAGAAAAATTAGAAGATATCAATGGGGTTAAACTATACAGGTAGTTGCATATTTATTGTTTCCTTGAAATCAGACTTATTTAATCATAGGAGTGACTGAATATTTTTTTTTTGTGACTGAAGATTCGGGGAAGTAACCTAATCCCACCTGATTAATTGGAATTTCAAATAGGGGTTGACCATAGCCTTCTAAATACAAGGCCATTTCACTGAGCGATTTGCACCAGTACCGGGGATGAGATGAAGTCAATAGCGATGATAAGTATTAAAGTAAATATCGGGAAATATGCATTATAGGTCTAAAGAATATATTAACAAACATATATAAACATGATATCAAAGTGCCCATATCCTTTGTCAAAATTAAGATCTGTCATCATCCTATTGCGCAATAGTTATATTTATGATAAATTCTGCTGATTTTCTGATTTAAGCACACTTTTACTGTATGATTTTCGCACAGAACCAAGTTTGGGACCAGTTAAATACGAAAATTTTGGATTTTGCAAAATGTACCTAATTTGATCTCATGAACAAATAACTCGTTTCTAATAACGAATTCAATGGATTTGTGGAATATTTCCATGGTGGATGAAAGGTATCTGGTGCTAAATCGTCATAGAACATCGATTATGAAGACATTTAATAATATTCGAATTACAATCTCTAAAGACCATAATAACTAAGGTTGTTTCAGTATAAGACATTTTATATCTAATGAAGCTTGTATCAGAACTTATGAGCCACCCTGTTTACCCCCAGCTGGCGTCGAGTTTTTTCTATTTATAGGGTAGCTAATAAGTAATGTGACATATATATTAATAACCCATTGATCTAATAAGAAAACACTAGAAATGATCACTATTCTATGCACCTACCCTTCTTCTGCCTTTAATTTACGAGAGAAGGCCTCTACTGAGACACGTAGTGTTTTATGAGATATTTTAGCACTTTCTGTCCCCAAAGACACCTTAAGAAATTCTATATCGGCATGTGGGATTTAGCACAAGCCTTTATCTCCAAAATAGACCAGATCAAGTAGTACATCCACTAGATTCAAATGGGGGCTGTACCGTGGTCATCCTCTTTGGTAATAAAATCGGGATATCCTCTTAACCACTTAACCATTTCACCTAGTCTAGTCCTGAATTTATTGCATTGGAATGCTGAAGATGAAAACATCCTTTCAGCCTCTACGGAAGTTGGAGATATGGTTAGTAGCATTTGGTAAATCATTTCTAAAAAATGCCCTCTTTTTCCTGTCTACTCAGCGATTGTGATTTCTTATTTCAGGATTGATAATAAAGTTTTCTTCGGGTGAATTGCCTGGATCTAAACTTTGTGAATTAGTAGCATTCACTTCTTTGTCATTTTGCTCCAACAATTTCGGCTTCTTACTTAGTACAAGCTCGCTTCGCTTGCTTGCGCTGGGCGGCTGGAGGATACTTTGTGTCCGCCGGAGGCGCCCTTCGTGCTCCTGAGGTCACATTGATTAATTATAAAGGAGATAACATCTCTAAATACAACTACTGTTATAATCGATATCGCACGAAAAATCACCAAATTTAGCAATTTTTTAAATTTTGATGCCTAACGGTGACGTCATAACAGAGTGATGAGTCATCATTTTTTATGATTGAAAATTTCAGCCTTCTATCTCCTATAATGGCTGAGTTATGCTCGAATAACTGTTTGCTTAACTTTTAAAAATGTGACAATGACGTCATAATTCCATGCTGAGTCGACATTTTCGTCTGAGCTCAGAACTTAGTGGAGCCATAGCCAAAAGACTCCCATATACCAAAAATCAGCTTTCTGGGTCTGACAGTTTCTTCAATCGATTCGTTACATATATTATACATATATACATCCTTACTATTAAAACTCGATTAATGTTTGTTTGTTTGTGTATGTATGTACAGTCGACTCTCGTTAACACGTACACCAAGGGACCGTGGAGATTTGTACTCCTTATCCGGAGTACGTATTAACCGAAGTACGTACATAGCCACATTTGTCCAAAATACTTAATATACATAGTGATAACTACGTGAGAGTATGAAATTGTACTTGTCAAATAGAGAACTCATTATCCATTTTGTATTAACGAGATTCGACTGTATTTTCATTGAGAAATATCTGTCTAGTATCTATCTACGTACGTACCATATTCAAAGTGCTCGTAGGCACACACCTGTTCGTATTATCCGTGTTCGTATTAACTGATGTATTTAGTATTGAAAACGCACTGAAGGGGATCCACAAATCGTACTTATTATCCGATATTTCGTCTTATCCGTGTTCGTGTTAACCGGAGTTCGTTTGTATATATTTTGCCATAGATTAGGTTGGGGAATCAAAACTTGTACTTCTTATTCGATTGTACTCCTTATCCGTGTTCGTATTAACGAGAGTCGACTGTATGTATGTAGTATGTATGTATGTATGTATGTATGTATGTATGTATGTATGTATGTATGTATGTATGTATGTATGTATGTATGTATGTATGTATGTATGTATGTATGTATGTATGTATGTATGTATGTATGTATGTATGTATGTATGTATGTATGTATGTATGTATGTATGTATGTATGTATGTATGTATGTATGTATGTATGTATGTATGTATGTATGTATGTATGTATGTATGTATGTATGTATGTATGTATGTATGTATGTATGTATGTATGTATGTATGTATGTATGTATGTATGTATGTATGTATGTATGTATGTATGTATGTATGTATGTATGTATGTATGTATGTATGTATGTATGTATGTATGTATGTATGTATGTATGTATGTATGTATGTATGTATGTATGTATGTATATATATATATATATATATATATATATATATATATATATATATATCTGTAACGAATTGATTGAAGAAAATGCCAGGCACAGAAACCTGATTTTTGGCTATGGCTCCTGGAAGTTCTGAGCCCAGACGAAAATGTCGACTCATCATGGAATTATGATGTCATTGTCACATTTTTAAAAGTTAAGCAATACAGTTATTCGAGCATAACTCAGCCATTATAGGAGATAAAAGGCTGAAATTTTAATAGATTATGTATACTAATATATCTCATATATGGTACAACTATCATCAAAAAATGATGACTCATCACTCTGTTATGACGTCATCATTACGCATCAAAATTTTTAAAATTGACAAATTTGGTGATTTTTCGTGCGATATCGATTATAAAAGTAGGACAGACGTATTTAGAGATGTTACATCTCCCATATAATTTACCAATTTGATCCCAAGCGACCGAAGGGAGCCTCCGGCGGACATAAAGTGTCCGCCAGTCGCGGAGCGCAAGCTAGCGAAGCGCGCTTGTATATACCATCGACTCCGCTTAATTGGGCCACTGTTTAATCGGGTCAGCCGCTTAATCGGGCCACTTTTGGCAGGACCGGAATAGCTCTCACACATAGAAGCTAATACAAAATATTTTCGGTTAATAGGGTCCTCCGCTTAATCGGGGCAAAATGTCCTCTGACCGATGTGGCCCTATTAAGCGGAGTCGACTGTATATATATAAACATTAATCGAGATTTAATAGTAAGGATTTCGCGCCTGTAAATAGTATTTCACTGCTCTTGTTAAAGTATCATGCTCAGAACTTCACAAAGGATCGGATCAAATATATTTCAGGATTCGTAGAATTCTATCATATCCTCGGGTAGAAAATATATCGGGATCCCAGGTTTGCAAACCCTAATCCCTGGATTCAATCCCGGTTGAAAATATAACGGGATCCCGGGATTGCAAACGCTAATCGTGAATATTTTCTCATCCGAAAAATGATGTTGTTTCGCCCATGAATAGCGTGCCACTTTAACAGACTTGTGCTCTTAACCAGTCTTTTTTCCCTGATCTTGTTTGTCAGTAAGGAAGTGCACTTCCTTTCTTTTGAATGATCTCATTCCTACATGATACCTAACAATCCTTTGGACTGATCGGCGGGTTATTTTAAGGAAAATGGTATTTTCTACATAGGTCATCGGGGATATCTTCGAATTTGTCACCGCTTCGTCTTGAGCACCTTTGGGATCACTGCAGAATACGGACTTCTAATCATGGCCCTAGTGATCAACATTCTTCACCCCCTGGGCATTTTGAGCATTTTGAAGATTTCCTTCAGTCTATGGCCCCCTGAAATAATTCAACTACAGCACACCTATCCCCCAAAGGTTACACCACGGACACCTATATAAACGGACGTGATACTCTCATATCACGGTAAAATTCAAATAGGCCTGATTCGATCTGCCATAACTTCTGTTCTACTTAGAATTTCTGCATAGTCTTGGTGTCTAAAAGCAAGGAAATCTTTCAAAGAATTGTTATATGCTCTTCAATTTTCAGTTCAATTTGCCGACTTTTAGTAGATTGTTAACTTTTATATAACATGTTTCTTGGATGCACAATTGCATATATTCATTTTTCCGGAGTTTCTAAGCATTTAAATTTTTGAATCCGAGTCGTAGGAATCCTAAAAATAATCAAATCATAGACTACTTAATACTATGGACTGTCGACTCTCCTACTCGGGGCTTTAAAATCGGGTCCATTGTTATTATTGATATCTCGTAATCCACTCAAGTCAGACATGGGAAATGTATTGTTGTTAAATAGGCAGTCATATTTTTGGAATCCATTGGTCATGTTTGCTGACCTCAACTATGTGTGAAATCTGAGTTATGTGGTTTTCACATCTGTTTTTCACAGATTTAAGATACATTTCGGCGATATTCTGAACTGTTTTAAACACATTTTAAAGCTTTATTAATGTATGATTTTAAAACATAATCAAGGTCGAGACGTGTTGATTCGAAAAAATGGTCTTTTCTAAAGGAATGTTATTACATTCCATCGTTGCTATGGAACCGCATTTTGACCATTTGAACTTATATCTTGAAAACCGTTTTAGCTATACATTCAAATTTGACTATATTCGATTGATAATATGCTACTTTCTATGAGCTACTAATAGATTTGTTGTATTAAATCTTAAGGTTTTCGAGATATGGTGCAATAACAAAAAATTATCAATATGAATCATAAATTATATTGCACCATATCTCGAAAACCATAAGATTTAATACAACAAAATGTATTGGAGCTAAGAGACAGTAGGTTGTTTACTATCTAATACAGTCAAATTTGAATGTATAGCTAAAACGGTTTTCAAGATATAGGTTCAAATGGTCAAAATGCGTTTCCATAGCAACGATGGAATGTAATAACATTCCTTTAGAAAAGATCAATTTTTCGAATCAACACGTCCCGACCTTGATTATGTTTTAAAATCATACATTAATAACGCTTTAAAATGTGTTTAAAACAGGTCAGAATATCGCCGAAATGTATCTTAAATCTGTGAAAAACAGATGTGAAAACCACATAACTCAGATTTCACACATAGTTGAGGTCAGCAAGCATGACAATGGATTCCAAAAATATGACTTCCTATTTAATAATACTACATTTCCCATGTCTGACTTGAGTGGATTACGAGATATCAATAATAACAATGGACCCGATTTTAAAGCCCCGAGTAGGAGAGTCGACAGTCCATAGTATTAAGCAGTCTATGATTTGATTATTTTTCGGATTCCTACGACTCGGATTCAAAAACTACAATACTTAGAAACTCCAATATATGCATGCAATTGTGCATCGAAGAAACATGTTATATACAAGTTGACAATCTACTAAAATAAGCGAATTTTGAAAAATTTCGAGAAATTTAAAAAAATAACCGAAAATGACGTTGAATGGTCTTAAACTAGAAATTGAAGAAAATATAATAATTTTTAGAAAGATTTCCTTGCTTTTAGACACCAATACTATGCAGAAATTCCAAGTAGAACAGAAGTTATGGCAGATCGAATTAGGCCTATTAGAATTTCACCGTATTATGAAAGTGTCACGTCCAATTATATAGGTGTCCGTGGGTACACAATACTAAAATGGAATTAGAAATAATATTACTTATGAAAAACTGATATTGAATATCTTTCGTTTGTCAAGATGAAATTGAGACTTTAGTTTATTTGAATAAAATTATTTTCTATTGTTGGATTTTAATCTGAACCAGTGTTTCCCGACGAACGCGTTAAGTGAGCTATTTAGCACGCTTTAGCTTGTCAAATAACGTGAATTTGTTGTGAAATAATGCAATTTACCCGAATAAATCGCACAAAAATTGCAAAATTAACGAGCTTTCCAATTATCCTGTGGAAAACATTTATCTGAACTAGTTTTCCTTTTATCAATCACCATATAACGAATAACATATAGTATAGGGTCGCCCACGAGGACTAATTTTAATAACTCGATACATCTTGATTACATCAATAGGATTCCAATCACGGTACAACACCTATTGTGTAAGCTTTCAATTCATATACTTGAATTTACCCTACGCTTTATATCATTGACTATAGAGCCTATTTTGTAACTACCATTATTCATCACACCAAAGAAGCAGAGCGAGAGTTGATTTTTACAAGTACCTCTGATAAAGAGGGAAAACCGGAGCTCAAATCATAATATAATTATCCTTACTATTAAAACTCGATTAATATTTATAAATATATATACACTAGCCGGACAAAAGTATTCGACCACCACGAAAACCGCCATACAAATAGTATTAAAGTGGGTTTATCGACATTGAAATATGTACTCAAACTGTAAGAAATACTCTACTTTTGATCTCAAATTCATAATCTACACATTCTAATTACTCATAATTGAGAGCTTCAACTCAATTGCTAACTACCAAGTTTCAAAAAAATCTACCTCCGATGCCTGATGCTACTTGTCCCTAGTCAGGGCCATTATTAAATATGATGGCGATTAGTGACACAAAGTGGCACACGTTGATAATTTTCTACATTGGAACTAGTATTTGTGTTGAAAGCTTCAAAAATGGGTAATTTGGATGTGTAATTTACGAATTAGAAATCAAAAATATAATATTTCTTACAGTTTGAGTACATATTCCATTATAAGTAGACCCACTTTAATACTATTTGTATGGAGGTTTTCGTGGTGGTCGAATACTTTTGTCCGGGTACTGTATATATATATATATATATCTGTAACGAATTGATTGAAAAAACTACCGGGCGCAGAAAGCTGATTTTTGGCATGTCGGAGTCTTTTGGCTATGGCTCCAGTAAGTTCTGAGCTCAGACGAAAATGTCAACTCATCATGGAATTATGACGTCATTGTCACATTTTTAAAAGTTAAGCAATACAGTTATTCGAGCATAACTCAGCCATTATAGGAGATAAAAGGCTGAAATTTTAATAGATTATGTATATTAACATACATGCAACTATGCAACTATAATCAAATAGTGATGACTCATCACTTTGTTATGACGTCATCATTACTCATCAAAATTTTATAAATTGATAAATTTGGTGATTTTTAATGCGATATAGATTGTGACAGTAGGACAAGACGTATTTTGAGCTGTCATCTCCCTTATAATTAACCAATGTGACCCCAGGCGACCGAAGGGAGCCTCTGGCGGACACTTTGTGTCCGCCAGCCGCGCAGCGCAAGCAAGTGAAGCGCGCTTGTCTAAAGTATACAGTGAAGAATGCCCTTCAAAACGCATGGTGTAAAGTGGATAGAACGATTCGAGGATGGCTGGGATGACCCTTGTGATGCCACCCATGCTAGCCATCCGAAATAGTCGAAAACCAAGACGAACATTGAGCGTATTCAAAGAATTTTTTATAAGGAGAGAAGAATCACTGTCAGGGAATTAGTTGTGAGGGTTTAGTTTTTCAAAATCAAAAATACATTCCATAATCACCGAAGATCTCGAAATGTTGAAAGTCTTTGCACGTTTGTCGTAAAACCTTGGTCCAAACAACAAAAAAGAAGATTAGCGGAGAATTACTTAAGGCTTATCAAGGCGAGAAGAACTTTTGGGTCGAATTGTGACTGGAGATGAAACGTGGTTTCATTATTCCGAGTCGGAGACCAAAGAATAGTCTAGATAGTAGAAAAAGCGGGACCTACCAGCTCCCATTAAAATAAGAGCCAAAGATCTGCCGGTAGGAGAATGGACACAGTTTTCTGGTATAGAATTAAGATTAATTCCACATTTGCTTCCTGAGAAAGCTACAATCAACAGTGACTACTACCTAGAAGAATTGAAGCAGCCACTTGAAAAGATAAAAGGTGGGAGATGCGAACAGCAGTCGAGTTTTATTGAATTGGACAATGCAAGGCCCCATGTTAGTAAGAAAACTCTCGCCACAATTGATGACTTATGTTTCGAATCTTTATCTCATCCTGTTTATATTCCTGCTCTTTGGTGAAATGAAAAATTAACTACGTGGGAAAGATTTGAAGATTTTAAAAGTCTCAAATATCAGGTGGAACTGTCACAAATATTTGGTCCAGTCGGACCAAAGAAATAAGAAATATTCGGTCCGTCCGGACCGAATATTTCAGGGGATAAAATATATCAGGGGACCAAATATATCAGCTATTTGGTTCTTGGTTTTTATTTGGTCTGGTCGGATTAAATATTTTGCGTGGGCAGGTATCTCCCTCAAGAAATACTTACACATTCCAAACCGTTTTTGATTCTCATATCTAGTTTTTGAGATACACTGTCTCAAAGTCTGTTTTTTTCGTTAATCGCTAGCACATCTTAATGGTAGAAATCCGGCCACTCAAGGAATTGTTTAGGACATACCAAGGAAACAAATGCTTCCAAAATCGAATCATAGATAGTCTATCATATTTGCCACTTCATAGGACCAAAAAAAAGTTAAAATAACAAAAATTGTAAATTTTATCGGTGTCCAAAAAAAAAGTGCGAAAATTGTTGTTTTTTTCGGAAATTAAGAATAAAATCACCAAGTTATAAGATATCGAAAATAAAGTGGTCCTACTTTCATCGCCTAATGATATGGAACAACTCTTGAAATTTTCAAACCTCTACCTCAAACCAATTTTGACAAAATTCTGTAAAGACGGTCAATTTTGAAATATTAAAGTCCCGAGATATAGAGATTTTAAGTTTAGATGTTAAGAAGAATGTAAAATGAGTTATTAAAAATGAACAAATGCATTCACGGGTATTTATCCGCATTTATACTGGTGATTTAGGTATTTTCGAACCAATTATTTACGTAAAATAGCAAAAGTACACTGAAAATCCACAAATTTCCTTGAGGCCCCTAACCCCGAATATTTTGAGATAATTGTGAATAATGATTCATATTATAATAATGCTAGCACTACGAAGTATAATCCATCAGTTTAGAATGAATAATGCTTCCAAAAAGTATATTAGGAAGTTAGAACAAAGGTCTAAGACCTATAGTTTCTAAGTTAGGATTTTCGAAAAATGCTACGTCATCATATGACAAAAATCTAAAACTTGACATTCCATAGGTTGTAGTGCAATTATTATCAATGAATCATATAGTATGTACCCTCATAAAAAGTATATTAGGAAGTGAGAACTAAGAATTTGGGCTTATATTTACAGAGATAGAGAGATATCACTTTTTAGACCCTAAATGAGGATTTTTGACCGAATATTGGAGGTCCAAGGCCAAAGCTTTCAAAATAATTATCAAAAGTTCCCCATTTTTTCTGCATACATTATTAACGATAATTGTATTCATTATTTAGCATAATAGCCACATTTGGATACATTTTTCATGATTAGATTCGGAATTTTCTAATTTATTCAAAGTTCTCCATAGAATTCGTATTACAATCAAGTCAATGATAAGTCGAGAAATATTTATTTTCTGACAAAGCAATGTTTGAAGAACCTATATATTTTCGCATATATTCTTTTATTTAAGATTTTAATAGATTATATATCTTCAATAGTTTTAAGATATGACATCGCCCTCTTTCGGGACCATAGAGAGATATTTTGCCCGAACTTTACCTATAATAAGCGATATATCACGGAGAAATGGTCGGATCCGAACAAATTTTTTTTTGAAACGATCAGAATTTTATTTCTGATCCGATGATCGCTAAATATCTCATATCAAACAAGCTATTTCCCGAGCATTATATAAATGAACTCCCTTATAGAGCTATTTTGACTGTATTGTATTTGGCCTTTCTTCTAAATCTTTGTGTTTTATATTCTCCAATGGGGCCAAAAAACTTTTGAGGTCCATATCATTAAGAAAATATCAAATAAGTAAGAAACTAATTAATGAATGCGTCAAAAACCTCCAATAATTTTTCAATTTTAGTAACGCTAAACTTTAGGGTGATACCTCATAAAAATCAAAATAAATTCCCTTCCAACTAGTACAATCAGATGGTAGACCGCTCAGTTATACAATGGAATTAACAATAAAAAATTTCGCCGTTTTTTTACTCCAGGCAAAGTTTTTCGAGGGCGGTATCCTTAGTTAAGATATAAAATCTGCATAACAAACTACAAAACTACCACATAAAGTCGTCCTGCCTCATCATATCGGATAATTGAATATTCCGCTTAATTTCATAAACTTTGGGTGCACAGATGCTACGATATAGAGCGGGACCGACAGCAATTCAATCCAAAACTTCCAAAAGAGATACATCATAAACAATTATTTTGAAAGGCCAGAAATCAATCCCAAACATGCCAACCGTACCGCCCTTCGCCATTTTCTCATTTTAGTGCAGTTCCTATAGGAAATGCTCTATCGGCATGGACGGCGCATAAGTCCTCCACCTCCGCTATGTCCATCTACGCGATCCTGAAAAATCCTGTGGATCGATTTGTAAGAAATTTGGAACTGACATTCCATATATGGTGTAGATGTGCATATCGGATATGAGTTTTCATATTTTTACACCTTCTCGAGAAATGTGACGAAATAGCTGACCAATCAATTTTCATTGTTTTAGTAATTACAGAGTCACGCACATTCTGGAGATGCACTTTCGGTCTGTCGACTGACAGTTTTACATTATAGTGTTAATTTTGTAGTGTCGCTACTGTTACGTGATGGTATCAAAGTTGGCAGGTATGAGATCCGGACCAAAAATAACATATATTTGGTCCAACCGGGCTAAAAAATACCCCGCTCCAAAATCGTCTGAAATATTTGATCCGACCGGACCAAAATAGCTGATATATTTGATCTCCTGAAATATTCTGTCCGGACGGACCGAATATTTCTGATTTATTTGGTCCAGCTGGACCAAATATTTCGTGACAGAAGAATGGGAAAAAGGACCCCACTGAAATTTTATGCTACTGGAATTGACAAGTTCCAGAGCAGTGGAATAATGTATAAAGTAGAATGGTGGATACATTGAACGTTACGATTATTTTTAATGATTTAGCTTTTATAATATGTGTATTAAAAAATAGTACCCGTTATATTTGGACGACTCTTGTATTTTGGCTAAAGTTCACGGGATTAGCTTTCATCATAAGACTTAGCTTACTGAGCTTGACAGACTGTGTAATTAATTGCCTTATTATCTAAGTTAATGGTTTCAAAAATATGTCAAAAATACTTATAAGCTACCTTGTAGTAAACACCCTAAATTTTATAGCTTCCCACCCAAATTGCTTAGACCGGAAATGACTCAACAACATTCCTAGCATATCATCGGGTATATACATGATATGATCCTATAGTAAATGTAGCAATTTATTAAATATTAGTCACCCAATAAATTATGATTCCATCACTGTATTCATGAGTAATAGTAATATATTCACTCATGAAATTCTATACACTAAGGCAGCGTTTCTCAACCAGGGGCCCGTGGCCCCCCAGGGGGGCCACGAGTAGAGGCCTTCACCGGGGGGCTATGTTTAAGTATTGGTTTAAACATACGAATCTTAACGTTAGTTAGCAATTCTTTGACTTTGATTTTGTTTGGCTTTGAGTTTTTTGCTTACCAGTCTCGCGTGGCGAATAAAATAATAGAACGTAGATAAGTTAAAACGAAATCTACGTTTTTTATTGAAGGACAGGACGCCACGGGTACTGAGGGTCTCGGTAGAGGGACCACGGACCATGAAAGGTTAAATGCCCCCGACAAATGCCCCCTACTATCCTCTGTATGGAACCCTGGGGGGACTAATTTTAAACTCAGTGTATATCACTCTGTCATAATATGATTTCCAATTTGGAACTATTGGATATTATGTGATATGAGACTTATTATAGATTTAGTTCTTTATTCCCACCCTCATAGCTGCTCTAATAAATATACATTTAATCTGCTCCAAATTGGATAAAGTGGGGGGGAAATATTTTAATTTGCGAAATGTTACTATCTGCTATCGAAATACATAGAACAAGTGATCAGTCTCAGACAGGAATAGAAAGAGAGCTATGAATGCGGTCCATGATTTGTGTTTGGCGGAAATTGTATAAGAAAGAAAAGAGCAAAACTGCATGGGTAGTTTGAGGACAATGGATTTATTCTTCAGTTCTGAAGACGCCCTTGCTTCGAAGAGGATACTGTTTTTGGATAAAATGTTTCCCAATTTAAATGCTTTCAAATCAACTTTCAGACTCTTAGTTCTGACTTTAGTTCTGACTTTTACTACAGACTTTTAGTTCTGACTGAGCATTTGGATTACATCTTTGATACAAGTAGGATTGAGTATAAATGCTAATTTCTCTGAACTTGAACAATTTTCTGCTACTTGTAATAGGGTCGGAAGGAAGGGTAGTCATGCAAATATTCTGCAGGCCTTGTGTGCCAGCCAAGAATGACTCCCCACTTTGACTTGAACAGTTTTTATTTGTCACCAGTTGCCAATTAGGGAATACTTGAATGGAACATAGGTAAAGTAAGTTTTCAGCTGCCTCAGTTTCCAGAAACTCGTTTTCATACAAGTATTCACTAATTAGCTTCTTGACCTGCAATATAACCACAAACACATTCGAATTATATATTGCTGCTGCTCATAGAGCAGGAACTAGATCATATGTTAAATATTAACTATCATCATTTTAGAAGTTACCATAGTTTCTCTATAAATATTTTGCTAATGGCGCCTCTTCTTGGCAGAAAATATTTATCCTGGCTTTTCCAAGCTAAATAGTTATTAATTCCCCAACTGATTTCACCAATATCTCCAAACCGGTAGATTTTAGCCCATCAAAATGTATTTTTAGCTGATATAAAACCACCCCCAAATATCTCAATACAATGTTGCTAGATCCATTGCTTATATTAGGAGTACTCTTTTTGCAATTTTATCCTTAACCCTAATTGGACTTGGAATGTTGAAGTGAAAGTGAAAGTTAATTGAAAATGAACTGAAAGTGAAAATGAAAGTGGGAATTTTCTATTTATACCTTTGACCCCAAGTCCAAGTAGGGTTAACCCTAATTGGACTTGGAATGTTGAAGTGAAAGTGAAAGTTAATTGAAAGTGAACTGAAAGTGAAAATGAAAGTGGGAATTTTCTATTTATACCTTTGACCCCAAGTCCAAGTAGGGTTAAACCGGAAAATCCCATTACATATCTGTCTTGGAGAAGCCACCCTTCCGCAACCACTAAATCATCTCTAAATAGCATGACTTTTTGATGGTGAGTATTTGGTGATCAAAGTCAACTATTTAAAGAGTGAGCATCTAAAAATTCACACTTTTGAATTTTTTGAAACATTCTAATGATGACCGACCGGGGACAGAATTCGTCCGGGGCCGGGATTAGGGTTAATGTAAATAATACAAGTCGAGAATTTTTGTTGCTTGGGTTAGTAACCTTATAAACATTTACACAAAGCTCCTTTAATAAAGTCAACACCGTGAAATATAGTGAACGTGAATATAATCGTAACTGTAATCAAAAGTCTTGGTTTTGAATATATAATAATGTATATGCTATATTATTTTTCCAACCCAACTAGTTACCAGTCAGGTTCGGGACTTTAAGTCGGGGCCAGGTCTGGGACAAAAGTGACCGGGATTGGCCAGGACCGGCGCTGGGGCCGGGTGACCGGTCGATCCCTACTCCCAACTCTACTAATGTGATACTTCTGCATTTCCTGATTCAGATTCTCAAAAGATATTCCCACGAAGAGATGGAAAAATATGTTGGAAGTGGAGAGAGTTCAATTGGCGAAATGTCAGAAGAGACTGATCCAGCTCTCCTCGAAGACACACTGCATAATGAGGATTGTGTAGGCATTCAGTCACCAAATTCTATATTTTAATATGAAGTAGGATGGTTGATATTCCAACCTAGAAATATATGTCAAAAGAGAGTCGTCAAGTGCAGCCTCGTAACATAAAATTCCCTTCGCGAATGATTGGCAAGCAACACAAGGTATTTACTTCATCCCTATATGATAGATACCTATGTGTATAGTATTCGGCATGCATAGATGCGATTTACTGTTATCATTGTAGTCATTTCTCCCAAAACAGAAAAGCTACACAAGCTATAATTACGACTAATTTAACCAATTTTCGTGTATACTTATGCGCAGTCATATACCAGTATTAATGTTCATTTAGCGTAGGAAATCTCAATTTGAACCAGTTGTTGAAAAATATGTTGAAATTTTCGGGATGTGCACACATTCCTGCGTTGTCAGGAAAACGTAATCTGACTAACTTGGGCTATATCTCAATTGTAAATACTAAACCCTAATAAATGATGGCACATGATAGGTACAGTCTGTTTCATAATTATTTACAATTTTGAGGTTATTTTGAATGACCATAACTTACTATGTAATCTGTTAGACAGTACTTCAATGCAATTTTTCTCTACTATACACTCATTCTAACGATTTCTATTGATACCTTTCCAACTCTTTGATACCCAACTATTTTTTTTAAAATTTATTCACTTCCGGCGGGCTTTTTTCTCTCTTTTTGGTCTCGAAGTTAATTCTGACAAGCTAGTTAAGGTAATTCAACTAATTTTCAGCGAATAATGCAGAAACAACGTAGAGAAGATGTGGCTAAGCTCATTGAAACTTCAAAACTTCCAATGAAGGACATTGCTTCTATGTGCGGTGTCACCCTGAAGACGGCCTATAATGTTAAGCAACGAATTTCAGCCGGCGAAAGCATTGAGCACAGGGGTGGAGCTGGGCCTAAAAGGTGCCTCAACAAAGGAGACAGGATCTCACTCTCTCTCAATATTAAACACAATCCCCGAATATCTTTGCGGACTATGCAGAGTAGTCTAAAGGTTTCACGGGGAGTTGATGTGTCGTATTCAACGGTGAGGAGATGCATCAGAGATGTCCTATTCCAAGAAAACTGCCATCAAAGGACCAAATATTACTCCCTCCCATGAAGCATTGAGAGTTTTATTGGCTAAGAAACACAAGTTCATCAATTGGAACAAGGTCTTCTTTACGGATGAGTGCTCCATTTGGCTTTGTGGCTGGAAAGTACAGATGTGGCAAGGGTAGCCCGTCATCAACATTCCGAGACATTTACCCAAAATCCATATTTGGGGAGGGATATCTACTCGAGGAACTACTCCTGTACATATTTTAGAGAGAATTTCAATTCTATCGCATATTGTAATGTGATAAATAAATGTTTGACAGAGATAGCAGACCTACTCTATCCTGACGGTTGGAAACTCCACGAGGATAATTCAAGTATCCATAAATCCAAGCTCTCTGTCTCATACAAAGAGGAACGCGCCATTAGATGCATAGATTGGCCATCCTGCATCCCTGATTTGAATCCTATAAAGAATTTATGGGCTGTTCTGAAGAAAAGGATTCTAAACAGGGCTCCTAAGACGATCAAAGATGTAAAAAACTATGTCGATATAGAGTGGGGAACCTTTGATCCAGAATTCATTGGCAACTTCACAAAATCTATGCGTAAGCGATGCGACCTTGTGATTGCTGCTCAAGGCAAAAGGATTAACTATTAAACCATGTCCTATTTAATTGTTACTAAGGGGCCATAGAACCAAAATAAAACTTGAATGAGTGTATATCAACTCGAGTTATCAAGTTGCATTGGGTATAATAATTGTAAATAATTATGAAACAGACTGTAATAGTCCACTTCCTATTCACTAATAATATAATTTATTCGCCTTACTGTACAACTATAATAACTATAAAACTATATTATTTAAGCGAATAAAGTACGTATATCCTTACTAGTAAACTCGATAAATGTTTATATATATACAAGCGCGCTTCGCTTGCTTGCGCTGCGGGCCTGGCGAACACTGTGTTCGCATGTCTTTCAAGCACCGATAGACAGTGCTCTTAGACACCTCCAAACCTCGCTTCTAGCTTATTTCTGACGCAATTTCACGAACTGGCTTCTGTTCGTCATGCTGAACATATTGTGCGCAACTATAACTGATTTTATTCCTAACATTGGACGGTCTACCTGCACCTTTCTGGTGTTTCAAAGGTCCATTCTCTTCAAAACGTTTCTTCACACGATATACAGTGACCCGAGACACCCCAACATTTTTGGAAATTTATGAAATGCATGATATTCCACTGTTCAGAAGTGTTGTTATTTGTTTCCTTTTCTCTTCTTGAGTCATTGTATCTAATATCTCATGAATGAAACGATTATTCAACGTAAAAGTTGTAAATATTGAGGATAAGAGAAATTGTGATTGGTCACCAAGTGATGACGTCATCGAAATTTCGAAATTTCAAAAAGGAATTGCGTCATCAAATTTTTAATACCGATAAAATTTGATATAAGTCCTAAATAAATAAAAGCTGGAGCAATTAAAAGAGGCAGAGACATATAATGGTAAAACAAACTTTATGGTTGACATTTAATTTATGTGTAACAATAATTATGGGACAAACTACATATATACACCAACCGGACAAAACTATTTGAACACTTGATTTTTCCCCATAGAAATAGTAAATAGTATCTGCTTGGGTGGTGCAGTGGTTAGGGCGTTTGAATACCAAGACTTAGGTCGCGGGTTCTAACCTCACTCTAGTCATTTGCATTTTACTCTCAATTACATTGCTTCGGTAATGTAATCTGAGCCTACACTCTTGCAGAACCTTAGTGAGCTGAAAGCACTAAGGATGTCATCTCGTTTAAAGGTAAAGTTAGGTCAGGTGCTATCTTTCTTGCCTACTGTTAGCCGAGTTTTTCTCTGTAACACGCCATCATATGCACACAGACATGCCATCATATGCATACATACACGCCGCATGCACACATTCAGCAACTATCAGTAGGTTTAGCACCTCACCCAGATTGTAAACCCCCTGAGAACATATTAGCATGGATTCGGGGGGTATATAAATCTATAAACTTTAACTTTAACTTTAACTGTATTGCTTAACTTTTAAAAATGTGACAATGACGTCATAATTCCATGATGAGTCGACATTTTCGTCTGAGCTCAGTACTTAGTGGAGCCATAGCCAAAAGACTCCCACATGCCAAAAATCAGCTTTCTGCCCCTCGCAGTTTCTTCAATCAATTCGTTACAGATATATACGTATATATATATATATATATATATATATATATCTCGCGCTTGCCACAGGAATGTGTTGCGTCATTTCCGGTTTAAGTCATTTTCAATGGGGAAGCCATACAAGTTTGGGGTATTTATATAAATAGATAAATATACATTAATCGAGTTTTAATAGAAAGGATTACTAAACTCAATGAACAATCTTATCAGCCTGTGCACGGACACCTATATAAACGACTTGACACTTATATCACAGTAAATTCTAATAGGCCTAATTGGATCTGCCATAACTTCTGTTCTACTTGGAATTTCTGCATAGTCTTGGTGTCTAAAAGCAAAGAAATCTTTCAAAATTTATTCTATGCTCTTCAATTTCCAGTTTGCGACCATTCAACTTCATTTTCGGTTATTTTTGTAAATTTTTGTAAATTACTTTTTCAAATTCGCCAATTTTTAGCAGATTGTGAACTTAGTATATAACATGTTTCTTGGATGCACAATTGCATATTATCAATTTCCGGAGTTTCTTAGCATTGTAGTTGTTGAATTGTAGGAATCCTAAAAATATTCAAATCATAGACTACTTTAATAGTATGGACTGTCGACTCTCCTTCTCGGGTCTTTAAAATCGGGTCTATTGTTATTATTGATATCTCGAAACCACTCAAGTTAGACATGGGAAATGTATTATTGTTAAATAGAAAATCATATACTATGCAGAAATTCCAAGTAGAATAGAAGTTATGGCAAATCCAATTAGGCCTATTAGAATTTTAACGTGATAAGAGCGTGTCACGTCAATTTATATAGGTGTTCGTGGCCTGAGCCACTATAGGTAATTAATTGATATCATGTATAGTGATTAAAATGAGCGTATGTGGCATAAGGTGGCACTGAGTGATATTTACAAAAAGTTAGGAATGCCTGATTAGTTTGAAAAATTCAATTGTGACTAATTTGAATGTGTATTATTCAAATCTGGAATCCGATTAGCTGTATCCCATACAGTTTAGAAGTAACCCTCTTCATGAACAGACCCATTTAGTACAATTCGTATGTAAAATAATGAAATTTTCAAATACTTTGTCCAATTGATATACGAGGGTGGGCTGAAAAGTTCGTAGGTTGACTATCAAGGAGATAATTATGCTAGGCTAATAAATTTGCATGCATTTATTTCTACGATTTTTATTACAAAATTCCTTTTTACTTACTTTTAATGCATTACAAGCCCGCTTCGCTTGTTTGCGCTGCGCGGCTGGCGTACACTTTGTGTCCGCCGGAGGCTCCCTTCGGTCGCCTGGGGTCACATGAGTAATGATGACGTCATAACAAAGTGATGAGTCATCATTTTTTGATGATAGTTGCATCATATGTGAGGTATGTTAGTATACAGATTCTATTAAAATTTCAGCCTTCTATCTCCTATAATGGCTGAGTTATGCCCGAATAACTGTGTTGCTTAACTTTTAAAATGTGACAATGACGTCATAATTCCATGATGAGTTGACATTTTGGTCTGAGCTCAGAACTTACTGGAGCCATAGCCAAAATACTCCCACATGCTAAAAATCAGCATTCTGCGCCCGGCAGTTTCTTCAATCAATTCGTTACAGATATATATATATATATATAGGGTGTCTCAAAAGTTCTGCAACAACCAATTTTACTTTGTTAATTTGACTAAGATCACTTGGTTTTATTCCAAATTAGCCTCCATAAATGAAATCTAGCACCCTTCTTGCATAGAAATGACTCAACTTATTACGCAAAAGACATTTCTTATAAAATTTTAAATAATTACATACCATTGACTACAAAATTTGAACTCAAAAGTGTCAAGTTTGAAGATCTCAATTTTACTGATGAAATATTACATTAATCACTTCTATATTCTTAATTGATTCATATTACTAATATAATGTTATTACTTTTGATTTATGCAACGGAAATCTTCGATAAGATCGAGTATTTTTAAGTACAGCCGTAAAATGTACCATGGATATGAGTTTTTTTATTGAGATAAAAAATATTCTTTACGAGACAACAATATATATGATTAATCATTGCAAATAAATTGAGAAAAGCAGGCCATTGGGAATGCAAAATAATTAAGATCATCCTCCCTATTTTTGATTAAAAAGAGTGTAATAATGAACGATATTTGACATCGTGGAATTAACAATTACCATCGGCACTTTGTGTGGCTGTGGATTCTGATTCATGGACCATCCACCATACTCTTCTGATTTAGCATCATCTGACTTCCATCTGTTTCTGAACAGGGAAAACTTTTGGCTGGGGAGCAATATTGGAACGATGGCAGGATAATATCCGCTGGAAAGACTGTTTACCCTTCCAGAAGAAATATTCTATACCGAGAGGATCCAGGCGCTTCAATACCGGTGGATTAAGTGTGTAGACCTTAAAGGTGGTTAGATTGAAAAATAACCCACACATGGTCCCATCCCACAAAGATATCATATCTAGTCTATGATCTTTTCATCCGTCCCTCGTATATATATATATATATATATATGTAATGAATTGTTGAAGAAACTGGCACAGAAAGCTTTTTTTTGGCATGTGGGGTCTTTACTTATGGCTCCACTATTTTCTGAGTTCAAACGAAAATGTCAATTCATCATGGAATTAAGACTTCATTGTCACTATTTTATTATTATAAAATTTTTTTTCTACTATAGCTCAGGCATTTTAGGTGATAGAAAGCTGAAATTTAATAGAATGTGCATATTAATATATCTCAAATATTATGCAGCCCAAAAATGATGAACTCATCACTCTGTTATGACGTCATTATTATCCATCAAAAACAAGCGTGCTTCACTTGCTTGCATTGGGCGGCTGTCGGACACTTTGTGGGCGCCTGGGTCACGTTGATTAATTGTAAGGGAGATAACATCACTAAATACGCCTGTCCTACTGTTATAATCGATGTCGCACGAAAAATCACCAAATTGGTCAATTTTAAAATTTTTGATGTGTAATGATGACGTCATAACAGAGTGATGAGTCATCATTTTTTGATGATAGTTGTGCCATATTTGAGATATATTAATATACACATTCTATTAAAATTTCAGCCTTCTATCACCTAAAATCGCTGAGATATAGTCGAAAAACTGAAATGTCTAATTATAAAGAAGGCGACAATGACGTCATAATTCCATGATGAGTCGACATTTTCGTCTCAGCTCAGAACCTAGTGGACCCTTAGCTAAAAGACTCCCACATGCCAAAAATCTGCTTTCTGTGCCGGCAGTTTCTTCAATCAATTCGTTACAGATATATATATATACACACAAACAAACAATCATTAAGTTTTAATATTAAGGACAAGCGCGATTCACTTGCTTGCAGTGCGCGGCTGGCGGACGCTTTGTGTCCGCCGTAGCGCCTTTTGGGCTCCTGAGGTCACATTGATTAATTATAAGGGAGATAACATCTCTAAATACAGCTATCCTACTGTTATAATCGATATCGCACGAAAAATCACCAAATTGGTCAATTTTAATTTTTTTGATGTGTAATGATGACTTCATAACAGAGTGATGAGTCATCATTTTTTGATGATGGTTGCACCATATGTGAGATATATTAATATACACATTCTATTAAAATTTCAGCCTTCTATAACCTAAAATGACTGAAAATCTCATTAGAAAAAAGGTACCAATGACGTCATAATTTCATGATGAATCGACATTTTCGTCTGAGCTGGGAACTTACTAGAGCCATAGCTAAAAAACTTCCACATGCCAAAAATCAGCTTTCTGGGCCATATAGTTTCTTCAATCAATTCGTTACAGATATATATATATATACACTACCCGGACAAAAGTATTCGGCCACCACGGGAACTTCCATACAAATAGTATTGAATTAGATCTTTTAAAAGAGGAACATGTCCTTAAACAGTAGAAAATACTCTATTTTTTAGTTCAAATTCGTAATCTACACATTTTAATTACTCATAATTGAAAGTTTAACTCAATTACCTATCCTTATGTTGAAAATTATGAACCTATGCCACTTTGTGTCACTAAACGCCATCATATATAATGGCTGTGACTTGGGACAAGTAGCATCAAGTATCAAATGTTGATATCTATTAACTTGGGAGTTAGTAATAAAGCTGAGGCTATCAATTATGAGTAATTAGAATGTGTAGTTCACGAATTTGAAATAAAAAATAAATTATTCCTTACAGTTTAATAACAAAATCCTTTATGAATAGACCCACTTTAATACTATTTGTATGGCGGTTTCTGTGGTGATCGAATACTTTTGTCCGGGGACTGTATGTATATATACATATATATATATATATATATATATATTAGGGTGCTCCAAAAAATTCGAAAGTTTGAATCTTTAGATGTACACTCTTCAAGTAATTTACCTTGATCACCAAGTATTCACCATAAGATTTTCTTGCAATTTGAGGATGGTTTAGTGGTCGCGGAAAGTATCCTCCCCCTCGTGCTAATTTATAATGGGATATGTCCGGGTTGAGGCCAAAGGTTGCAAAAGGCGTACTTCTGATATATAAATAAACTAGTAACTTTATTTTCGTGATATTTGAGGGTGGTTTTATATCAGCTAATAATACATTTTAATAACCTAAAATCTACCAGTTCCGAGATATTGGTGAGAACAGTTGGGACTAGCCTTCATACTTGAAATTATTAATGGTCTCAACTGTTTTCACCAATATCCCTGAACTGGTAGATTTGAGGCTATTAAAATGTATTATTAGCTGATATAAAACTACCCTCAAATATCACGAAAATAAAGTTACAAGTTTATTTGGATATCAGAAGTACGGCATTTACATCTTTTGGCCTCAAACCGGGCATATTCCATTATAAATTAGCACGAGGGGGAGGCTACTTTGCGCGACCACTAAACCATCCCCAAATTGCATTAAAATTTATAGTAAATACTTGTTGATCAAGGCAAACTATTTGAAGAGTGTGCATCTAGAGATTCAAACTTTCGAATTTTATGGAGCACCCGAATATTATATATATATATACAAGCGCGCTTCATTTGTTTGCGCTGCGCGGCTGGCGGACACTTTGTGTCTGCTGGAGGCGCCCTTTTGGGTGCCAGGAGTTACATTGATTAATAATAAGGAGATAACATCTCTAAATACGTGTGTCTGCTATTATAATCGATCTCGCACGAAAAATCACCAAATTGTCAATTGTTAAAATTTAGATGCGTAATGATGACGTCATAACAGTGATGAGTCATCTTTTTTTGTTGATATTCCCATCATATGTGAGGTATATTAATATACATATTCTATTGAAATTTCAGCCTTTTATCGCCCAAAATGGCTGAGTTATAGTCGAAAAGCTGAAATTACTATGTATTAAAAGGTGACAATGACGTCATAATTCCATGATGAGTCGACATTTTCGTCTGAGGTCAGAACTTACTGGAGCCATTGCCAAAAGACTACCCCATACCCAAAATCAGCTTTCTATGCTTGACAGTTTCTTCAATCAATTCTTTACAGATATATATACATACAAGCGCGCTTCGCTTGCTTGCGCTGCGCGGCTGGCGGACACTTTGTGTCCGCCGGAGGCTCCCTTCGGTCGCCTGGGGTCACATTGGTTATGTATAAAGGAGATAGCATCTCTAAATATGTCTGTCCTACTGTTATAATCGATATCACTCGAAAAAACACCAAATTTGTCAATTTAAATTTTTTGATGCGTAATGATGACGTCATAACAGAGTGATGAGTCATCATTTTTTGATAATAGTTGGGTCATATGTGAGGTATGTTAGTATACAAATTTTATTGAAATTTCAGCCTTCTATCTCCAATAATGGCTGAGTTATGCTTGAATGACTGTATTGCTTAACTTTTTTAAATGTGACAATGACGTCATAATTCCATGATGAGTCAACATTTTCGTTTGAGCTCAGAACTTACTGGAGCCATAGCCAAAAGACTCTCACATGCCAAAAATCAGCTTTCTGCGCCTGGCAGTTTCTTCAATCAATTCGTAACAGATATATATAAACTATATATATATATATATATACAGACATTAATCGAGTTTTAATAGTAAGGATATATACAGTTCTGGTCAAAAAGAATTGCTCAAAATCAATTGTTACAGTATAGTAGATGTCAAATAGTTTCGACGCACTAGATTGTTTCTTTCTTGCGAAATCATATACAGCTAAAATGAATGGGTGTATCCAAAAAAGCGTAGGTGAAATCCTAAGGAAACATGGACTGATTTGCTCGGTAAGATATCTCACTATTCTGGGTAGGCCTCGTATCACAACCAAAAGGAAAGACAGCTTTATTAGTCAGAACAAGCTAAAAGGATCGATTTAAGACTGTTACTCAGAAAAGAACCGAAATATTATCAGAATATTCGCTAAAATATCCACTTCAACAGTCCAGAGAAGGCTACGAGGGGCGAGCAATGATTGTGAAAATCAATCTAATTTTGGGTAAACACATTTGAGCAATTCTTTTTGACCGGCAGTGTATATATGCACACATTAATCGAGTTTAAATAGTAAGGGTATAGTATGTATATATATATATACAGTACCCGGACAAAAGTATTCGAACACCACATAAACCTACATACAAATAGTATTAAAGTGGATTTGTTCATAAAGGAATGTGTACTCAAACTGTTAGAAATACTCTATTTTTGATTTCTAATTCCTAATCTACACATTCTAATTACTCACAATTGAGATCCTCAACTCAGTTACTAACTCCCAAAATTATAAATATCTACTTTTGATACTTGATGCTACTTGTCTCGAGTCACAGCCATTATATATGATGGCGATTAGTGACACAAAGTGGCAGAGGTTGATAATTTTCTACATGAGAATTAGTATTTGTAGTGAAAGTTTCAAAAATTAGTAATTCGGATGTGTAGTTTACGAATCTGAAATCAAAAATAGAACATCTCTTCTGTTTTATTACATATTCCATTTTGAATAGATCCACTTTAATACTATTTGTATGGAGGTTTTCGTGGTCGTCGAATACTTTTGTCCGGGTAGTGTATATATATATCTGTAACGAATTGATTGAAGAAACTGCCAAGCGCAGAAAGCTGATTTTTGGCATGCGGGAGTCTTTTGGCTATAGCTCCACTAATTTTTGAGCTCAGACAAAAATGTCATCCAACCACAATATGAAATCAAAACTAGCACGGGGTACAACAGTTGGTTGATGTATACGAATGACATTATTGCGTACACGTGCACACCAATCATGTACATGAACTACAAATTCAACTAATCTTTTACTTTCAAGGTCTCTAAAGAAGATTTCTCACCCAATGTTACCTGATGAATCTAAATTATTTGGTAGAGATAATTCAATAGATTATGTTCTTTTAGCGGAGAAAATCGAAGAGTTAATTCAAAGCATGACTGACTTCATTTCACCTGATGACACTAATTATTCGATTTTATATGACTCATTTACTAAAATCTCTACACTTCACTCTCAAGGGTAGGTGTTATTTGTTCATATCTTGAATTTGAATATAAGCATGCGTGCTCTTTATGTATCCTTTGTAATCAATTAAAACAAATTCAAAATCTCACAATTTTCAGCATATCAAAATATCCCTAATGTCCCAGAACCTTTGATTGCTATATCTCTAGCATTTGGAATATTTTTGCTCTGTTTATGTAAATAATGGAGAAGGAATTATTTGCGTGTCACATAATTTCAAATATCTTTTGGATCATAAGATCTCAATCCTTTATTCTGATTCAGGACATCAGAAAGAATCTGTACAAAATGGTTGAACTAATAAATGATCTGACTAAAATCATTAACGACGCAGAATAGTGCTTCGGGATGTATTACCAGCATATATAAATATGTAAATATGGTGTGGGTACTTTGACACCATATTTACATGTTGTTAAAAATTAGTTTAGTCATCATATGATTGTGCAATAGGTTATATTTGAGACAAATTTAGTGATTTTCAGGGGCTGTTTAAGGGCACCTCTATGTGTTTTTACTATAATTCTTTTCGTCTGGAATTGTGCTGTGAATGGGTTGATGCGGAAAATTTTGTTTTATTTCATGAAATGTTGCTTTGGTCAGTTGAGGTCATATCTTGAAAACCGCAATAGCTAGACATTCACATTTAATTCTATTTTATTGTCAATGGACTACTTCTAATAAAGTCATAATATAATTTTTCACGTCTAGATTCAATGGTTTACTAGTTATCAGACAAATTATCACTTTGGTCATAGTTTAGAAATTTATCTGATAACTCGAAAACCATTGATCTAGACGTGGAATTTACATTATGGCTTTATCTGAAGTAGTCTCTTGGCTATCAAATAAGATCAAATTTGAATGCATATCTAAGATATTGCGCAATCATATAATAACTAATATGATTATAAACAACGAATATGGGTACTTTGAACCCATATTTGTATATGCTGGAAATACATTCCGAAGCTCTATTCTGCGTCGTTAATGATTTTGGCAGATCGTGTATTATTTCAACCATCTTCGACTACATCCCTGGTCAGTGGCGTAGCTAGGGGGGGCGGGGGGGGGGGCGGCACTTGACCTTGTGTTTCATAAAATACTTAGAGCATTCAATAAGTTCGTAACCCTACCTATCATTTCTTTGCTAGCCTTATTTAAAATCAGTTCTAGTGTGATTAAAATACATATCCATATTTAAACTCTATTTACTGTTTAGTTTATCTAAATTGATCAAATACTTGAGAAGTTACATCAATTTTACATTTGGCTGTTTGACTCACTGATATTTATGGCATCAAAAATACCAGAAATTAATGTAGAGCATAGAGCCTATATTAAAATCAGGTCACTTCTTGGAGACACTCCGAGGAATATTTTCAATGATCTATTCCGAGTTTATGGCCGTGATGCTTGTTCAGAATCTACCGTCAAGAAGTGGAGTATTCGTTTTCTTGAGGGGAGAGAGGCGATAGCAGATGACCCTCGGGCTGGAAGACCGGTTACGGCGACCACCACTAATAATATCTCTCTGATATCCAAAATGATTGAAGAAGAACCACATATCACGATTGAGGGTATTGCTAACCATGTTGACTTGTCATCGGGAACAGTTCATGAGATTTTGAGTTTGCATCTTGGCCTGAGGAAAGTTTGTTCCCGTTGGGTCCCGCATTTGCTTTCTGACAGTCAAAAGAAGGCTCGATTGAATGCAGCTAAGTCTCTCCTGAAAATTTATGGTCATTGCAATGAAAGGCGATTATTCGAGATTTGTATAGGACATGAAACCTGGATACGGTTTTCAGAGCCATTACGTAAGGAACAGAATAGAGTATGGCTCCCGAAAGGCACAGATCCACTTGCAATCCCCCGTCCGGACCACTGGGGCCGCAAGGTTATGTACACGATATTCTTTGATGCATATGGCCCAGTGTGTCAAATTTGCACCCCCAAAGGGTAGGACTGTTACAGGAAACTTTTATGCAACGGTGATACTTCCTGCTATAAAGAAACACTATCTAGAGCGTCGTCCAGGATGTGGACTCAGGGGGATAAAATTATTGCACGATAATGCCAGACCCCATAAATCGAAGCAGGTGAAGGACAAATTGGATTCCATGAGGCTTGTCGAATTATATCACTCTCCTTATAGTCCAGACATAGCACCCTGTGACTTTTGATGAGAGGATGCAACTTGGGAGGACAATTCAGCGGTACCTTAGAAACATCCCGGAAGAGGAGTATAAAAAGACATTTTATATGTGGGTAGAGCGGTTAAAGCTCGTAGTTAAGTACAAGGGAGATTACTTTGAACATTTAGTAATGTTTTGATATGATATAATATGTATTGCCCCTTTTTCCATACTGAGTTACGAACTTTTTGAATGCCCTAAGTATATATTGGTAAACTCAGAATTTTTCCAAGGTATTTTGAATTTGAACATGCTTTTTCCAGCTAATACGAGTATGAATAGTATTTTAAATTAACACACAAAACACACCACAAATTAAGTTAATACACTTGCCAAGTTGAGGTAGAAATATGTGTTGAGGGGCGGCATGAAATACATCCGCCCCGGGCGACATAGGTATAAGCTACGCCTCTGTCCCTGGTCCATTTTTGAAATTTAGATGGCAGGCCTTATATACAGAGGGCTATGGCTCAACTATCTTCGAACGCATCCTTGGTCCATTTTTGAGATTTAAATGGCAGGCCCTATTTACAGATGGCCTAGTTAATTTTATGATCGATTTCACTCGAAAATCACAAATTTTGTTAATTTTCAAATTTTGGATGCTTAACAAACAGTTTGATGCATTGTCATTTTTTAATGAGTGTTGTATCACATTTGTGATATATTAATATACGCATTCTATTAAAATTTCAGCTTTCTTTCACCTAAAATGACTAAGTTATAATCGAAAAACTAAAATTTCTGATTATCAAAAGGGAAACTAAGTCGAAACTAAGTTTGAACATAGTTTTACTTAAATTGTTGCTAAAAAGTGGTCTGCTTCTCTAACCAGACTTAACTAGTAGATATTTCTAGCTGTTTAAATGATTATTTGATAATTGAAAGTAATTACTGAAATGCTTATTTGCAACATGGAAAACTTAGATGATGAGTAGTGGCTACATTGATTTCGTGTCTCCAAATCATCATTATATGATTTGCTTATTTAAGTGATACATCAATACGTTGAGTTTGCATTTACTTGGTTGTATTTGCAGGTTTGACAAAATAATTCTATATTGATCACAATCATGAATGCTAGAGTTATACCAAAAATATAAATGATAGCTAATTTGCGGATATCAATTTTTATGAAGTAATATTAATATTTACATTTTGAGCTTTCAATCAACTTTCCTATTGTAGTGGCGATGATAGCCCGCACTAAAAATTTTCTCCAATGAGATTTCACATCTAGTTGACAAAACTAAGTTAAAACTGAGTTTAGACTAAGTTGAAGCAAAGCAAAAACTAAATTTTGAAATAAATTTTCCAAAGTTAAGGATACCGCCCTCGAAAAACATTGCCTAGCGTAAAAAAAAACGGCAAAACTTTTTATTGCTAATCTCATTGTATTAATGATCGGTCTACCATCTGATAGCACTATTTGGACGGTATTTTTTATTATTTTTTGTGAGATAACCCCCTGAAGTTTAGCGTTAATAAAAATTGAAAAATTATTGAAGGTTTTTAACTCATTTGTCTATTAGTTTATAACTTATCTGATATTTTTTTAACTATACGGACTATAACATTGTTTTGGCACCTTTGGACATTATATAACACAAAGATTTAAAAGAATGGGCAAATAAAATCCAAACAAAATAGCTCTATAAGGGAGTTCATTTATATAATACTCGGGAAATCGCATGTTTGATCTCAGATATTTAGCGATCACTGGGTCAAAAATAAAATTCTGATCGTTTCAAAAAAAAATTATTCGGATTCGACCATTATTTCTTGAGATATCGCTTATTATAGGTAAAGTTCGGACATTATATCCCTCTAAGGTTCCGAAAGAGTCCGATGTCATATCTTAAAAACTATTATAGATATATAATATATTATATTCTTAAATAAAAGAATATATGCGAAAATATATAGGTTCCTCGAACATTGCTTTGTCAAAAAATGAATAATTCTCGACTTATCATTGATTTAATTGTTATACAAATTCTATGGAGAACTTTGAATCTATTAGAAAATGGCGAATCTAATCATCAAATATGTGTCCAAATTTAGCTATTATGTTAAATAATGAGTAGAATTGTCGTTAATAATGTCTACAGAAAAATTGAAGAGCTTTTGATCATTATTTTGAAAGTTCTGGCCTTGGACCTCGCAGATTCGGTCAAAACCCCCCCATTTTGGTCCAAAAAGAGATGTCTCTTTATCTCTTCAAATATGAGTCCAAATTCTTAGTTCTCACTTCCTAATATACTTTTTATGAATGTGCATATATGAATATTTGATAATAATTGCACTACATCCTATGGAATGATAAGTTTTAGATTTTTGTCACATGATGACGTTTTCAAAAATCCTAACTTCGAAACTAAAAGTCGTAGACTTTAGCTCTAACTTCCTAATATACTTTTTAGAAGCTTTTTATTCATTCTAAACTGATAGATTGTACTTAGCAGTGCCAGGAATATGACTTATTATTTAAAATTATCTCAAAATACTCGGAGTTTGGGGCCTCACGGAATTTAGTGGATTTTCAGGGTACTTTTGCTATTTTTTATAAATATTTGGTTCTATTTTACCTAAATCAGCAATATGAATGCGAATAAATGTCTGTGAATGCATTTGTTCATTATTAATAACTCATTTTCCATTCTTCTTAACACCTAAACTTAAAATCTCTATATCTCGGGACTATTAAAATTTCAAAATTGACCGTCTTTACATAATTATTTCTCAAATTTGGTTTGAGATAGAAGTTTGAACATTTCAAGAGTTGTTCCATATCATTAGGCGATGAACGTAGGACCACCATTTTTTTGAGATATTCTTACTCGGTGATTTTATTCCTGATTTCCCCCAAAAAACAGACATTTTTCGCCGTTTTATGGCCTTTTTTTTTCAGACCCCGTTCAAATTTACAATTTTTGTCATTTTAACTTTTTTCTGGTCCAGTGAAGTTACAAATATGGCAAACTATCTATGATTCGATTTTGGAAGCATTTGCTTCATTGGTTTGTCCTAAACAATTCTTAGAGTGCTCAAATTTCTACCATTAAGATGTGCTAGCGGAAAACGAAAAAATCAGACTTTGAATCACTGTATCTCAAAAACTAGAAATGAGAATCAAAAACGGTCTGGATTGTGCTAGTATTTCTTGATGGAGATACCTCCCCACGCTTAACATCTCTTATAGCTCTACTTTCATCGTATGCTGTAATACAAATCATGTGTTTTTTCGAGGGCGGTATCCTTAAGGGGACTTAGCAAAAACTCACCCTAGACTTGGTTTTGACTTAGTTTCGAATTAGTTTAAGTTTAGGAAATAAGGTCCACGAGACTTTGATGGCTTTGACAGTTGTATAGAGTAATTTGGATTGATTATGTAGAATATGCACCATGATCCTTTGTCTGTCAGCTTGAGCAATTTGTGTGGTCTGCTTGCGCCTCGGGGCCAAACTCAATAATTTGAAAATTGTTTTTAATACTTACAAGCGCGCTCCGCGGCTGGCGGACACTTTGTGTCCGCTGGAGGCGCCCTATGGGCGCCTATGGTTCATTATTTATTGGTATGCATATTGGAAAATATTTTAAATGTACCTCAAATTTGTTATATTTATTACAACTTATATATTATTTTAAATATTTCAGAAATAGTCGACATTTTGTCTGTGTTTAGAACTCTGTTCGCTGGACTTTTCTTTAATTCGTTATAGTGATTGAAAATCTATATTCAATCAATGTACTCATGAATTTCAACATATCAATTATTCATCACGATCAATTGTGTATAGATATTCATCAAATTTCAGTCATTAGTCTAAAGAAACAGTATATATACACTCTCCAAAGTTAGTAAACATCTGATTGTTATCATAAAATACTACGGGCGTTCAATAAGTTCTAGGCCCTACCTTCTTATTATGTCTGTAGTGCAATTGAATCCAAGTATTTGCATTAATAATGAACCTTAGACGATTTTCTATTCAGATCTACTTCATTTCAAAGCCTACTATATTTAGTTTCCAAATTATAGCCTATTCTATTTATCCTGTTTTGACCATCTTTGTTTTTTCCAACGAAAAATGGCATCCAATTTGAAACTCGAGCAACGTGCTTCTATCAAAATTCGCACGCTTCTTGGTATTGGTCCAAAAGACATTCTAATAGACTTTGAAATAGTTTATAGAGATGCTAGCCTTTCATATATCACTGTGAAGGAGTGGGCCAAACGCTTTCGTGAGGGACAGGAGTCGATAGACGATGACTATCGGAGCGGGCGCCCCAAATCCGCCGTCACCAGTGGGAATACCTTGGAAATTGGATGGATGGTGGAAGAAGACCCCCATATCACTGTTGACGAGTTAGCTATGCATGTGGGGATTTCAACGGGAGCTGCTCATGCCATCCTTATCGATGAACTGAATGTTACGAAGGTTTGTTCCAGGTGGATCCCGCATTCACTCACAAAGGCCCAAAAAGATCGTCGGGTTATGTGTGCACAAAAGTTACTTTCCGAGTACCAGGATGCTGATCCACGAAGGTTATCTGAAATCATACCGGTGATGAGACATGGATACGATATAATGAACCACAATCCAAGGAAAGAAAAAAAGTTTGGGTGCTTAAGGGAGAGCGGCCTCCAGTTAACCCGAGGCCAGATTTCAGAGATCAGAAGGTCCTATACTCAATTTTCTTTGATGCACATGGTCCAGTTGCCCAGATAATTATTCCCAAAGGAAGCACAATCACAGGGGACTTTTACGTCAATAGTTGCTTATCAGAGGTTGAAAAACATTATTGGGAGCGGAGACCAAAGTCAGGTACACGGGGCCTGAGATTATTGCACGATAATGCACGGCCGCATAAGACAAAGCTGGTCAAGGAAGAATTGGATAGAATGAGAGTCATTGAGCTAGATCATCCAGCCTACTCACCTGATCTAGCTCCCTGTGACTTCTGGCTCTTTGCAAAGTTAAAGAAAGACCTTGCAGGGAAACATTTTCAGAGCAGGATCGACCTAGGAAATGCTGTTTGGAGATCCCTAAAAGCCATTCCACCCGAAGACTATAAAAATGTATTTTTCGAATGGTTGACTCGTCTAGAACGTGTTGTAGATTGTAAGGGTGATTATTTCGAGAAAATGTGAAAATTATAGCTTGATATTCTGAATAGTTTCAAAATTATAGGGTAGGGCCGAGAACTTATTGAACACCCGTAGTATGTATATTCCGTCTTCATACAGATCTTCTCATTCCACGTGTTTGTATAAATACATCAAGCATCAGAGATATCTAACCTTCTATAAGAGAGAAAATTGACCAATATGTCATTTATTCTAACTGATTCAATGTAATCGTACAATACTTCAGTTTTAAAATGTGTATATACACTAAGCGGACAAAAGTATTTCAACACTTAATTATTTCGCATACAAATAATGCTAATTCGGATTATTTCATGAAGGGCAATACGTTCAAATTCAAAAAGTCTTTTCAGATTTGAAATCTATACATTCAAATTAGTCATAGTTGAACATAACTAATAAATTACCCAACTCTATGAACAATCTTATCAGGCTGAGCCACCATAAGTAATTCATTGCCATCATGTATAGTGGTCAAAATGGGTGTATGTGACATAAAGTGGCACTGATTGATAATTACAAAAAGGAATGAATGATTAATTAGAAAATTCAACTCTAACTAATTTGAATGAGTATTATTCGAATCTGGAATCCGATTAGCTGTATCCCATACCGTTTAGAAATAACCCGCTTCATGAATAGACGCATTTTAGTATTAATTGTATGGAAAAGAATCAAGTGTTGAAATACTTTTGTCCGCTTAGTGTACTTCCCTTGAACATTGATTAGTTTCCCAGTTAACCCAAAGTAATGGGAGATAACTGTTCATGTTTTAATCTAATATAGATATATGTGTAAGAATCTAAAAGAGAGAATAATAATTGAAAGTCGACTAATTAAAATGTTTATTTATAGGATAGGGCTTGCCTATCAACAACTCACATTTTATTTCAAAATACACATGTCAAACATTCGATAGAAACATTTTTTTTTTTTAATAGTAGATCTAATACTTACATTTCATTCTTCATTTTTCTTTTGCTAAGAAGTAATATTGATATAAATTTTATATTTACAAGCGCGCTTCGATTGTTTGCGCTGTGCGGCTGGAGGACACTTTGTGTCCGCCTGAGGAGCCCTGCGGGCGCCTAGGGTCACATTGATTAATTATAAGGGAGATAACATCACTAAATACTCCTGTCATTTTGATGAGTGAAATTTTGATGAGTACTTGATGACGTCATAACAAAGTGATGAGTCATCATTTTTTGATGATAGTTGCATCATATGTAAGATATGTTAGTTTACAGATTCTATTAAAATTTCAGCCTTCAATCTTCTATAATGGCCGAGTTATGCTGGAATTACTGTATTGCCTAAATTTTAAAAATGTGACAATGACGTCATAATTTCATGATGAATCGACATTTTGCTCTGAGCTCAGAACCTACTAGAGCCATAGCCAAAATACTCCCACATGCCAAAAATCAGCTCTCTGTGCCTGGCATTTTCTTCAATCAATTCGTTATATATATATATGCAAGCGCGCTTCGCTTGCTTGCGCTGCGCGGCTGGCGGACACTTTGTGTCCGCCGGAGGCGCCCTTTGGGCGCCTGGGGTCACTTTGATTAATAATAAGGGTGATAACATCTCTAAATACGTCGGGCCTACTGTTATAGTCGACATCGTACGAAAAATCACCAAATTTGTCAATTTTACAATTTTTGATGCGTGATGATAACAGAATAATGAGTCATCATTTTAATAGTTGCTTCATATGTGAGGTATGTTAGTATACAGATTCTATTAAAATTTCAGCCTTCTATCTACAATAATGGCTGAGTTATGCTCGAATAACTTTATTGCTTAATTTTTGAAAATGTGACAATGACGTCATAATTCCATGATGAATCGATATTTTCGTCTGAGCTCAGAACTTACTGGAGCCATAGCCAATAGGCTCCCACATGCCAAAAATCAGCTTTCTATGCCTGGCAGTTTCTTCAATCAATTCGTTACAGATATACTATAGATATAAATATACATTATTCGAGTTTTAATTGTAAGGATATATACACAAACAAACAAACATTAATCGAGTTTTAATATTAAGGATAATACTCAGCATTTTAACGAAAGTGTATTTTAAATAATTTCTAAATTCAATTACATACATTAAAAAGTAAAGATATACGCTTATTATCCGAAGCTTCTAGAAATTACTTACTTTTTTCCCTTCTTCTTGCCAGGCCTTGAGATATAATACTATAATTAAATAAATAAAGGAAAATATCTAGCTACCAATCTAAGGGATTGAGGTCATTTTAACTTACTTATTAACAGCCGGGCTTGTTGCCCGCCTGGTTGATGGTGCCGGAATTGGGGGCCGGCCGATAGAGGGGGGTCGGACTTGGGGGCCGGCTGATAGAGGGGGTCGGACTTGGGGGCCGGCTGATAGAGGGGGTCGGACTTGGAGGCCGGGCGTTTGAGGGCTTCATTGCCGGCTTTCCCCGCTTTTCTCCCCTGAGCCCTAGAAAATATTTTTAAAGATTAGTAGTCACAATGAATATTTCATTCAATTAATAAAAATACTTTTAACTTACGATTTTTTAGCTTCCTTTGACCCTAGAGAAATTATTAGAAATAGTAAGAAATAATCAAATCTAACACATTATTTTTTTCAAAAAAAGTATTTTAAAAACTTACTTTGCTTTTAAGTTCCTCAATTTGCGTCTAAAAAAATAACAATAAAAAACGCAAATCGATTGACTTTATTTAATAAAATATTTACCAATCTGTCCACATTGCTATTAGCTTTGACGTACACGTCCAGGCTTTGGCAGTGGTGCCAGTCCTCTTCTTTCCCCTCCTCCTCCTCATTCCTTTTGATTTAGACATCTAATGTTATTATAAGAATTTGAGAAATAAATAAACTTATCAAGTCAAATCTTTTCTCGTAAATGACTTATTTCTAACTGATTGTATGATAGTTTTAGTTAATTTATCGATTCTTTTGGTTGTACAGGGTGACCCATAAGTTCTGTTACAAGCTTCATTAGGTATAAAATTTCTTATACTAAAAAGATCTAAGTTATTATGGTCCTTAGAGATTGTAATTCGAATATTTTCAATGATTTAAGATTTTTCGATTCTATGACTTAGAAATGTGTTTTGTATGGTGAGTTTGAGAAAAAAAATGTGTCCTGGTACGCAGCGAAATCGTGAATCAGGGCCCACTGCTTTTCAAGTTATCTTCCCAGAGTCTTCAAATTCTATGATAAGTTAGCTCACACATTTTCCTCGAACACTCTAAATTTGTAGAGATATAAGATATTCAGATCAGTACATTTTGAAGACCAATTGGATCAGATTTTTTTGGATGTGAAAAAAATTGCCATTTGGGGAATTTTGCAAACTGTACCTAACTTGAACTGCGACTGAATAACTTTTTCTCGTTTCTGATAACGAATTCAGTGGATTTATGCAATATTTCTATTGCGAATAAAAGGTACCTGGTGCTAAATCGTCATGGGACATCGATTATGAAGACATTTTTTACAGAAGCAGTGGTTCCTGATTCGTGATTTTCGCTGCGTGCCAGGACACATATTTTTTTCTCAAAACTCACCATACAAAACACATTTCTAAGTCGTAGAATCGAAAAATCTTTTAAAATCATTGAAAATATTCGAAGTACAATCTCTATGGACCATAATAGCTAAGATCGTTTGAGTATAAGAAATTTTATACCTAATGAAGCTTGTAACAGAACTTCTGGGTCACCCTGTATATTGCATGATTTAAGCAATTGTCCACATTCAATGTAAAGTTTCCCTATAAATTCAGTCCCTCAGGGTTCTCTTAATGATATTAAGAGGAGTGCACTTGTGACACACTCTGTACCTTTCCCCGAATTTATCAATCCATTCACGGGGGGTAGAAATCATATTGAAATGATTTCTATACTTTAGATAACTCAATAATTCGCTTGCTTACGCAAAGGGGAGCCAAGCAAATCAAACCTTCAGAAATTTGCTAATAGAAATATCAATTATATAGTTACTATCACATATGCACTATAGTGGCCACAAAAAGCAAGCTAATAATATGCACTATTAAAGTAGATACATAACATCGAACAAACTAATTGCAACTACCATAGAAGGGATTAGTACAATACCTTCAACAAATACTACCTCAGTAGAATAGTATCAAGATAATGTAATTAATCCCATTGTGGGAACCCTACCACTCCACTTATCTGAATTACTACCGAAGTAGCAAATCTTCAATGCAGAGTGATCGGTTCAAGGGAGCCATACCACTCCACCTATCAAATTACTACCGAAGCAGCAAATCTTCAATGCAGAGCGATCGATTCACCTGAGGAAACCCTACCATTCCACTTATCTGAATTACTACCGAAGTAGCAAATCTTAAATGCAGAGTGATCTGTTCACCTCAGGGAGCCATACCACTCCACCTATCGAATTATTACCGAAGTAGCAAATCTTCAAGGCAGAGCGATCGGTTCACCTGAGTGAATACTACTCCAATGTACATCAGAACGCATGTTATTAAAACAGCACACTGAGTACAAATACAGTTGATTAACATAAAACATGCGTAATAATCTGTAGAACGACTAAGATGGGCACTCTCTCCTGCAATAGAAGCATCTAGTCTCGGGGATGTTTGTCATAGACTCACCATACTAACGAATAGTACACAGCACAATTAAACCAATGGAATAATCAGTGCAGGATACTAAAGTCAGTAGAATCATCGAGTTAACTATTATAGAATGGACCAAAGTGTTCCATACCTATGTATCTTATAGTGAATCCGGTGAAATAAAATACCTATTTTACGACCATCATAAATAGGGTCACACTCTAAAGGAACTTCCAGCTGTTCATGAGTATAAACTGGCGGGATATTCCAATAGTGTGGATCTATGTCGGTAGCAATAATTGACACTACATCTATCCGAGCCAAAGCCCCTATCCGTAGCCTACTATATATAAGGCCTAAGAGTAACTTAACCAGGGATGCAGTAGAAGATGGATGAAGAAATACATGAGCTGCCTTAAATCATTAACAAAGCACAATATAGCTTAGGAATGTATTACCAGCATATATAAATATGGTGTCAAAGCACCCATATCCGTTGTTAAAATTCAGATTAGTCATCAAATGATTGCGCAACAGGCTATATTTGGGTCAAATTTAGTGATTTTCAGAGGTCGTTTAAGGGCACCTCTAAGTGTTTTTATTATCAAGTTTTTCGCATAGAACTGAGAAGTAATGTGTTAATACTAAAAATTTGAATGTGTTAATACTAAAATTTGAATTTTTTTCATGGAATGTTCTTACATTCCAGTGTTGCTATGGAAACGTGTTTTGGTCAGTTTGGGCTATATCTTGAAAAGAGCGATAGCTAGACATTTAAATATAATCCCATTTGATACCAAATAGGCGACTTCCTATTTAGCTATAATACAATTTATGTGTCTAAATTCAATGGTTTACGAGATATTCGACAAATTACCAAATGTGACCAATATGATAAATTGTCTAATAACTCGTAAATTATTGAATTAAGACATAGAAATTGTATTATAGCTTAATAGGAAGTAGCCTATTTGCTATCAAATGAGATTAAATTTGAATGTCTAGCTATCGCTGTTTTCAAGATATAGCCCCAACTGACCAAAACACGTTTCCATAGCAACACTGGAATGTAGGAACATTCCATGAAAAAATTCCAAATTTTAGTATTAACACATTCACTTCTCAGTTCAATGCGAAAAACTTCATAATAAAAACACTTAGAAGTGCCCTTAAACGACCTCTGAAAATCACTAAATTTGACCCAAATATAGCCTTTTGCGCAATCATTTGATGACTAATCTAAATTTTAACAACGGATATGGGTGCTTTGACACCATATTTATATATGCTGGTAATAATACATTCCTAAGCTCTATTGTGCTTTGTTAATGATTTAAGGCAGCTCATGTATTTCTTCATCCATCTTCTACTGCATGCCTAGTGCCAAATTCGCAAGTTACTCTGAGGCCTTATTATAGTAGGCTATGCCCTATCATATTCAATTCAGTGTTGGTACCCCACTCATTGAGAACAGATACGCGATCCATATGCTGAATCAGTTCCTGATCACTGAAAATGCCTGATTTACGCATAACGTTATAGAAATGCGCTGGAGTGTTCTTAAATTTGGAGATCAGATTGTGTTTGAGAATACGATAAGAGCCCTCGCTACCAAAAATGATATGAGATAGAGTCCGATAGAGACAGTTACCGTCGCCATACACTGGGCACAAATAAATTTGAGGACCCAATTTATTGCGCAGTCTAGCTTTAAGTGACTGATAGTGCAAAATAGGGCCACGCGACATTATATCTTTTCGGTAAAATCGCTTCATTCTCCAACCCGATTGATTGGGCCAGATTATGTCGCATTGCGAGAGTAAAGTTATTAATGAGAGCGATTTCCGAATGTCCAGGTCATACTTGGATGCCTAATAATTGCATTGAAAACAACATCAGACGATTCAAATGTAACGCGATTACTCTGAAAAGCATTGTTTTCAGGATCCTCCAATGTAACAACGCTACTCTGAACTCGAAGATTTTTGATACTTTACTCTTCCTCTCAGAATCAGCCATGTTTACCCTCTTTTTGGCGTGAGAAAGAACTGATGACAGCTGAGAAGAATCGAACGATGTATCCATCGAAAATGAATCAATCAAATCCTGGCTATATGACGAAGGCTCTCCAACGTGAGTTAGAAAAACCTCCCGATATACGACATTCTTAACCAATACTCCTCCTCCAGTAGACTGTTGTCCTCCACAAACCATGATCTTCAAACCGCTAGGATTCTGAACGCGACTAAGAGCCACATAGAGTTGACCATGGCTGAATATGGCTTCAGGGGAAGTGAAGAAGATACAAACAATCTCTAAACTCTGACCTTGACCCTTATTTATTGTAATATAGAAGGCAGGCCGTACTGGGAACTGTCTTGGCTTTAAGATAAAGGGAAGGCCAGAATCTGAGAGAGTAAGTAGTGGAAAGCGAGGAATTAATACTCGAGTCCCCGCATGGATACCTGTGGCAATCTCTGCGTCTATAAGACGTTTAGTAAACGATCTTACATTCAAACTAGTGCCATTACACAAACCCTGAGCAGAATCAAGATTCCGCAGGAGAATGATAGATGCAAACTCATTAAGCTTCCGACGATGAGGGGGCATACCATTATGATTTAGAGAGTTCAAGAACTCCGTGGGATATATGGCAGCCTGCGTATCATCAACTGAATCTGCACTTAAAAATGTTTGATCATCTCCAGGTATCTGTCGCATAACGTAATCGTTTATGGCATCTACTGTCTCATTCTTGGGAGACATTAAGATGCAGCGACTCATGAAATCCTGATCAAGGTAATTATTCACAATGTCACCATATACAGAAGAAACCAAATCAGAAATATCATTTCCCGGGACAATAAACTTGTCGTCGATGTGAATCATGTGATCTTCATCTTCAAAGAGCTAGCGCATCTGAGGAACTTTCATTCTCGAATGTACAGTCCTGCCACCATTTAGGAGGAGTGCCGCAATCCCCGAAGAAGCCTTTGCGAGGGCAATCTCTCTCCTAGAACGGACCTTAGCTAACAGTGTATTGTAAACGAACGTTTTACCTGTACCGCCAGGTCCATCCACGAAGAACACCTTAGGATAGACCGCGGAATCATCAATGGCCTTCATCACAGTGTTGAAGGCAATCAATTGGTCTGCATTGAGCATTGGCACATTGACACGCACCATTTCCAACAAATCACTAACACAATAATCAAGTTCATTCTGTATGATTCTGGGTTCTTCGTACGGATTACGCATATGCTTAGGGACAGGCATACCTGGGTAATCCTCTAAAGACTTTCCATGTCTCTGTAAGCGATTTTCAATATCCAACAATACACAGTTTAAAATGTGCTCATCCAATTGGACGTCAAGAACTACTCGCTTAGCACGACACAGAAAGTCCTCAGATAAAGAGGCCTGATGGTGTTCCCAAAGGGCTAAGGGATCAGTTGGGACACTAAATAGGAGGATCGTGACAAAGAGCTAGCGCATCTGTGGAGGCATCACAGAAACAGCAGTTTCTGCCAAACATTGATCTAACTCCGTGTCATCATCCAACAATCCAAGTCTGCGCGCGCCCTCCTTAAAGCTTTCACAGACAGTACCATCAGCGAGAGTACGGATGTTCTGAAAACTCGTACATCCTGTGACATGGTTGAGGAGCATTCTTAGATAAAAACGCTCCCCTTCACCGGGTTGAGCTGCATACATGCGACCTATCATGGCGCCATGCCCCTTCACTCTCAACTATTATTCGCGCTTCGATTTATCCCATGCAAACTCATCGGGGAAATTAGTATATGGAACCTCCCTAGCGCAATGGAATTCCTGGTTTGCAACAAACCATCCAGTCAAAGTGGTCTGCCTTTGTCGGGTCAACACATCATCAAGCTCAGCCTGCTCTGGGAAATAAACTGGCTGCTGATTCTCAAGATGCATAGCTAATCTCAACACATGTGGCAGATTCGCGTGGAGCTCATACGCAAAGATACGATAACACGCTTCAGTGGCAGACACATACCGGGCATCTAAGTAAGTCGATATTTCATCGGCGCACTTTTTCTTTCGGGCAGCCTCTGCCTCCTCACCACCTGACTTAAATTCTAAAATAGCTCAGTTATGTCCTTTGTACACGTATTTGTATAGATATTTAACTGCACTCACTGTACTACAGATTTCTACGTTAATATGAGCATTAAACTTCACAATAAAAATGGATTGTAGGGTACAACCCATCTATTATCCAAGCGTGTCCCACCCACATTAACAGCACGGTCGTCGTTTCTACGACGATACAGTGGGTAGCCATCTTTAGACGTTGTAGTAACTGCTGAAAATGCCTTTGGGAATCTCTTAGAGCATTTCCCGTCTTTGAAACAGGGAGCGAACTTATTGGCTACACCACATGCACCTTGCATCATACAGCGTTTAACGATAGCGTGCAGTCGAGGTTGGAGAATCGCGTCAGGGAGCTCAGCCACACAATTCTATCATACTCACACGGTTCCCTGAGCTTATCATGATCCGATAGTATAATCAGAATGTGCGCGTGAGGAAGACCTCTCTTTTGGAATTCAATAGTATAAACATTAGCAAGGAGTTTACCCAAGATGTGTTTATTCATAAGATCCGAAATCAATTCTCTCAGCTTCAATCTAAACTTCAATCTAAAGTTCAGACGCTTTCTGATCTAATATGAGAGCGGACGTAATCTCCTCCCATTGCGAATTACATGTAAATGTAATGAAATAGTCTGGCTTACCATATTTCCGGACTATACTCATTGCATCCTGGTACAGCTCGAACATTTGCCGAGGAGAGCCAGTATAGGAGGAGGGAAGCACTATCTTACGTCCCAACTCTCTGGAGTCTACGTCATCCGCAGCAACTGCATCAGCCAATCCACAGTAAAGATCCACACGAATCTTCTTCTGATTGGTCCTGATGTAGTGCAGACGCTGCTGTTCTATCTTGAACTTCGGTGGCAACCTAGCAAAATTATGGACAATGCGAGATTTAACTCTCTTAGCATACAACTTAGCCTGATATTTCTGACCTGAGCTGACTTGCTCTTCCGTTTCACAGGCTATTCTCCAGGCTTGTCGATCCCGCAGGTCTAGGAGGCGATCTTGGCGAGCCTCGTCCGTCTCACTGTCATTCCGGGATGCCTGACGATCCCGTATTTCTAGGAGGCGAACTTGGCGGGCTTCGTCCGTCTCACTGTCTAATCGGAATGTCTGACTATCCTGCAGGTCTAGGAGACGAACTTCGCGAGCGTCCTCCGTCTCACTGTCAAATGCATATATATTATCATTTTATAGAATTTAAATAATTTTCCGTCATATTTTAATTTTATTAATGTGTAGTTGACAAGTTGTTTAAACGTGGAAAACGATGGGAAGGTCCAACACGGAGTTCCTCAGGGTTCTTGTCTTTGTCCGCTTCTCTTTTGCCTCTATACTAGCCCTCTTTTCGACCTTATTAGGTCCCACCTCCCCGACATGCACTGCTACGCCGACGATACTCAGGTCTATCTTTCTTTTAAACCCGATTCCATCTCTTCTGAAGATTCTGCTTTCTCCGCCTTCCAATCTTGCATCTCTGTTATTCATTCTTGGCTCCTCACCATCAAGTTGCTTATCAATGAGACCAAGACTGAGTTCCTTATAATAGGGACTCGTCAACAACATCTAAGGTTCAAACCGATAGCTTCTTCCAAAGAAGTACGGAATCTTGGAACTTGGCTCGACGACACCCTCTCAATGTCTACTCAGGTTAGCAAGGTTGGCTCCTCCTGCTTTTAATTGATCTATAAAATCCGGCGTATTAGAAAGTATCTCTCTAGGGAAATCTGTGAAACTCTCGTTAATGCTCTCAGCGCATCTCGTCTTGATTATTGTAACTCCCTCTTGTATGGTTCCCCCTCATCCCTCTTAGCTCGACTTTAGCGAGTCTAGAACAGTACAGCCAGACTTATCACAATGTCTCCCGTACCTCTCGTCTTCTCCTCTTCTTGTCAACCTCCACTGGCTGCCTGTGAAACATCGTATCCTCTTCAAAATTCTCCTCATAACCTACAAAGCCATCCATTCTCTTGCTCCGGATTATATCGTCCAACTCATACAGCTTAAGACATCCAATCGCATTCTACGATCATCCAACGCCATCAAGAGCATTCGAAATGCCCCTTCGCTCCCTATCTTCAAAAAAACTACTAAAAACTCACCTCTTTCGCTTCGCACACCCCGCAACTACTTAATATACACATTTTAAATTAATATATACAAGCGCACTTCGCTTGCTTGCGCTGCGTTAAGTCAAAGTTAAGTCAAGTGCTATCTTTCTTGCCTACTGCTAGCCGAGTCTTTCTCTGTGACACTCTATCATATGCATACACACATGCCGCATACATCACAGTCAGCAACTATCAGTAGGTTTAGCACCTCACCCAGATTGTAAACCCCCTGAGAACATATTAGCATGGATTCGGGGGGTATACCTCCCGAATTACAGCGCACTTGAACATATTAATATGGAATCTGCGCTATATAAATGTATATTGATTATTATTATTATTATTATTATTATTATTATTATTATTATTATTATTATTATTATTATTATTATTATTATTATTAGTATGAATTTAGCATGGTAGGTACTATGAACTCCAACCGTTTGTTTAATATTTGTTATTTATTGCATGAATATTTTATTTACCATAGATCACTTAAAAGCAGTACACATTTTTGATAGAATTATATTTTTTGATTTATCATTTTCTACTTGTGTGCATCTACTTTCAATATATCCACTGTTCTGTTTCCCGATGTAGGATGTAAAGTAATTATTCCCCAAATCATGTGAAATTTGAACCTGTTCCATTAGTCAAACGAGATTTTATATTTTACAGGTGACAACTTGATGCATTCTGAGAATATGTAGAAAAATTTGGAACGAGACAAGACAACCCAATCAAGAAGGCACTGGCTTATTGAGATGTGACCGGGCCTCAGGGGTTAATCTTCTCCGATTCTGATCCGAGCTCACATTCAGAAAATTTTATGAATGAACTGTTCTATAATTTAGTCAAACCTGCCGCCTGAATTTACTCCCCTAATATTGTGCTGCTCAAATAAAAATAATGAGATATGCTCTCAATAGGAAAATGGAAACGATATATTGTATACTTCAATTGTTTATAAGCAAAAAGGCTTATAAGAATGAAAAGAATCATAGTAAATTAAGTGGCAAGGTCTCTAATACTTGGAATATACTCTAACCGTACAAAAGTATTTGAAATCCTTACTATTTTCCATCATAATTAGTCATAAAGTGGGTGTATTCATGGAGAGAAGCGTAATCAAACTGTGACAGATACTGGAATTTCGATTTCAAATTCATATTCTACACATTCGAATTACTCAGGTTTGAAGCCTTCTATTGCCATATTCATTCATAAGTTGAATTATTATCAATCTATGTCACTTTGTGCCACTTTTCAAACGCATTACCATTAGACATGATGACGAGGCGTGGCACAAAGTGGCATTGTTCGATGCATCTTAGCCTTGGAAATGAATACATCAATAGAAGGCATCTAACCTGAGTAATTCGTAAGTGTAGAATATGAATTTGAAATCGAAATTACAATATCTTTAACAGTTTGATTACATTTCACTCATGAATAGACCCACTTTATAACTAATTATGATGGAAAATAGTAAGAATTTCAAATAATTTTGTCCGATTGTAGTAGTTAAAGGATGCGTTATCCGGTTTCTACGAGAGGTAGCTGAAAGGTTCGTAGGCTATGCACGATGCCCTTATTGGATCAGACCATGTGTAGGTTATTTTTAAACAAAATCCCCTTTAAGGTCCACACTCTCCAAGCCAGGGTGGATTCATACAAGTTATTGAAAATTGCTGCCACATCACGGTCATTAATTCAGGTTTTATCAAATTTGTTTCAGGGCGTCCAAATCAACGATTGATTTGAAAACAAAATCCGCCATCCGCGGAGCGCAAGCAAGCGGAGCGCGCTTGTAATTAATAATTCTAATTACTTTGAATGGAAAAAATAAAACATATAGAAAGTATGTATAAATTCATGATAGTGTCATTAAAACCATTTCATTCGCAAGTTAAATGAGTTTTAGGTGATTTTGAAGATAGTGATAGATTGATCACTCCGGATTTAGACAGCTCATTCTTTTCAACAGGAATAGCCGAAGGAAAAGAGCGATCACCAAGAGTTATTTGAAGATTTAAGGGATGGATTGATGTTCGAGCAAGATAGCATTCGAAGATTTTATACTACGGTTCAACCTTTACTTTAATTAAGATAAGAAGATACTGTGATGTTCTGCTGGTTCTAGATATATTGTGAATATGTCTTACTGCACTGTTTTGAACACACTGTCGTTGAGACAGGAACAACACAAAGGAGAATCATAAAAAGACTTACAATGACCGTTGAAGATGATTTCCTATGCTTTGGCGGAGAGATATTTCCTGGTTTCGACCGATATTACATAGATGAAGTAGAAGCGGGAAACTTTGTAGAGATCTGGATATACATCGATAGTTTGTCCTCGAACCATATACTTGAGTATTTACTACTTTCGATGGCAAGATTAGAGAGTTGGCATTATAATATCCAATTTAGGCCGGGTAAGAAATGTACAAATGGTCGGATCAACTTCTAACTAAGGGAAAAGTTGCCTTTACACCTTTCGTGTAATATAAGAAATTTAGAACCGAAAAAAATTGATTTGACCCTTGCGGCTTTGTAGTTTTGATGTGTCACTTCCACACAATTGAATTTAAATCGTCAGGATTGTCAAAATCCTTTGACTTACCCCTTTAAATATATTAATTGGTAATATTAAGTCACAAATCTGCTGTTGAATGGTAGATACAGCTAATCTCTATTTCTTAGGATACTAAAGTTATACAGATATTTTTTTCCCTTTTCTATCATACCCTTATTATATCACCCCCCTTTCTTTCCCAAAATTTTAAAATGTACAACACAAGCTTTTTGATCAATTGTTGAATAGAGCAAGATTCAATAATTTCATATTCAGTTGACTTAACATATTTAATCTTTTCTTGACAAAGGAGTCATTTTTTCTCTAGTGGTTAGTGTTGAAAGAATTAATCCATGATCGCCTCTTCCTTGTTGCTGAAGTCAAAGCTTTCGTATCCAGTTGAATACGTAGTTCTTTCAACAGCTTGTGTATGGCATGGATATCCTGGAAATCCATAAGAGTACACACAATATTAAGTAATATTCTTTTGAGAAGTGTTTGGTAAAAGGCGGTTCTGTGATAAGAGATGTTCCCAATCAATCATATTCACGTATGTTTCAACCCGTGAACCTTAATGAAGGAGTTTTAAATGGGTGAATTTCTATATGTCCAACTGATGAATTGTTGGCGCGGATATCTAAAATAGTTTTCACTGCCTTTTGTCTAATTTGCACGTCACTGTCTGCAAGCATCGATAACATAATATTAGCAGAATATAGCACTAACTAATAGGTTGCTTCGATCCTACATTTCAACGATCCATCCTACATCCTAAATTTCCCGAATTGTATATTTTATAGTCAATTATTATGCACCAGTATGGTATAGAATTGAGAGTAAACCGATATGCACAGATGGACCAAGAAACATGATTCTATGCAATATTTTCAATGCTAGAGTTACCCGACTATGATCAAGAAGTAATTTGTGATGTTCTGCAGAGAAATGCATATTTTTGTCATCCAGAAAATATTCTGTTATCGATGCTTGCTGACAGCGATGTGCAAATTAGACAAAAGGTAGTGAAAACTATTTTAGATATCCGCACCAACAATTCATCATTTGGACAAATAGAAATTCACCCATTTAAAACTCCTTCATTAAGGTTCACGGGTTGAAACATACGTGAATATTTTTTGATTGGGAACAGCTCTTATTACAGAATCGCCTTTTACCGAACACTTCTCAAAAGAAACACTACTTAATATTGTGTATACTCTGATGGAAATTCCAGGATATCCATGCCATACACAAGCTGTTTCCATTTGTATATGCTTAATGTATGAAGAGTTGTTACACAGCATTTATGGGTGTGTGGGTGCCACGTGTAATTAGAGTCAAAGTTAAAATTTTTACTTTCATCAATGCAATACCTATGAGACAAACTGACTGTGTAGTATGTACTATACAAGGGCAAAACAACAGGTTCAGCGGGTATGTGAGAGACTTTTTGGAGTGGTCTTATATACCTTAATGATTGAGGATGCTAGTTTACACATACTCCAGATTATTTCTCTTAAAATGCTTTGTGTTTGCCAAGAGCTATACCAACTTGATACAGTACATCTAATCACTCGAAAACCGGGGCACTCTCTAAAACCGGGGTGCCCAGCTCTGGTCCCGAGGTGCCCCGGTTTTCGTAAGTAGACTGTATGTATATATATATATATATATATATATATAGTCGAACCAGCTATAAAGGCCACTCTATATAACGGTCACCTGTCTATAGCGGTCACCAATGAACAGTCCCGTCCGAATTCCGTAATATTGAACCTGTGTCAGGGTTTCATACAGGATTTTTTTCTGGGGGGGAGGATTTTTTTTTTAATCATTGACGCTTAAATATCGATTTACAACCTTCTTGTCATTTAACCTACATATCTTTAGATTTTTAAGATCTCTAGATTTAGATCTGAGTAAACCTACAAGTATTGTATATATGGATATCAGGCGATTCATTTCGCAAAAGCGGCCACATGAAGACACTCCAAGTGAAATGGATATAGATAAAGGTGCATCTGAAGAGCTATCACAACTATCAAGTGGAAGTCATTCTTCAGCCTCCTCTCAAAATCCAGGAATTGCTGCCATGGATTATCTGCTTCCAAACCACCTCATTCCAAAATACACAAACTATCATCTAGTGAGCAGATAAAGCAATATAAAGCTAAGCTCTCTTATAAAAGAGAGTGGGAAAACAAGTATCCCTGGGTAACTTGTAAAGATTCTCCTGGGGGGGGGAAACTTTGGCTGGGGGGGGGGAAATCCCAGGCCCCCCCCCCCCTCTGTATGAAACCCTGTGTGTATAGCAGTCACCTGCTCAAAGCTGCCAGCGGCCACCCGTTTGTAGTCCCTTACTGACCCTAAAACTGTGTATAATGGCCATCACCTGTCTATAACGACCACTTCCTGTCTATAACGGCCATCACCTTTTTCACCTTTTTATAAGTTTCATGTTAAGTTTCATGTAATTACTTCAAGTAATGGGTTTATGAAAACTTGATATTTATTGCGCTCCGTTGATACCTTTTGGGGATTAAGACATTCACCTGTCTATAACGGTCACCTGTGTATAACGGCCAATTTTGTCCAGTCCATTGAGTGGCCGTTATATACAGGTTCCACTCTCTCTCTATATATATCGAAAGAAAAGAGGATTCACAAATCCAGAAATATGTACGAGAGCGAGTGAATAGAATTGTATAGTTTACAAGATTAGATGCAGAGAATTCATTTTCAGAAAGAGAGATAGTATTTCATTCACAACTCAATTTAGGTACATTTTGTAAAATAACCCAAAATAGCTCTTTTTTTACAGCACAAACCTCCGAACCAACTGGTTCTCAAAATGCACTGATCTCATCATCCAATATTTCCACAAATTGTGTGTACTATACGAAGAAAATTTGTGAGCATTTGGCTGCGAGTCAAGACACATTTCAAAAATTTCACCATACAAAACGCAGTTCTCAGTCTTAGACTCGATAAATATTTTAACATCATTGAAACTGTTCGAATTACAATCTCTAAAGACCATTATAACTAAGACTGTTTGAGTATAAGAGATTTTATGCCTAATCAAGCTTGGGACTGAACTTATTGGTCACCCTGTATTCGCCCTAGGGAAGTGATGGTAGGAATTGAGATCACTGACAACCTGATGGGAAGCTCCGTTTCCATTCATTTTAATTTTAGGAGATGAATGTTTAGTTACTCAAAAGACAATAGTTAGCAAAGTTAGATTTATATGAGACTTTTGGAGCTTGTGTTTGGATGATTGCTTGTTTACCACATAAAGCCATGAGGATACACTATATACCCAAAATAGGTCATTCCAGATAATAGCCACAATTATTTTCATACTGTTTAAATCAGTGGTTCTCAACCTTTTTTCTCTCGCGACCATTATACAGATTTACTCCCTTGCGACTCCATCAAAGAAGACATAATGAGTTACTTATATGCTTATTTGGACTTGATTTACTGTTACTGAGGGCTTTATAAATTATATTATGTTATTTCTCGGCATGTTATGGGTGAATATTGACGTAAACATGGCATTTGTAGGAGGTTCAGTTACCAGAATAGAGCTCCAAATAAGGACTCGGATAAAATGTCATTAATGTCAGTGACATTAAATACCTCGCTCGATACATTTTTCGGCGACCCCAAGAAATGTTAATTACGCCCCCGAGATTGAGAACCACTGGTTTAAATGAACAATTTTCTGATGCAATTAATATAAATATGCATTATTAACATATTTATTATTTGTTTGAGTGTTAGTCAGCATTTCGGAAATGACGTCATTATTAATGGATATTTCGAAAATTCAGTTTTTTGAGCAAAGTTGAGATTTCAATAGCTAGAGTGAAATATCATCACTTAAATGTGACTACGGTAAAAAATGATTCGAGAAAATAGTTCGTCATCATGATACATCATTAAATCGAAAAATTGTGACATGAAATAACTAATTGGGGAATACGTAAGTGATGCTTGAATAAAGATCGAATACATATCAAATCTATATCATTATCGCATCATGAGAGAATTATTTAATAAAATGTGACTGAAAATATGTTTACCTCTTTGTTATTGTAACAATTTTACGATTATATACAGTTTTGCTTTCCAAATACGTAGATGTAATAATGGTTAAAATATAGAAATAATATATGAGAACATTTACCCCATGTTAATAAATAGTAAAAATATCTTAAACAACTACATTTCGGGAGTAAATACTTCCTAACCCCTCTTTGAACTCGAAATTCCGAAATTTCAGTGCAATTCCAAATATTCATCAGAAATTCATCGAAGCTAACCTATTTTGCAATTTATTCCCTAATAACTACATTCTTGTTTGTCCTAGTAATTCTAGAAACATATTTTTCTCATATTTCAGATACTTATTACTGAATAATATAAAAATATACTATTAGTAATTGTATATCTTTTTTTGTATATCTTTTTCTCAAATTCCCAGAGTTCAGTGTAATTTAAGGATAATCGGCAACTATTGAGACAAATACAAATATTCTTATTCAATAGACATAATTATTACTAGTATTTAGAAGTAAAAAAGTATATATAAAGTCTTAGATACATTCGCCATTCACTTTGACTGCTGGTTTGGATAGGCTGTGCAACGATTTCAACCATCGCCGCTCTCTCCTCTGGTATAATGTCCACTTCGGCTAATCGAGGGAGTAATCCTAGTTTATTTGCTTCTAGAAGCTAAAGGTGTTCACATCAGCACCCATAGTAAAATGGTAGTGGACAAGTAACGCACACTGTGCATAAATTCTTTTCACAGCCACAATATCTTCTTGCAACAGATTGGGGTTTGATACATCTAGCTGGTCTTGAGATTTTTTTGTCTTTTGCCATTATTTGTGCATATTGATGTACAGCAAACATTTGTAAATATGAAATGTTACGTTTGGGGCTGATTGAAAGTGGCTTTCTCCTTTCTGGATGTATACTGGGCGAATAGAGAGAAAATAACAGACTCCTTGAAACCAGGCGATTTTGCCGAGACAACTAATAGTTTCATTTCACAAATTATTCTTTTTGCTCGTCTTATTAAGTATCCAAACATTCGCAATTGCATATTTGAATATGGAAAATATTTTCAGATTGCCACGTTTTGATAAGAACGGAATTGAGTGGTGTTAACCAAGTGATCATGTAGATATACGCCTCCCATCCAAAGATCTTAGGCTTTCAGAATGGGTGGGCTGGGAATGTACTCCATTTGACTGTCGTATCTAGTTTAAGGAATGGCCGAGGGACAGTTCGTTCGATACTTTTTATTCATCCAAATCAGCAGACAAACTGCTTGCTTCACTTTTAGTTGCCTGAAAGTAGACTGATCCTTTGGCTGATAGGTGATGCTGGCTTCACAGTTGAACCATTTATTGGCCCAAGTTAGTGGATGCGTCTTTCTGACTAAATACATATTCCAGGTCATCTAGTAGAGAGGATATTGACGAAGTGCTCCCCAGTACCCTCCACCTGGAAGCGAGAAAGGCAACTACACTGCCTGAACAAAAGTATTCGTACACCCCATAATTTCCCATACAAATAGTTATATTACTGATTTATTTTGCGTTTCAAGAATATTTAATTTGTGAGAGATACACTTAATTTTCACTCCAAATTCGAATTCTCCACATTCAAATTACCCACTTTATAAGTTTTCAACTTAATTACTCTTCTTCAAGATTAAGTATTTTCAGCATTTGCTTTCCTATGCCACATATCGCGAGTATATGATGACATTGGTGGTATGAGGTGGCACAGCTTGAAAATTTTTAACTTTGTGGGAGTGTGAACAAATTGAAAGATTAAAAAGTGAGCAATTCGAATATGGAGAATTCGAATTTCAAGTTAAATTAAGAGTATCTCTTACCAATTAAATACCTTGACTAAATACATCAGTATTATAACTATTTGTATGGGGAATTATGAGATGTACGAATACTTTTGTTCAGGCAGTGTAGATCGGCGAGGCGAGTAAGAAACGTTGATCTCAGAAACACAGTAATAAGCGCGACGGTTTGGCATGGCTACAAGACTTGTCCAAATATGCAAACCAATGAGCATCGCATCTCCTCGCAATCTGGTTCCTTCCAACTGTAGCATTCTCGCTGCTCAAGGAACATCTCTCTCCGCCTTCAACATCGTGAAAAGGGATACCAGTCTGTCAAGATGAAATTGAGAATTTCGTGTATTTGAATATAATATGTCAATAGTTTGAAGTTGGTTTCTAGCATATTTTTTGAGATTTGTTTACCTTATGATTCTATTGTTAACAAACCTGAGCAAATGCATTATCATATTTATTCAAAAATATGATTTTCGAAATCTACTCCCCTAAAACCCATGTCAACAGTTGATATAACTTTCTTTCCTATTCTTGATATTTCTTTATTTAATGTAACTATTTTATAGAAAATTTATCAAATATACAAGTATGTTATATTTATTCGAAAATACGATTTTCGAAATCTACTCCTAGTGAGGGCTATATGTGAAAGAATTGTGCATTTTATCATGAAACAATGAAACTTGCCATAAAGCTTGATTGAACCTTTAAAGATTTTCAGATGTGGAGCCTTCCCGAAAATTTGCGAAGAAAAAAAACGCCCTCCACATGGTTTCGTCTGTCAGAACAACTGGTACGATTTCACAAATATGTCTAACCATAGTAGATGACTCAAGTATAATGATAGAACACTACTTTGGAAAATGACACTAAGGATGACAATAAAAGCCATTTTCTTAATAAACCACTTTATAAAATAATTGTGTCAAATATGTTGCCTAACCATAACCATTTTAAACAATTAATTGCGTAAGAAGACATTTCTGTTTTTCTGACAATCAATTATCATTTTAGTTGTCTTACTGGAGTTTTATTATTTTTTCTTGTGATACAGTGTGTTTCATAATTATTGGCACTAGACTTTAACTTAATGTGCATAGTATCAAACTTGTAATTAGAAAGAGCATTATAATTTCAGGATAACTTCATGTATGTATTTTCTTACTATATATACATTGTTTTGAGTCACACTATCATACCATGTGATTACCCAGCATCTTTTCTAGAATGCAAACTCATTCTTTGTCTCTGTTTTTTGACAAAATTCCAACAACATTTTGCTATGGTATAGCATGTTTTCTTCTATACCGCTTAATTTAGTTATAGAGATATCTAAGCATGTATATATCTTGGAGTTATGCATTTCTTAAGGATTTGTTCAAACTATTCAGCAAGATATAGGTTGTGAAAGTCAGAATTAGGAGTGTGATTGAGGCCCGCAGAGATTAACAATGTAAAAAGTGGAATTTAGCCCATAAAATTCACAATTTTAAACTTAACTTGTTTAAAGTAATGGTTTAACTAATAATTAGTGCTATTTGTGGGTATTGACCATAAATACAATTTTTTTTTTCAAATTAATTTTTTTTTCTCGAGAAATTTGATTTTTGTAGGATATATACATGTTAGATATCTCTATAACTAAATTAAGCGGTATAGAAGAAAACATTGCTATACCATAGCAGAATGTTGTTGGAATTTTGACAAAAACTGGGACAAAGAATGAGTTTGCATTCTAGAAAAGATGCTGGGTAATCACATGGTATGATATTGTGACTCAAAACAATCTATATATAGTAAGAAAATACATACATGAAGTTATACTGAAATTATAATACTCTTTCTAATTACAAGTTTGATACTACATTAAGTTAAAGTCTAGTGCCAATAATTATGAAACACACTGTATGTATCTATATTTAATTAATTAATCTTAAGGACATACTTGGTTCCGTCAGGTCCAAACGAATTCCCTCGTAAAGTGCCAGTCCTTCGCAATGATTCTGTTCCATGTTTCTTGCCAGGATGTCCTACATATCTTTTAGCACCCGTAGGATCTCTATATATTAAACGTTTGAAGTTTGAGGAGAAAGAAGAACATTTTTTTACTCAGTTAATACAGCAAAGTCACCAATCATTCAAAGCTGATGAGGAGAAGTATTGCATTGCCACGCTTGCAAAAGTTCAATTTGATATCTCTTCAGAACTGGATTATTTAGTTTCCTAGTGATAGTTAGAATCATTTTTTACCAACGTTTAGAAAGATCATTTAAGTTTTGTCGCTCAAGGCTCATTCTACTCCCACTCCTGTTATAACTACTTGCAAACTCTATCTGTTTATCACTACGACATTTCCACACGTTACAGAGGCTGTACCATCCTATTGGGAGAACGAATATTTTGTTTTTCTAAAATGCAACTAAAGACTTCTCACTTCACCAAAAGAACGTCATCGTCCAAATTAATGAAGTTCATGTCAAGTCAGAGATTTAGTATAAGAGGGGTAATATCATTGATCCTACACTCGACTCACAAGATCCAATTCAGTCAGTTTTATGCGATGATGGTTTCTCGTCTCCACAAGAAGTGGTCAACCATTGTTCAACTCTTTCCTCTGTCCTCTACCAATGCATTATATTTGCATCTGGCTATCAAATCAGTTATATCTGAAAGTTCAGGTAATTTGTTCTGATGACTACCCTCAAAATGTTAACATTTTTAAGAAGTTTTCCCCTGATCAAAAACAACACTCCCATTGTTTCTCATCCAGTTGACATTACCAGGAACTTTTTCCTGTTATTTGATGCTGTTCACATTTTGAAATGGATTCGGAACGATTGGCTAAACACCCAAGATTATAACCACACTTTCCTTTTTCTCTCCTTTAATGATATTTCACTGACACTATCAAATATCCTCTTACTCAATACAAAGCTTGTTTTGAAGATGTGAGATTACTATACAAAAAAGAAACAACACTCTTTCGCCAAAATTGCACATCATCTGACTGCTAAATCATGCTGGCCTTCGATCATGGAACGACAACGTAAAACTCGCACTCAAGATATTTCATGAATCAACTATTACTGGCCTGCAAATTCAGAATGATTCGCGAGTTAATGTATTCAAAACACAATCAGTCGAATTTATATCAATCATTTTAAATATCTGGAAAATATTTATTGTCAGTACACCGCAGAAAGGAACACATATGAGAGACGAATTTTCAAAACCCCTTCTAGACGATCCACTCTTTTCTTCCTAGTGCGTATTGTAGTTTGGATTGCAACCTGAGAAGCAACGACAAAAGCAAACAAAGCGTCACTCACCTGTCAGACATTCACTAGCCTAAGGCACACGTGCCTAGCATTGCCTCTTCTAGTTCGCCATCTAACTACAACTGTGGCTTTCATATGTTTTGACCTCCTTTTTACAGAATGATGCGTTATAGCACCATTTTGGACTGTACAGACAAATGTCTGGAGCTAATTATCATATATCATATTGTCAAATACTAGAGTCTGAGTGGAGATTGAAAGTATATAGTATGCTTTAATTGTACCAATCAAGTACAGAACAAATTTATGTTCATGAGTTTACTAATGATTCTCTAATTTTTCAGTTGACCTCGACCCTTCAGCTATATCACTTCAAACACAAGAACGGATAATGGGACCAACTCCCAGATTTGGGAGCGATAGATTATGACACCCAAACTCGCAAGCCTTAGCCTTCATGACTGGTTTTGCTGTGCATCAATTTTACAAGCGATCAAAATAAATGTCCTATCTACCTGGGTTTCCTCACCACCGACAAAGAATTCATGATCGATTTTCCCAAAGATTCAAGATTCGCATATTTGGAAATAGTAGACAGAGAATCACTTATGTGGCCTTCAGATACTATCTTTTGAGCAGTTGTTATTTTATAGAAAATCTTTGTCGGAATTGATAATGAGATGTTGCTAATGAAAGAACTAGTTAGAGGCCTTCAAAACAGATATTAATTTCTCTAGCTATACAATATATAGTAAACAATTGCAGTGAAACTTGGGGTGATACATGTTTTTCATGTGACATGAATTATTGACATATTTTGCAGAAAGTGTTTGGTGTAATCGCGAACTTCCTGATCTCCAGTATAGTTAAAGATTATAATTTTCATGTTAGTTTTCGTGGAAACAAATCTCGAAAGGCTAAGAAATTTAAGAAAGACTGAACTTAGTTCAGTTATGTATCCGTTGCTATGTATTTTACTGTCATTGATTGCCTTAATACATTGATAAAAATCTTAACATTTTATCATATCCATTGCAGTTTGATTGCCTTTGGACTAATCCATGGTTATTCAATGGTCTATCCTTATACTTGAGTAATCTATGGTCTAACTTTTTCAAATCTTATCAGATCAATTTTTATTAGCGATATTCGCAGTATGCATAAAATTGCCATTAATTTGATTGGTCACATCAATTTATTTGGGCTACTTTGAGAATGGAATGTTGTCACCTTCCAAATTTGCTTTGTCGTTGTCATGAACTAAAAGTTGCCAGTATTCTTAATTTTTATATAAATTCTCATTAATCATCACCTCATCACAACTGCATGGAGTGTACACTTCAGAGCTCCTTTTCTGCCTTTGCAACCCCTTTTGCAGCCCTGTCTTCAGGTTAAGGAATATTGGGGGCTGCTAATATAATGTTGCTCCAATGTGCACCTTGATATACAGCGCGTTTTAAGTATTGTTTCAGAGCTTCTTTAGTGGGTAGGATTTCTTCCATGGTTCTTCCTTTTTTCACAAATATAAAATAACGGGCAAAAAGCGACTTTAGTACAGAATTCTTTTGACCTTCAGGTTCAAATGAGCATGTATATTTGGACTTCATACGAAGCATGCCCCTGCTGACAACAGTCGCTGCTTTGGACAGTCAAATAGCTTCTTCATCATAGTAGCTTTCTTATGCTTTCTTTAATGCAAGGCCTATATCCTTATTAAATACTAACAATGCATCTCGAGCTTCTCTGTGCTCATTCATATCTGGAAACTGACATAATATGCGGTCCTTCAATCTTGTACTGTGGACACCTGAAGTTTGTTCAAATCCTAGTTGCTCTAGACGCTTAGCGTATAGTTCGTTCAAATTCTTGAGCTTCAAGACATGCAATATCTTCGTCAGAAAGTAGATCAGCTGTGTATAACACAAGTTCTGCAAATGCTATGTCTTTACATATAGAATTGATTTTATCAATGTTTTCGAAATGATCTTTCTCGTGGTGTGCAGCATCCTTGTTATAGAGTACAGCCAAGCAGCGTGCATGAAATTTTGCCTCTAAAGCAACAAAATCACCTTCACGTAGTTTGGCAAGAAGTTGTTCATCTTACCAAATCACGAACACAGGTTCGAACTTGACTGTCTAAACTGAAGGTGCTAGCATTATGTAGAAGTTCTGGAGATGTTTTCTCACAAAAGAAACAAACCCCTTTCTGTAATTCTGTAATATGTTGAACACTTAACCGGGTGTTTTTACTGTCGGTTCTTCTTGACTTGTTGATTCTATTTTCTTGGACTGCTTCAGTTTAGTAGTGTTAAAATTGTTATAATAGGATTTGTACAACTTGGCTTGTGCTGTTGCAACGTCCATGCTATACCAGTACTTTCATCAAACTTTCTTATGTCCACGTGTATTGGTAATTGTTTCAACTCGTGGAATCTAAGCAAATTTCTAGACAGAGTAATGTATCCAGCACCTTTCTCACTGAGAGTGCTTTGTGCTCGACAATCGACAATGCTTCTGGTGTTACTAACTGGCAAATATTACATTTTGTCCAGTCTGTTGGTTGCACACTTTCAAAAGAAATTTGCTTGCCGTCATTGTATGACTAACAAAAAGAGGGAAAATATGCTGTGGATACTTACGATGTTCAGTAAAAGTGCTGATTGGAAGGTTGAACTGTTTTATGGATTGCAAACTGTATTTAATTACCTGGAATTATTGCATTGACAGCTCTATAGATAGAATCCTGAGGACAATTTCAATAATAAAATGATGAAAATGTGTAAGCACTAAAAGAATTCCGGCAATTTCGTCCATGACAACTACAAACAAATTGGAATGTGACAACATTTCACTCTCGAAAGTAGTCAGAATCTGTTCATGTGAGCATTCAAATTAATGGAAATTTGATGCTGATTGCAAATTGATCTGATGAGATTTGAAAAAGTTAAACACATTTGGGTTCCAGTTGTTCGGACGGACGGACCCATGGGAGGAAACTATTTTTTCATTACGGCTTATTGCGATGGCTCCACAACTGACAATCTTTAGAAAGGTTCAATCTAGTAGTATGGCGAGTTTCATGCTTTTATGATGAAATGCACAATTTTTTGATATACTAACACAAATATCCTGGACTAAAACCCCGTGTCAATAGTTGAAAACTAGTTTCTAACCTATTTTTTAGATTTATTGACTTTATTTAGCTTTTGTGAACAAAAATAAACAAACAATGCATCATATTGATCTGAAATATTATGTTCTGCACCCCTAAAACCCCACGTCAGCAGTTGATAACAGGGCGTATTAAATGGGTGCTATGGGTGCTGCAGCACCAGGCCCATCGGCCCATTAGGGGCCCGCGTAGGCGTAACCATAGCGAGACTGCAGAAATTTCTCTCTTGTAGATTCAAAGAGCAAAACAGAAAATCCCGCCACAGTAAGATGAGGAGGTTGAACATACTCGATTATTCAATACCAGCTAGGAGTTCCCAACCCTGGGGTGATTACCCCAAATGGAGTAATATGAGGATTTTCGAAGTTATAATGTGGTACTTCATTAGATTAAGATTTTTATCAGTAGTTTCATAGTATGTAATTTATTCGTTTTCTGGGTTTTTGTTGGTTTCTAATGGATTTACTGTTGTGAACTATAGACTACTATTGTCTAAAAAGAGTTTAAGGTATCTTGTGGTTAGATGGAAATTGGAAATTTAGTACATACAACTGCGATTCACTTACTTGCGCTGCGCGGCTGGCGGACACTTTGTATCCGCTGGAGGCGCCCTTTTGGGCGCCTGGGGTTACATTGATTAATTATAAGGGAGATAACATCTCTAAATACGTCTGTCCTACTATTATAATCGATATCGCATGAAAAATCACAAAATTTGTCAATTTTTATAATTTTGATGCGTAATGATGACGTCATAACAAAGTGATGAGTCATCATTTTTTGATGATAGTTGCATCATATGTGAGATATATTAATATACAATTTCTATTAAAATTTCAGCCTGTTATGGTGGAAAACCTGAAATTTCTAATTGTACAAAAGTAAACAATTACGTCATAATTCTATGATGAGTCAACATATACTCCCTCATGCCAAAACTCATCTTTCTGCGCCTGGCAGTTTCTTCAATCAATTCGTTACAGAAATATATATATACAAGAGCGCTTCGCTTGCTTGCGCTGCGCGGCTGGCAGCCACTTTGTGTCCGCCGGAGGCTCCCTTCGGTCGCCTATAAGGGAGATAACATCTCTAAATATGTCCATCTTAGTGTTAAAACCGATTTCACTCGAAAAATCACCAAATTTGTCAATTTTAAAATTTTTGATGCGTAATGATGACGTCATAACAAAGTGATGAGTCATCATTTTTTGATGAAAGTCGCATCATATGTGAGGTATGTTAGTATACAGTTTCTATTAAAATTTCAGCCTTCTATCTCCTATAATGGCTGAGTTATGCCCGAATAACTGTGTTGCTTAACTTTTAAAAATGTGACAATGACGTCATAATTCCATGATGAGTCGACATTTTGCTCTGACCTCAGAACTTACTGGAGCCATAGCCAAAAGACTCCCACATGCCAAAAATCATCCTTCTGCGCCCGCCTTTTTCTTTAATCAATTCGTTACAGAGATATATATATATATATATACACTACCCGGACAAAAGTATTCGACCACCACGAAACTTACATACAAATAGTACTAAATTAGATCTTTTAAAAAAGGAACATGTCCCTAAACAGTAGAAAATACTCTATTTTTAGTTCAAATTCGTAATCTACACATTCTAATTACTCATAATTCAGAGTTTCAACTCAATTACCTATTCTTATGTTGAAAATTATCAACCTCTGCCACTTTGTGTCACTAAACGCCATCATTTATAATGGCTGTGACTTAGGACAAGTAGCATCAAGTAGCAAATGTTGATATTTGTTAACTTGGAAGTTAGTAATTAAGCTGAGGCTATCAATTATGAGCAATTAGCATGTGTAGTTTACGAATTTGAAATAAAAAATAGAGTATTCCTTACAGTTTGAGAACATATCCCTTTATAAATAGACCCACTTTAACACTATTTGTATGGCAGTTTCTGTGGTGGTCGAATACTTTTGTCTGGGTACTGTATATACAATCATCGAGTTTTAATAGTAAGGATATATATACACACTGCCCTACCAAAAGTATTCGTACACCTCAATATTTCCCATTAATATAGTACTAAAATGGCTATATTAAAGAATGATCAGGCAGTTAAAATATAAGAGATATAGTGTATTTGATTTCAGATTCGTATTCTACGCATTTGAATGACCTATTTTCGAAGTTTCAAATCAATTGCTAATTGCCAAGGTTAAAATTCCCGACCTGTGCCACCATGTACCACTTTTCTAGAGTCTCAACCACGGTAGCAGATGGTGATAGGTGACACAGGGTAGCACAGGATGATAAATTTCGGCATAGTTAAAACTTAATTGATTTGAAAAATCTAAAATAGGTAATTCAAATGCGTAGAATACGAATCTGAAATCAAATATACTGTATCTCGTCTAGTTTAACTGCATGACAGTTCAGTAATATACGCATTTAGTACTATTTTAATGGGAAATATTGAGGTGTACGAATACTTTTGATTATACTGAAGTGTTGTTCCAACTACAATGTTTGGTCGATTACAATAAGTATGATTGATATTGAAAACATTATAAACTCTATTTGCAATATAACTCGTGGTCTCGTCAAAAAATGTCAACGCATAAGGGCCAATCAGGTTCTGAGAAGCGCAAATTAGCTGCTGCCAAAAAAGCATCTGATGCTGCGATGCTCTCCAAGATGCCTTTGTTGGTCCAGATATTCGCACCTTCTCAAACTAGCGCTCGAGGTGAATCTCAATCTCAGTCACCTGAACAAAGTGATATTAGTGAGTTCATGCATACAGATTTGACAGTGGAACCTTTCCCTGAACACCCCACCGGTAGCTCTCCGGTCGCTGAGGCTGAATCTTGCACAGATATAAATCAGTACGTCAATGATATTGGTTTATGGGAGAAGATAAACGAACCAATGCGCGAATACTGGGCCGTAAGGAGCAGCTCCCAGTGCCAAAATGCAGATGCTAACTTCAATCAGAGCAGTGTAGTTTTTAGAACAGAGAGTTTACCCGCCGCTGTTCTCCCTCGTATTTTACCCGAATTCACACACTTATCGGGGCTAAAATTCAACGCTCTTGGCTGTGTTATTCGATATCGAATAAAATGTTATTTTGCTTTTCTAGCAAGTTGTTCGGTCATCCAGATCATGATAATAGTCTATTTGTTACCATTTTTAGTAACTGGAGAAAGGGTGAAGCAAAGATTGCTGCTCATGAGAACGCCCAAATCCACCGTGCCTCGATTATAGCTTTAACTGCTCGCAAACACGTTAGCGGACGGAATGATAAAAAAGTTAATTCAAAAGAGTATGAATCTGAATGTGAATACTGGCGTGCTATACTCATTCGTATTGTCAGTGTACTTTTATCACAGAGCGCGGCCTTGCACTTCGTAGTTCGGACCAAACCATTGGTTCTCCGTACAATGAGAACTATCTTGGCTATTTGGGATTGATAACTGAATACGATGCTTTCGTCTCTGAGCATATTCGCAAACATGCTAACAAGGGTCGCGGCCATACGTCATACTTGTCTTCTACAATATGTGATGAATTTATCCCTATAATGGGAAAACGCGTTTTGGATGAAATTATTACTGAAATCAAGAGAGCTGGTCACTTCTCCCTATCAGTGGACTCAACTACTGACGTCTCTAACGTGGGGATCAGCATACTTGTGATTCGCTATGTGTTGTCGTCTGGCCCAGTCGAACGCTTTGTGCACTTTCTGCCTATGATGCAACTTACTGGACTGGAACTGGCGGCGGGGTTATTTACTTTTCTGGATCAACATGGAATTGACATTAAGAAATGTTGTGGGCAGTCCTACGATGATGCATCGAATATGAGTGGAAAGTACAACGGGATGCAAGCAATCATCCTTGAAGAATGTCAGTTCGCGGCCTTCATTCCAGGTGCAGCTCACTCATTGAATCTTGTAAGCAAATGTGCAGCAGAATGTTGCCCTGCTACAGTCAGATTCTTCGATTTCATTAATCAACCTTACACGTATTTCTCTGCATCAACACACCATTGGCGTGTGCTCAAAGAAGCACTGGGTCCAGGCGGCTTGGTGGTCCAGAAACTGGAGACCACTCGATGATCAACACGAGTCGACGCTGCAGTAACTTTAGCCAAGGGCTATGACGCTATTTTGGCAGCGCTCTGCGAAATGGCTAACAATGTCGATCATACCGATAATCCCCAGATAGAGGCTCGAGGTTTACTGGATCGTATGGACCAGCTTGAAATGGCCATTTAACCGAGGTATGGTTTGAAATTCTGTCGCAGTTCAACAAGATCAGTATCACACTTCAGACGGCTGGCAAAGCTTTGACCACAGCTGCAGGTTTATTGAAGGGTTTGATCTACTTCGTACAGCAGATGTGTGACAAGTTCGACCGTTTTGAGGCTTGTGGCGTATAGCGAGTTGGTCATGAAGAATACATGACAGGGAAGAAGCGTGTGCGCAAGCGGAAAGTTCATTGGGACTTGGGAACTGGTGAGGAAGCAGTCCTGCAGCCTAAAGAACGCTTTCGGATAGAGACTTTTATTTCGATCATAGACAGCACACTGGGCGGACTATATCTCCGCTAACTTCAGCTTCCTCAGCAACCTCCATACGTCTTCAAGGAGCGACGTCACAGTTGCAGCTGAGCGGTTGGCTCGCGATACCATCAATTATATTGATTATAGCGTTAAAACAGACTTGTTTAGAGATGCTATCCACCTTATAATTAATCAATGTGAACCTAGGCTCCCAAAGGGCGCCTCGAGCGGACACAAAGTATCTACCAGCCGCACAGCGCAAGCAAGCGATTCAAGCTTGTATGGATTATAACCACCTCAATGCATGTAAACAGATCATACTTATTTTAAATGCGACTCCTTGAATAGGAGATGCCTTATGTCATGATACTCGTGCAACGTCCATCCGTTTTTCCGTCTGCTCGCTCCTGTAAGTTATATTGGAACAAATTGCACAACCTAGGTCCAAATTCTGAAATATATTATCACATTTCCATGAAAGGTGTCAATACGTATTAGTCAATCAGAGTTCAAGGACTCAACATTACAGTTAGCTTTGATTGTTTTTACTAATAGGGATAACAATAGCCTACTGTATATAAAGCCTCGCGGTAACTTGCGGATTTGAGACTAGGGATGCGGTAGAAGATGGTTGAACTATTGAATGAGCTGTCTTAAATAATTAAAGAGCAATAGAGCTTAGGAATGTATTACCAGCATATATAAATATGGTGTCAAAGTACCCATATCCGTTGTTAAAATTTAGATTAGCCACCATGGGTGACGCAATAGGTTATATTTGTGACAAATTTGGTGATTTTCAGACGCCGTTTAGGGGCACTTCTAATTGTTTTTATTATAAGATTTTTCGCATAGAACTGAGATGTGAATGGGTGAATACGGAAAATTTGGATTGTTTTCTTGGAATGTTACTACATTCCAGTGTTGCCATGGAAACGTGTTTTGGTCAGTTGGGATCATATCTTGAATACCGCAAGAGTTAGACATTCAAATGTAATTCCATTTGATAGCCAATAGACTATTTCCTATTAAGCAATTTTATAATTTCGACGTCTAAATTCAATGGTTTACGAGATATTCGAAAATTTATCTTATTGGTCACATTTGTTAATTTGTTGAATATCTCGTAAAACATTGAATTTAGACGTCGAAATTATATTATTGCTTAATAGGAAGTAGTATATTCGCTATCAAATGGAATTACATTTGAATGTTTAGCTATTGCAGTTTTCAAGATATAACCCCAACTGACCAAAACCCGTTTCCATAGCAACACTGGAATGTAGCAACATTCCATGAAAATAATCCAAATTTTCCGTTTTCACCCATTCACATCTCAGTTCTATGCGAAAATATTATAATAAAAGCAATTATAAGTGCCCCTAAACGACGTCTGAAAATCACTAAATATGTCACTAATATGACCTATTGCGCCACCACATGGTGACTAATCTAAATTTTAACAACGGATATGGGTACTTTGGCACCATATTTATACATGCTGGTAATACATTCCTAAGCTCTATTGTGCTTTATTAATTATTTAAGGCAGCTCATTCAATAGTTCAACCATCTTCTACCGCATCTCTAGTCTCAAATCCGAGGCCTTATATACAGTAGGCTATGGGATAACTTTTTATTAATTCAATGTATATAAAAAACTTATTTAGATGGGCTCTCTAACCTTATCTGACGATTTTTCATATTTTCACATTTGATTCCAAATGTGACAAATGCGCTGCCCAATGAAATTCTTAGGGTTTTAATTTTGCAAAAGCATTCAATACTAGTATAACTAGTTTATTTGGATTATACCTAAATCAGTGCATTTAACAAGTAAAAATTACTTTTTAAACTTGAAATCTAATTGGCTGAAATGTAAAATGTGTCGGCCATTAAAATTGCAGGGTTTTAATTTTCTAATAAAATTTAATATCATTAATTAATGTTGATTATACATAACTCAATGCATGTAAGCAAGTTTAATCACTCTCTAAGCTAAAAAAATTGATTGATTGAAATGTAAAATATTTACAAAACATGATTCTACTAACCAATGAAAGAGCAATATTTGAATATTACTGTGATGAACGAACTCTTGCTAGATGCTGTAAAATTTAATTCGAAAGAAAAATCATTGAGTATATTCACAAACTATTTAGCAAATAACCAAATACTATATTAATTAGGGGTGTGACTACTGTTGTTGTGGCTGCTTATAAATCTCTACTATTAGCATAATCTATGACATTACAGTTGACTTTAATTTTATTGAACAATAAGGACTATACTTTGTTCAATGGACATAAACAAGTTAAATCACGCTCTAAACTTAAATTTGATAAATTGAAGTGGAAAAAGAATTGTTTAAAAACATTTGAGGATGTATATTATGCAAATGCCCAACGAATTATTTAATGGAGCTGCATTCGCAATTCGTCAGCTGACATATTTTTGAGAATTGTTAACTTTATGTATCTATTTTAAATAAACAAGCGCGCTTCGCTTGTTTCCGCTGCGCTGGCGGACACTTTGTGTCCGCCAGAGGCGCCTGTGGTCACCATTGATTAATTATATGGGAGATAACTTCTCTAAATACGTCTGTCCTACTGTTACAATCGATATCGCACGAAAAATCACCAAATTTGTCAATTTTTACAATTTTGATGCGTAATGATGACGTCATAACAGAGTGATGGGTTATCATTTTTAAGATAGTTACATTATATCTGAGGTATATTAATATGCACATTCTATTAAAATTTCAGCCTTATATCACTTAAAATGATTGAGTTATCGTCGAAAAACTGAAATTTCTGATTATAAAAAGGTGACAATGACGTCATAATTCCATGATGAGCACACATTTTCGTCTGAGCTCAGAACTTACTGGAGCCATAGCCAAAAGACTCTCACATGCCAAAAATCAGCTTTCTGGGCCTTACACTTTCTTCAATCAATTCTTTACATATATATATATATATACTATATATATAAATATCATTAATCCATAGCCTACTATATATAAGGCCTGTTGTGTGGAATTCTGAGACGCATATAATTTTGAGACATTTCTATTAAATTTATATAATGCAAATAGCGGCGTAGAATTTTGAGACATTTCTATTAAATTTATTATGCAAATAGCGAGCATAGAATTTTGAGACATTTCTATTAGATTTATAATGCAAATAGCGAGCGTAGAATTTTGAGACATGCTATTAGATTTAGTGTCAATTATTTTAATACAGGCTATCCTAATAACTAAATCAAACCCTCCTCCAGAGTGTACTTTACAAGATAATTGGAAGAACGTGAACATGTTTAATAATAAATAAATAAAATACATATACCAACATAAAAATGTTTATTTTACCAAATAAATAAAATATAAAGATATTTACTACAAAGGAATTATATTGTTGGTTATTTAGTAGTTTAGCAATCGGTAGTACATGATTTCATAACACTCATATATTGCAATAAATCAGATAATCGTGCTGTCGTTAAGTTAACTTGTAAAGTGTCTACTGCGTTATAATTTTGAGACATCGAAATACTTTTTGCATCCATTAATTACAAATCAGACTGTTCTCCTCTTAGCTTGAAGATAGGTGTTGTGTTATTTGTTAAATTAATGCTATTATCATCAGAGAAAAATACGGGCCTTTCGTCTACCTAAGACTCATCAGGCTGGCTAGTTGCCAACTAGGTCCATATGTAAACACGTAGTCCGTATAGTATTGTTTGTTTGTAAACACCGAGTCCGTACAGTAAAGAGTGAAGAAGCTATTTAGTCAAGAGTCTGAACATCTCCGGGTATGTTTCCATAAGAAGGAGTGGCGCAGTTTATCATTGAGATGACTGGTTCATAATGGAGATTAAAATTTTGGATGTAGATGGCTGCTTCAGGATTGTCAGTGGCTGTATGCAGGTTCCATCTAACAACTCGAATAAGCGAGCTTCCTTGATTGTTATTGGTAGCTACATATATATCCACATTGAAAATACAAAAGGCCGTCATTATTTCCACATCGCTTCCCCAAATTCCATTAAGATGACAGGGATTCTCATTTAGAAGGTAGTCACATGAGGTTATTTGTTTTTGTTTGAAGTACCAGGCAAGTTTCGTTGTTCTTCAGAGGCGATAAAATGATATATAATTTACGCATTTGAGGATAGTTATCTTCTTTGCCAGTGAAGACTTTCGCTAGGCATCTGTACAAACAATTGCCATCACCTACTATGCTCTCGGTCTCCCATGGTTGATAACAGCTAAGTGGTTGGCCTGCGAGGTTACCGGGTTGCCGAATTAGAGAGTCGAATTTGAGTCCATATAAATCGCATTTCTCTCTTAGCCACTCTTCTGAAAGGACTTGGATTTTAGGACTGGAGCTAGGGATCTCCGGGCTTCTGGATTTCGAGTTGTCAGGGAATGAATCCCAAAGAATAGAACTCAAATACTGGATAGCCTAAAGTATAAATATTATAATATAAATTTTAAAACGTAGTCATTCGAAAGTTTCGAACTGCGCACTTATAAAATATGAATTCATAGAATAGTTTGATATACAGACTATTTTATGCATTTTATCTGGACACAATTTATTAAATATAACTCACAACTCCATAAAGTACTTTCTCAGCGTATTTAGCAGCCATAATATCTCCGAGTTCTGGATATAAATCTGAAGTCCAGCTCAGAACAGTTTCCCTGATTTCTTTCTTCTAAAGTCAATATGTTATTTTAAATCATAAGTTTTAGAATTGGCAATTACTAAATGATCAAAAACTACCAACTGATCCGCGTTCGAGTCCTTAAGAAACTGAAAAATGAGGATATTGGGGACGTAATGGTGGAATCTATTCAGTTTCCTATGTAGATCTTCATGTAAGGGTGTCATAAAGGACCTCTCCTCAAGTTTTCATTGAGAATAATCTAGTGATTGAGAAAAATGATTCTCATGAAAAGCTCACAACATACACAGTTGCACAATTATTTTGTCTAGTGATAATTTTAAAATAAACATGTACAAGAATTTCGATGAAAAAATAGTAGTATGGCGTCAGCATTCTTATGAAACAAGTCATGGAAACAAATCATGAGATGATTACAATCATATTCAAATCACCTTGAGGTTCGAGAGATGATTATGAATTGCTTCACTTGTAAACCCAAATTCAATGTGTGGGGTCTAGAGAAGAAGGGCAAATAAGCAAATCATATCATGATGCATTGAGTGAAATATTATTGAACATACTTGTGAAAGCTTCATTCTTTTGGTCTCTCGGCTATCAGATGTCAGATCAACTTTCCTCTTTTCCGCGTAGATTTCGTATTAGAGAGTCGACTATCAATTTCTTGACGCTCGTAATAGAGTTGTGTGATATGGATGGGTACCTTCTTATCTCTTTTGGAATTTAATTATTCTTTTGAAATGATAGCATGACTGTCAGTAATTCTATACGCTGTAAAAGGTCCCAAATTTTACCCTGACTTTTAGTGTTGGGCATCTGTTTTAATTTAGGCATGTTGGTGAATAGGATTTTGTCCCCTTCCTTAAGTTTGCACCTACACACGTATTAAAAATAATAATCAATATGAACTATGTTAGTGTAAATAACAAAAGTAGCATACCTCTTTTCGTTGACTTTCTTATCATATTGCCTCTTCTGCTTTAGCTGCTCTGATCTAATCAAGACATTTGCACGTTTCCGGGTATTGTTCCTTGACTCATTCAGGAGGTGAATTGATTCAAGGTGGTCTTCTGGAGGGGAAAAGGTATCTAGCATTTCGCACTCCTCATGTGCTGGTAAGGTCTCGGATAAAATTGCCTCTTCTAGTTCATAGTCTTCATCAGGAGCTATTTTGATCTTAGATATATCAGAGACTAAATTTTCGTATTTAGATTCTCGTCCCCACATGACCTGAAATGGAGTAGACGAGTGAGACTTCTTAAAAGTAGAGTTCATGAATAAGACTGCAGGCTTGAGTAGAGTAGACCAATGTTGCCCAGTCTGAAAGGTCATCCTGTTCAACTTGCTAGAATTTATGCATCATTAAACAATGATAATTGATTAGCTTATAAATGGATGAAATACTACCACATACGATTTAAAAATCTTGTTATGCGCCTCGACCAACCCATTTGCCATCGGGTGATAGGCACGAGTACTGCGGTTGTCAACTTCTAACTTCTGATGAAATTGCTGAAAAATCTAAAAGGGGGGAAAACATTATTACTACGGGCATTCAATAAGTAGTCGTTATCATAGTATACTTTCCCCAAAACAAGTAATATAATTAATATCAATGCTGCAATTTCTCGAACTACTCTCCTTGATGCTGTATAACTAGTATTAACCTCTTAATCCAATCCAAAAAACTTTTTTGAAGTCTTCACGCGGTATACCTTTCATATACTGAAAAATCGCCGATCCGAGGTGAGGCCGACTTTCGAATTCCCTCCCTGACAGGTGTTTCTTCAGCTTAGGGAAGAGCCAAAAGTCGCATGGAGCGAGATCTGGTGATTAGGGAGGAGGATCTAGCTCTAGAACTCTCAGACTTTCCAACTTTTCCATTACCAGCTTGGTCTAGTGGGGTCGGGCATTATCATGCAATAATCTCAATCCTCGAGTCCCAGTCCTTGGCCGTCGATTGTGGTAGAATTTCTCAACCTCAGATAGGCACTCATTCATGTAAAATGATCCAGTAATAGTGGTATTCTTGGGGACACAAATCTGGCACACTGGACCATAAGAATTAAAAAAAAACAGTACATAACCTTGGGGTTCCGGAAGTCATGTCGAGGGATCATTGGTGGGTCCTGGCCTTTAGCTACCCATACTTTGTTAGCTTCCTTTGACAAAGGCTCGCTATAACGCACCCAAGTCTCATCACCAGTCACGATCTCGAATAGACTCCAGGAGTCGGTTCTATCGAAGTCAGAAAGCAACTTTTGAGCACATTGAACCCTCTTAGTTTTTTGGGCCTGTGTTAGTGCATGCGGGACCCACCGAGCGCAGATTTTCATAAATTGCAAATTGTCATGCACAATGGTATGAGCGGTTCCCGTTGAGACCCCAACTGCATTAGCTATCTCCACCAATGAAATATGAGGGTCTTCTTCAAGTAATTCGGAAACCTCGAGGACATTTGTGGAGGAAATTTGTCACTGGCGCCGGAAATCGGCCTTCCTGCTCTGGGCTTATCTTCTATCGACTCTCTTCCCTCACGAAAACGTCCGGTCCAGTCAACTATCGTGGAATATGGAAGGGTTCTATCATTATAAACCACAATCAAATCCTTGTGGATGTCGGTTGAAGAAACTTGGAGCAGTGTACGAATCTTTACATAGGCTCGCTGCTCAGTTTTGAAATCTGCACTCTCGGAAGCCATAATAAATGCCAGTATATAAAACTGCCAAACTAATAATAGCCACAGTTTAAAAACCAAAGCTCAGAAGTGAAAAAGTAAAGTATCATTTGAAAGAGCATCGGTAGGGTTACATTAGATATGCTAACCCAATTCTGAATCAAATGAAACAACCAAGATAAATAACAAAAACGACTACTTATTGAACGCCGGTAGTACTATCCTATCTTCTACATATATGATTGCAAAATCATAGCTTACATTGCTAGTGAACTCTTTGCCTTGATCGTGTTGGATAATATCTGGAACACCAACATCGAGATATATATCTTTCAGATTTTCGGTTACTTCATCGGCGGTTTTGGTCTTGAGAGGTCGCACCACTACATACTTGCTCAAGTAGCACACGGTGACGAGAATGTGTTTGTAACCATCCGGACTTGGAGAGAGATCACATACGAGATCAATCCCTTTGTGCTTCCACGTCCTCTCTGGAGGAGGAATCGGCTGTAACTTTTTCTGTGGCTGAGGTGGCAAATCTTTATTTTGCTCGCAAGCATCACAAGTTTACCTAGTATATATACAATGGTTGATTAATTTTGTTTAATTAATTAATTAGTAATGAAAGTGAAAGACTCGTCATTAATAATTTGCCAAACTCACGTAGTTCACAATTTCTGTATACATCCACATCCAGTAATAGCGCTGCTGAATTGATTGGGCAGTGGAATTCATTCCAGGATGTAAAAGATGGTCATGATATTTTTCCAATATAATCGGGACATCATCACGGGATGGAACCTGGAAGTCTCTCTCCTGTTCATCTATTATCTCTCTCTGTAATTAATACAATTAAAAACGATATACAAATATGTTTTACTAAAATACTCCAAGACGAGAATTCGTTCGGAAATGTTTATACATGGAACAGGTCAAGTTTTTTCAGAAATTAAAATAATTGAGTGTTTAATTGACAATATCTTAATATGGTAATTAATTTATTAATTAAAATTAATAAATATAAAGGTCAGTAGCCGGTCAAGCAGCTATATTTTAGAATACTTTCTATTCGCTTTTAAAAAATCTTTGAATAAACCGTAAATACCAGAATTATTAGATCGTACTCACCTTGTAGAGTATGTCCGACTCAGATACGAAAAATCTGGTCAACTTCCTCTTGAAGTTCCACTTCTGTTGACGGGAAAATCCATCTGGATATTTTCCATGTTTTAAGAATTCAAATGTTCGGACGTACTCCAAACGATCCATTTATAATTCTAAGGCGAAAAACACATAACATCAAATACATTCTTATAAGGCCGCTGAAAACTTGTTTCAGCCCCACTGTCCGCATCAATTATTAGCTGCCACATAGTATATTGTCATTATTTCAATCAGCATTTCAGGTGTAAGGGTATTGATTACGAATGACTGGGATATATACATTCGACACAATTAGTTATGATGTAGAATATCACCGGACCACACCCCTCATTGATGGTTCTTTTGGAGCTGAATCAAGTTTTATATTAATAACAGAGGCATAATGAAAAGCAATAGATCAGGTCAAGTGAAATCTTGGGTATGAATTAATAATATTGAAATTATATACGTAGCTAGTGAACTCTCAGAATTCTATGCGTCTCAAAATTCTACGCAATCCATAGTTCTATAACACTAGTGTCTCAGAATTCTATGCGTCTCAAAATTCTATGCAATCCATGGTTCGATAACACTAGTGTCTCAAAATTTTATGCGTCTCAGAATTCCACGCAACAGACCTAAGAGTAACTTGACCAGGGATGCGGTAGAAGATGGTTGAGCAAATACATGAGCTGCCTTGAATCATCAACCAAGCACAATGGAGCTTAGGAATGTATTACCAGCATATATAAATATGGTGTCAAAGTACCCATATCAGTTGTTAAAATTTAGATTAGTCATCAAATGATTGCACAACAGGTTATATTTGGGTCAAATTTAGTAATTTTCAGAGGTCGTTTAAGGGCATTTCTAAGTGTTTTTATTATAAAGTTGTTCGCATTGAACTGAGATGTGAATGTGTGAATACGAAAAATTTGGAATTTTTTCATAGAATGTTCCTACATTCCAGTGTTGCTATGGAAACGTGTTTTGGTCAGTTGGGGTTATATCTTGAAAACAGCGATAGCTAGACATTCAAATGTAATCCCATTTGATAGCAAATAGGCTACTTCCTATTAAGCTATAATACAATTTCCATGTCTAAATTCAATAATTTACGAGTTATCAGACAATTTATCATATTGGTCACATTTGCTAATTTGTCGAATATCTCGTAAACCATTGATTTTAGACATAGAAATTGTATTATAGCTTAATAGGAAGTAGTATATTTGCAATCAAATGGAATTACATTTGAATGTCTAGCTATCGCTGTTTTCAAGATATAGCCCCAACTGACCAAAACACGTTTCGATAGCAACACTGGAATGTGTAGGAACATTCTATGAAAAAATTCCAAATTTTTCGTATTAACACATTCACATCTCAGTTCAATGCGAAAAACTTTATAATAAAAACGCTTAGAAATGTCCTTAAACGACCTCTGAAAATCACTAAATTTGACCCAAATATAGCCTGTTGCGCAATCATTTGATGACTAAGCTAAATTTTAACAACGGATATGGGTGCTTTGACACCATATTTATATATGCTGGTAATACATTCCTAAGCTCCTTGGTTGATGATTTAAGGCAGCTCATGTATTTGTTCAACCATCTTCTACCGCATCCCTAGTCCCAAATTCGCAAGTTACTCAGACCTTATTATAGTAGGCTATGATCAATCGAGTTTTAATAGTAAAGCATAGCCTACTATAATAATGCCTCAGAGTTATTTTGCGAATTTGGGACTAGGGATGCAGTAGAAGATGGTTGAACTAATACATGAGCTGCCTTAAATCATTAACAAAGCACAATAGAGCTTAGGAATGTATTACCAGCATATATAAATATAGTGTCAATGATCCGTTGTTAAAATTTAGATTAGTCACCATATGGTTGCGCAATAGGGTATATTTGTGACAAATTTGGTGATTTTCAGAGGCCGTTTAAAGGCATTTTTAAGTGTTATTATTATAAAACTTTTCGCATAGAACTGAGATGTGAATGGGTTAATACGAAAAATTAGGACTTTTTTCATGGAATGTTGCTACATTCCAGTGTTGCAATGGAAAAGTGTTTTGGTCAGTTGGGATTATATCTTGAAAACTGCAACAGCTACACATTCAAATGTAATTTCATTTGATAGCGAATATACTACTTCCTATTAAGTGATAATATAATTTATTTGACTAAATTCATTGGTTTACGAGTTATTAGATAATTTATCATATTGGTCACATTTGGTAATTTGTCGAATATCTCGTAAACCATTGAATTTTGACGCCGAAATTATATTATCTCTTAATAGGAAGTAGTATATTTGCTATCAAATGGTATTACATTTGAATGTGTAGCTATTGTAGTTTTCAAGATATAACCCCAACTGACCAAAACACGTTTCCATATCAACACTGGAATGAAGCAACATTCCATGAAAAAAGTCCAAATTTTTCGTATTAACCCATTCACAACTCAGTTCTATGCGTATATTCACTAACATTAATCGAGTTTTAATCGTAAGGATATATAAGTACTATAACCATTTTGAGACAAGAATCTAAGTTATTTTTTTATATCAATGGCATCGTTTTGTATTGCTGTACAGTGATTTCTCTTGTCAGAGCGAAGCCATATACGTATATTGTTGAGAAAATGTGTGAAAAAATTGTTTTCCATTTTTTTGCTAATTTGTTAAAATTTGGCTTAGATCTTCGAAATTAATACTAGTATAATCATCATTTGACCACCTACATACCAATTTTCATATCTCCATGACTTGCCAATTCTTCAATCAATTCGGTAAAACAAACAAACAGAAATAGATATTCCTAAAGTTTTAATGTATAAGCATGGCCTACTCTATATATGGCTTCACAGTAACTTGCAGATTTTGGACTAGGGATGTGATAGATGGTTGAATTAATACATGGGCTGCCTAAATTTATGAACCATGCAAAATAGACCTTAGAAATGTATGACCAGCATATATAAATATGGTATCAAAGTATCCATATCTGTTGCTAAAATTTTGATCATTTTATTGCACAATAGGCCATATTTATTGAGGATACTTCTAAGTGCTTTTCCTATGAAGTTTTTCTCATAGAACTGTGCTGTTAATGGGTTGATGCGAAAAGATTTTTATGGAATGTTGCTAGAGAGACACATTTGGGTCGTTTAGCGTCATATCTTGGAAACCGAAATAACAAGGCAATCTAATTTAATCTTATTTGATAACCAAAGGGCTGCTTCCTATTAAGCGATAATATACACTAACCGGAAAAAAGTATTTGGGTACACTATATTATTCCCCATACAAATAGTACTAAATTGGATCTTTTCATAAAGGGAAAAGAATTCAAACTCTAAGAGCTATTAAGAGTCTGATTTAAGATTCGAAATCTTCACATTCGAATTAGTAATAGTTGAAGATTTCTAATAAATTACTCAACCCAATGAGTAAAATTATCAACCTGTTCCACAAGGAGTAGTACATCACCATCATGTATAGTAATAAAAATGGACATATCTGGCATTGTGGCACAAAGTGGCAGTGATTGATAATTTGAAAACATTGGGAATTAATAATTGATTGGAAATTTCCTACAATAAATCATTTGAATGCGAAGATTTTGAATTTGAAACCCGATTAGTTGTATCATTTACCGTTTCGGTATTTTAATCTTAATGAATAGACCCATTTTAATATTAAATGCACGTAAGATAATGAAGTGTGCAAATACATTTGTCCGGGTAGTGTACATTCTAAATTCAATGGTTTACCAGATATACGACAAATTACAAAATGTGACCAATATGATGAATTTGTCTAATAACTCGTAAACCATTGAATTTAGATATATAAATAATTATGGCCTATTGTGCAATCATATGATGACTAATCAAAATTTTAGCAACAGATATGGGCACTTTGATGCCATATTTATATATGTTGGTATTACATTTCTAAGTTCTATTTTGCGTGGTACATGATTTATGCGACCCATGTATTAGTTTCATCTCTACCGCATCCCTAGTCCAAAATCCGCAAATAACTGTGAGGCCTCATATGAAGTAGGCCATGATATAAGATATTTGTAATCACTGTTAATATGGAGAAATTTGAGGGGTCATGACCATATTCGAGCTGGATATTTTCTTTAAAGATGCAGGAAGTTGCAACATTCAAATCTCTAACCTTATACACCCATCGAGTGACCTCTTTTTATTAAGAATACCTGAATTTAAAATAGTGAATTATTCAGGCGCCCAATAAAAATGCAAGCTTGCTTATAATATATTCCCCAAGCATTCAAAAGTGGTATGGTCTTAATTTTAAAGGCCGCCAGGAACTTAAACCAGGAAAAAGTTCATAATTCTCAAATTTCTCCGTTGACCCCTCGTGTTCCTGGATTATAATGTATGTTGGTATGTATATATATATATAAATATATATGTAACGAATTGATTGAAGAAACAGCCAGGCACAGAGAGCTGAACTTTTGGCATGTTGGAGTGTTTTCTTATGACTCCACTAAGTTCTGCCCTCAGATGAAAATGTCAACTTATCATGGAATTATGGCTTAATTGTCAATTTTTTATGACTAGAAATATCAGTTTTTTTCACTATAACTCAGCCATTTTAGGGGATAGAGGCTGAGAATTAATAGACTGTGTATATTAATATTCATTACAAATGATATAACTATGATGAAAAATGTTGATTCATCACTTTGTTATGTACTATTATTTTTATTATTTTTCGAGTGATATCGATTATAACAGTGAGACAGACGTATTTTTTTCCCACAAGCTGAATGTGAAAATAAAGATTGTTTTGAAAATTTGCCGAGTTATGTTGCTTCGTATGATGTTTTTGAAATATTTTTCTGCTTCAAGATACGTTTTCCATGATTCAAGATACGTTTTCCATTGAATTTATTTAATATTACTCCAAAGGTATTATTTAGGAGAATCCCAATAATGGATGTGAAATGCAAATATGTTGATATATTCTTTGTACTCTTCGATCCCAATATTTTTTCCTAGCAACCCGGGATTGGAATCAATTTAATCTTGGACCGTTAACTCTTTCGGATTATATATTTCTAGTTTAATATATAATCCGAAAGAGCTAACTGTCCAAGATTCACTTTCAATTTTTTCAGATTTGCAATACACGTATATAATTTGCCATTCAAATCATATGATCTTGTACTAATTGATGTTAAAATTGTTTACTATGACAGCATTTGATATCATTTTCAGTTTCATCAGAAATTTTATTCTTGCGAATAATTTTCTTTTAATTTCTTCTGAATATGTTCTTTAACTTTAAATCTCTATTATAGATTATTGCTTGAATTTCTCAAATATTTGCAGAACCCTAAAAGGGAGGAAATTTTGATATTACTTTCCTTTCAAAATGGTCTTTCATCACTATTTATGTTTATGCTTCTTATTCAGTACACAGTTGATATAGAAACTCTCTTAAAATCTTTATTTTATCTACTTCGACTACATAAGGAAATTTTGATATCAAAACTTTTCCAGTTTTTATTCGTTGAAAAATTGAAGATTGTTTTTCGTACTGTTTTATTTGATATGCGTAGAATTATGGGATTTAATGTTAATGCAATAGATAAAATGACTCAAAATCAGTTATTATATGTTGAATAAACTATCATTATCTTAATTAATTTTTTATTGATTTCATATCTTTCACATTTATTAATTCTATGGTTATTATGATTTAATTTCTTATTTAATTTTATGAAACATGTGAGAATTTTTAGTAATGTTTTTGGAAATGTTCTGAATAGATGCTTCCATTCTAGTGGGAATTTTTTAGATAAAACAGGTTGAATGAATGAAATTGATAAATATCAAGGTTGAAACCGATTGGACCGAACTGATAATATTCGGCTACTCTAACTGAATACAAATATTGATATTATTCGGGTACTTCATAACTCCTAATACTGCGCAGCTGAAATAAATAATCTTTAATAAAAGACTGCGAATTGTTATAGTACTGTATGTTGACCTATTTTACAGATAGTGACTGGATATGATAGGTAAATTAGTTAGAAAATATATTATAACCAAGGTTGAAACCGATTGAACTGGATATAAATATTCATGAATATTCCCTAACCGAATACGAATACTGATATTCGGTCACTCTAACCGAATGCGAATACTGATATTCGATTCCGAATCGAATATCAGCTATTTGCCAAATAGTATTTGATCTAACCGAATATTGAACTATTCGGTTGCAACCTTGATAAATATACAATTTCATGGTGACATAATTGGTTCCTCAAGTTCAAAGTGTGACAAGATATTAGCGCCTTTTGAATTCTGCTTTACAAGTTATTGTCAAACTGAGCTTGTTATTTGAATTCATAATATGCTACCGATTCCTTAGTGTCAGAGTAGAAGAATAACTTTAAAATATTGTTTTATAACCGACTACAACAATTTTGGGTCATGAAGGACCACTGGCCTGTTTCTTTGCCCAGAACCGATCTGTGAATTGGTTTTTTATTGCAAAATGGGTGGATTTTTTCATGCACTGCTGGTACATTCCAGCGTTGCTATGGAAACGAGTTTTGGTCATTTGAGGCCATATCTTGAAAACCAAAAACTAGGGATTCAAATTTGATCTTATTTGATAACCAATAGACTACTTCTTAAAAAGCGATAATATATTTTTGCAAGTCTGATACAATGGTTCACGAGTTAATTGACCATTTACCATTTGGTAACAATTGGTGATCTGTCTAATAACTTGTAAACCATTGAATTTAAAAGTAAATAATATTAATAGTAAGTACTTTCATTTGAGGATTAATTGTTTGATGAATAATCAAAAGTGGCTGATGTAGGGGGCTGATGTATTAGTTAAACTATCTTCAACCACATCTCTGGCCCATTTTTGTCATTTAAATGATAGGCCTTGTATACAGTGTTTCGGTCTATATTTACCCATTTTAAAAAATATTTCAATTGCGAGACCACATTCCAGAAAACATCCGAAAAGTATTAATTAATTATTTATTTGTTTAGCTTTTTCATTTCGTTCATTCAATCCATTATACATACATACACCCCAATTGACCAACCAAATGCTGGTGTGACCAGCATTTGCGGTACAAATCGAGTGATCAGCGAAGTGACTAAAAAATCAGCATTTCATTCAAACAAGTGTATTGGCTCATCATTAAGTAGGTTATCTCTGTTATTAAGCATATTTATCATTGTGAGCCCGCATTGATATACTTAAATATTTGTTATCGATTCGTTTGCTGACATTACGTATATATTTGAAGATCACAAAATACTTTAAACCATTTTCCTCTCAAAGGAAACTAGATTTTGCTCTCATTTCAAGGCTAGCAGAAGTAAACTAGGGAGGTTAAGCCAAATTCATATTTGAAAAGTGGTACTTGTGGTTTTGCAATACCTGTAAAACAAATTCTATGAAAAATACTAAATGCTTTATCTACAGTACCACATCCTACGGCACTGCATTTAGATTTACCATGATTGTACAAACCAAAGACTAGAAGCAGATTTTTTAAGTTTAATAATCGTCTAAAATAAGATATGATTTTTTCACTGTGCATCATACTGCTTATAGCAATAAAATCTGCAAGCATGTATATATATCACGGCATGACAAATTAAAATATTGTAGTGGTTATCTAACCACCATTTTAGTTTTTCTGGTGGCTAATAGTTCAGAATACGAAATATAAATAGACCATTACTTCAATAAAATTTGGTGGTTTAGTTAGTCACCACTCTCAGGAATTTGATGACTTATCGTTAAAATTTGGTGGCTATTGCCATCAAACCATCAAATTTGTCGGGTACAGATATCCTTACTATTAGAACTTTGTTAATGTCTGTGTATGTGTGTATATATATTTTTCGACTATAGCTCAGTCATTTTAGCTGATAGAAGCCTGAAATTATGATAGAATGTATATATTAATATACCTCAAAAATAATCTTCAAAAAATGATGACTCAACAATGTTATAACGTTATCATTACACATCAAAAATTGAAGATTTTGTGAATTTGTGAGTGATTTCGATTATAACAGTATGACAGACGTATTTAGAGATGTCATCTACCTCCGACCGAGAAGCCCAAGCAAACAAAGCGCGCTTGTGTATGTATAAGTAATTGTTGACAGTATGTATCATAACAGGATCGACATTTTAACACTACATAGGTTGGTACATATGATTATATTGCCCTGTTAAAGGGAAGATTTGTTAATAGGGAAGTAATTTCAAAAGTCCCAAAATTCTCGTTTCCGGTGAAGAAATTGTTAAACGTGGTTATAATGCACCAAATATCCAAAACTCCGGGTGATTAAAGTGCGCCAAATATTGACACATTGATCAAACAAAATGGGATTTTTCTGAAAATCCAACATCCAATTCTTTTCACTCCACAAGTCAACTAGCAAGTGCAGCTCCTAGTATAGAAGATGCCTTATGTCATGATCGGCGTGCGACGTCCGTTCGTATGTACTTCAGTATGCTCGCTCTTTAAATTCTATTAGACCAAATTGCACCAAATTTGGATCTTTTATTCATTATATGGTGGAGATTATAACCTGGGTCCAAATTATGAAAATCTTTACACTTTTACTCAAAAGGCATGAAAATGTTTAGCCAATCACAATCCAGGGATGTAACATGACAGTTGGCATTGATATCATTAATTAATAGGGATTGTACTTAACTCAATGAGCATATACAATTTAGAATCGCTATCTGGCCCAATGTAAGGATTATTCTTATTTTCACACCTTGCTCAAAATGTGACAAATGTGGTAGTCACCAAAATTATAGGGTTTATAATCTAACAGCAGAACCTTGCTATTATAACTCTATTAATGTTATATGTAAATAAGTTAGAATCACTTTCTAAACTTGAAATTTGTTTGACTGAAAAAAACAACTTTGATAAAACATTACTCTGCGCTGACTGATGAAATTATAGGGGTTTAATATTACAGTTGGCTTTAATTTTTTGGATTCTGTGTATAATACTTTTCTATTGCGTCTCGCCATGTCCCGCGAAATTCAACGCTGCGTCTCGCTTTTATCATGACTCAAGTTGGCATGCATTCGATGTGTCAATGGTCGCATTGTTCTCGAATGTATCGCTAATCTAGCGTACTGTCAATCGTGTGTTCCGTCAATCGTGTGTTTCGTCAATCGCGGGTTCCGTTAGTCGAGTGCACCGTTTTTTAAATGTGTGACAGTCGTATGTACGGCAGTCGAATTACGATAGCCGAATTTGACAATCAAATGTACGACCATCTAATTTAAGATAGTCGAATGTACCGAGAGTCGAGTGAACCCTAAAAGTTGAGTAAACCGAGAATCGAGTGAACCGAGAGTCGAATGAACCGATGTTTTAATAGTATTGAGAGTATGCGTCGAGTCAAAATCATAGACAACATAACGAAAGTTGCAATTGATCAACTGAATTTTTTACGAAATAAAGAATATGTGTCTGTTAGAGGCATTGGGGAATGGGGCTTGGTTATAAGGAACCATGTTTTTTCGGCAGGTATATCTAACTTGATATTCACATCCTTAATCCAGTTTTGCAGATTATTCGCCCCTACTCAGTCAACCAAATCATTCGATCAATTGCAAGCGTTTCAACATAACGATTGGTATCTAGTTGTTATTCAATTACTGTCGACCCTCGTTAGTACGTATGCCAGACCTTTGAAATGTATACTTCTTGTTTATGTACAGTACTGTATATAGATAATTTAAAAGTGTACTACTTAGTATGTATCCAGATTAAGCTTTATCTGTGTTCGTACTGACGAGAGTCGAGTCGACTATATTATCCCAAATATTCGTCCAAGATAATCCCGCTATGTAGGGATTAAGGAATATTTAATCTAAGCTGAACACACACATTGCTTCGGTTATGTAATCTGAGCCTACACTCTTGCAGAACCTTAGTGAGCTGAAAGCACTAAGGATGTCATCTTGTCTAAAAGTAAAGTTAAGTCAGGTGCTATCTTTCTTGCCTACTGTTAGCAGAGTTTTTCAATGTAACACTCTAGCATATGCATATACACATGCCGCATACACCACAGTCAGTAACTATCAGTAAGTTTAGCACCTCACCAAGATTGCAAAACTCCTGAGAACATATCAGCTTGGGTTCGGGGAGTATATCCTTACTATTAAAACTCGATTAATATTTATTTATATAGTATTCGATTGCTTGCGCTGCGCGGGTGGCGGACACTTTGTGTCCGCCAGAGGCTCCCTTCGGTCGCCTGAAGTCACATTGGTTAATTATAAGGGAGATAGCATCTCTAAATATGTATGTCCTACTGTGAAAATCGATATCACTCGAAAAATCACCATAATTGTTAATTTTAAAATTTTTGAAACGTAATGATGACGTCATAGCAAAGTGATGAATCATCATTTTTTGATCATAGTTGAATCATATATGAGACGTGTTAGTATACAGATTCTATTAAAATTTCAGCCTTCTATCTCCAATAATGGCTGAGTTATTTTTGGAGAGAGATGCCCAGAACACGGAAGCGGATTTCATTGTGGAAGAACAGCCTAAGGAAAAACGAAGAGTTCTTTATCCGAATAGCCTTAGCATAGCAATTAAGTCTAGAAAATGGAATGATGATTATTTAGCTTTTGGATTTTATCTTCCATATGATCAGATGAAGTGCTTAAACCAGAAGCAGAATGCCTAATTTGTGGAGAACGGTTGTGAAACTCCTCTCTTGCCCCGGTGAAACTAAAACGTCATCTGGCTAACCAAAAAGAATATCAAACTAAAACAATGGATATTTCGAAATGATGCGTGAACTTAGCTGTAAACAGAAATCCTCCTTAATCAGACAATGAAAGGTATTGGTGGAGAAGATGAGCAATTGCGAGCATCATATTGAATCGCTGAAGTCTTGTGTAAACAAAGGAGACCATTTACTGAAGGATATGTCATTAAACCAAGTCTTATTATTGCTGCTGAAGAACTCCACAATGAGAAAGCTGTTAAAAGAGTGAAGGAACTCCCTTTATCCAATGACACGATGTTACGGCAAACGATAGAACTAAATCTCGACCTACAAGATAAACTTTTCCAAAAACTGCGAGATATGTGTTGGTTTGGGTTACAGCTTGATGAATCAACTGACGTCAGTAGTCGAGCACAGCTTTTAGCTTACGTTCGTTACTCTGATCTGGATGCAGAAACTATTAGGGAGGAATATATTTGCTGTTTGGATGTTGGAGTATGCACTACATGCGAAGCAATCTTCTTGAAGTTAGATGAATTTATTGAAGAAAACCGAATTCCATGGGAAAAATGTTCAGGAATTACTGCAGATGGTGCGGCAGCGATGACGGGAAAAATATCTGGTGTAATTACAAGAATACGAACAATTGCTCCTCACTGCATATCTAAGCACTGTATAATCCATTCTGAGCCACTTGCCGTGAAGCGGTTTAAAACCTGATCTGTAACAAATGGAGAACTTGTACTGGAAGATGTGATACATACGGTCAATTGTATCAGAGCTGGTAGAAAAGGGAAAAAAATCCGGATGTTCCAGAAATTGTGTGAAGAAATGGGAGCAGAGTACGGATCACTCTTACTTTATTCTGAGGTACGATGGCTCTCAAGAGGAAAGTGCTCACTGTGCTCACCAGAGTATTCCAATTGAGAGAAGAAATTGGTGCCTTTTTGACAATGGAGGGAGAAGGCCTCTCTTTTTGCAGATCCTGCATGGATAGTAAAAATATCTTACCTTGCATCTATTTTCGATCTAGTGAACTCTTTAAATCTGAGCCTACTAGGACTTAATGCTGACATATTTACTCAACACAACAAAGTAGAAGCATTCAAAATGAAACTGAAATTAAGGAAAGACAAAGTTGAGATGAGACTTATCCAGTTTTCCTCAATTAAAGCAGGTTCTACCAGAAGCGTATGTTGACGATTTTTGAAGATTTAAAAATGCTAATATCTAGTCATTTGAATTGTTTAGAAGAAAATTTTAATAAATACTTTCCGAATGAAGAAGTCAAAAAGCAGGAAGAAATGCATTGGATTCTATATCATTTCTCCACAAAGAGCCTTACACTTGCTAATGCAGATCTGATGGAACCTCTCATAGAAATTCGCACAGATATACCCATGAACAACATATTCCAGACATTCGATGACAACAGAGCAAGGTTTGGGTTTATGTTTCGAAAAAAGGCGAAATGGAGATACTTTCCGAAGAGGCAATCAAAACTCACAACTCATTTTCTTGCCTCACACACATAAAGACGAAAACAAGGAATAGCCTTGATCAAAACTTAGACACTACAATGCGATGTGCTCCCACAAATCATAATCCGCTTTGATCTCATAATTAAGAAGAAACAACAACAAACAAGTCACTAACTAATTAGCTTTTGTATTCTTTAGTTTTGTGCTAAGTGCAATTTGTGCTATTAGATAATCAATAAATAGGAAGGAGGGTTCCGCGAAACGTTTCTAATTTCGAAAAGGTTTCGTGCAACTGAAAAGGTTGAGAAAGAAGCACTGCTTTAGATGATAAAATTATGATAAAATTATGATAAAATTAACTATTAAATTCACTATATGCATAAGTATCAGCGGGTGTACAAAAATATAAGTTTATACCTTGCTCGATAATGCTTTGCCGGTCGCTCTGGATAACTTTAGGAACTCCGAATGTAAGATAGACATCTTGCAAGCGATTCAATGCCTCCCTGGATGTTCTAGTTTTAGGAGGGTTTGCAGCTAAAAATTTGCTCAGGTAGCAGACAATAACTAAAATATGCTGAAATCCGAAATAATCTGGGGTCATGTTGCAAATTAGATCAATTCCACAGTGATGCTTGGGATTTTGTGGATGTAGAATGGGTTGAAGTTCTCGTTGTGGCTGAGGAAGGAGTGCTGCATTATATTGGCAGTCGTGACAGGTTTTCACTAAAAGGATAAAAAAAGTCATTAAATTTATTAATGTCATTCTAATTGATTGAATGGGAAATTCTTACATATTGTCGAACATCTTCGTGAATGCCGATCCAGTCGTATTTGTTACGAATGCCATCAATAGTGGCATTGATGCCAGCGTGAGTAGTGTCATAGTAGAAGCTGATAATATCAATTATTTCGGATTCAAGTTCAACCTCAAGGTATTTCACAACTCCATTCTTCCTCACACTTTAAAATATGGACAGTAAAATGAATGGGTACATACGATTTGCATGGTTAGTAAATAATCCACCACCACAGATATAGTAAAATTGAAAAACAAAATATTGGCGACCAAGATTCAATCATAGCAAAAGTGAGGCAAATGTTAGTTTCAATTCCGTCGATTTTATTTTACTTTCCTTTGTTGTTCCGGGGATAATACTCTCTGCACCTGACAAAATTCTTTTTCTTATATCGATCACTTGAATCCTTGATCTCTAGAGGAATGACATTAGTCAAGAGATAACTCTAAATTTGCTGGTACTCGTTCACGTTCATGGCAGAGCCAATGTCAGTTCGAAGTAAATTCGTAAATAGAAGTTGAAAGAAATCTATAAAAAATATAAAGTTAGGATGAGAGTTAATGATATGAAGATAATTATATAGTCAATAGCAAGTCACCAGGAACGAAATGTTACTTAGTCTAAAATGAAAATGCTATCAGTGGGTCAAAATTCCATGAGGGTTAGAATCTCATTCAACAGCCCAAACAGTAGCTTGTGGAATTGTGACTAAGGATACGGTAAAACATGGTTGCAAGTTATACATAGCTGCTTAAAACCATTAACCACCGAATGGAGTTTCGAAATGTACTACCTTACTATATAATTATATAATCAAAGTATTAATATCCATTGATAAAATTTTGATTACTCATCACATGCTATATCTTTACTATTAAAACCCGATTAATGTTATATATATATATATATATATATATAAGAAACTGTCATGCCCATAAAGCTGATTTATAGCATGTGTCTTTTGGCTATGGCTCCAGTCTTTTGGCTATGGCTCCAGTAAGTTCTGAGCTCAGGCGAAAATGTCGACTCATCATAGAATTATGACATCATTTCCACCTTTTTGAAAATTAGAAATTTCAGTTTTTCCATAACTCAGCCATTTTAAGTGAAAAGACTAAGATTTTGAGAGAATGTATATATTAATATATCTCATATATGATACAACTATCATCAAAAGATAATTACTCATCACTCTGCTATGACGTCATCATTACGCTTCAAAATTTCTAAATTGAAAAATTTGCTGATTTTTCGTGCGATATCGATTATAAAAGTAGGACAGGCGAATTTAGAGATGGTAGCTCCCTTTTACTTAATCAATGTGTCCGCCAGCCACGCAGCGCAAGTATGCAAAACGCACGCTTGTTTATGACAAATTTGGTGATTTTTATATGCGATTCAACACTTCTAATTGTTATATTATATGGTTTTTCACATTGAAATGAAAATAAATGGATAGATGCGAAAAAAAGGATTTTTTATTGAATTTTGAAATGGTCAAATTTGAAATCATAGTTTTTCGACTTTCACACTATCACTCTAATTGACCAAATGCGTCTCCATTTCAACATAGAATGTAGCAACTTTCAAACAATTCCAAATTTTTGCATTAATAAATCCATTTCACACATGAAGTAGCAAAAAGTATGAAGATCATGTTTGCTTAAAATTGGTTTGAGATAAAGGTTTGAAAATTTCAAAAGTTGTTCCATATCATTTGGCGATGAACGTAGGATCACTCGATATCTTATAACTTTTTTGATTTCCCAAAATAACTCATTTTTCGCCGTTTTTTGGCCCTTTTTTTAGACACCGATAAAAATTACAATTTTTGTCATTTTAATTTTCTTTTGGTCCTATGAAGTGGCAAATATGTTAGACTCTCTAAGATTCGATTTTGGAAGCATTTGTTTTCTTGGTATGTCCTAAAAATTTTTTTGAGTGGCCGGATATCTACCATTAAGATGTGCTACCGACAAACAAAAAACAGACTTTGAGACACTGTATCTCTAAAACTAGAAATGAAAATCAAAAACGGTTTGGAATGTGCAAGTATTTCTAGACGGAGACACGTGCCCACGCTTAACATCTCTTATAGCTCTACTTTCATCGTATACTGTAAGCCAAATCATATGGTTTTTCGAGGGCGGTATCCTTAAGCACTCCGTGTATTTTTAGAAAAATCGTTTTATCAAATGTTTCAAAAATTGAAAGAAAGATGGTCTACCATATTAGGTACCATAAAATATTGCTACTTTTCCAGAGTAAAATCTTTCAGTTTATAATGAATAATACAAGTTTCTAAAATGTATATTAGGAAGGTAGAACAAGAGTCTACGAGTATTAGTTTCCAATTTAGGATTTCGAAAAATGCTACGTCATCACTTGGAAATATATTTAAAACAACATTATATTGTATGTACAGCATTTTTATCAATGAATTTCACAGTGGCGGCGCTACGGAGGGACATGGGGGGGGCGCAAGGCTCCCCAAGATTTGGTTGAGCCCCCCATGCGGGGGGCTCAGATTTTCTCCAAATGTCATTATTGTCATAGTAAGAAACGCAACGACGTAGGACTCAGCAATATCAAAATAAATGGATGGTTATATAGTACAATCGATCAATACAGAGCACAACCCGTATACAATAGTCCCCTTATTTAGACTAGTTCAAGTCGACGGTTTCCTCCCTTGGCGAAATGATCGATCACAGCGTCAGGGTCCTTTCCTATCTTTTCTGCTACCTCCAAGTTAACATTGATTACGGCCAAGTCGCTCAGGCGACTGTTTCCCATCGAAGCACGGAGCCACGATTTAATACGTTTCATGGCCGAAAAGGTTCGCTCTGCGGAGGCTCTTGATACAGGTAGTGTCACGGGAATCTGAAGACCCGGGTACATAACGTTGAATACACGCTTGTGCTCCTGGGTGAACCTAAGGAAAAAAACTATTAAAAAAGGCAACTATGTCAAGACTAGTGGGTCTATCTTACTTGAGGAATTCCAATAGGCCTTCGGTAGATCTTCTTCATCTTCCCTGTCCCAAATATGCGACATCATTGCGAGCTCGGTCTTGAGGGTCGGTGAGTTGAGAGACTCGATGAGCTTGTAATGCTTTTAGAATCCAACTACCTGAAACATAGAACCAGATTAAGAATAAAGTCAGAGTACCGCTCCTATGCGTTTTGTATCTTACCTTCTCGGAGTTCAGGAAGTCCGCGGATCCCGGGGAGATACCGCAGATTCCCTGGTAGATAGTCATGTTCTCTTTTGAGAGGAACCTACAAGAAAATATCGGATTAATATTCAGCTGTATGGTTCTACATATGATCGTACTGGCATCAAGTTCCATCGTTACTTTTTCACAAGTCGGAATGAACACCTTTGTACGGTAGTCCTCCTTGCTGTGGCAGCGCTTGTCTTGTACCTCGCCATAGTCTGGACGAGCCCATCGCATGCGGCGTTCATGAAGCTCGGGCAGTTCCAAATCATTCGCCAGGCCATTAGCCCTCTCCCAGAGTGCGTCCCAAACTCCATCAGCTTGCGGTGGAGCTGTGCGGGCAAGAAGTGTCCCCATACTGGCAATCAAGTCCAAGGAGGTCTGGAGAGTCTCCGACTTGCCCTGAAGGGCCTCAGTGCCGTTGCCACATATCTTCAATATCCACTCCATCGTGACGAGGTGAACTACAAAGGAGGAGTGTATACGTCCCTGGAGGTTACCGGTTACTCGCTCGGAATGCCTATGTTCGCCACGTCGTCGATGGTGTCAACGAAAGCCTTGAGAGTTTCCATTACAGCGAAGCATATCCTGTGTTGGCATACCCACCTCGTGTCGCTGAGGGCAGGCAGCTTGCGGGTTTGTTGGCCAGGGTACAGCTCCTTCTGCTTTGCGATGAAGATACTGTGTACGGCAGATAGTAATAGTAACGATTCTCCTTCACATACTGAACATGCTGATCATCAAGAAGTGCTTTCACGCTCCCGGTTAGCTTAGATTACTTCCAGGCTGCGTACTTTGTGGCAGAGAAACTGTGGGCAGTCGATCCAACATGAATTTTTAGTTTGTCCAACGTATTTTTCCAGTTGGATGAGCCGCCACTGGTGAAGGCGGGGTTTGCCTGGGTTCCCGAGGGGAAGTGACGACAATAGAAACAGTAAGCCTTGTCTTGCTGCTGGGAATATTCGAGCCAATCGCGCCCAGAATACCAAGCGGGTTGGAACTACCTGCAGTCTCTGTTCTTGGGATAAGAGTTTAGCTTTGGCTGAGTAGATCCATCCTCGAGGTTCTGCGGTAATCTGATGGTCCTGCAATAGCCAATCTCACACGCATTGGGTCGGCCTCGACGGGCAGTAAAACCTCACTAATAGCACATGAACAATTTCTGACCAGCTTAAATACTTGTTATTTTAATTTCTTTATCCATACATTAAAGGGATAAAGGCCCTCCAGAATATTGAGGAGCCCCCACTCGCGGCGCGCTAGCGCCGCCACTGCAATGGATCATATATATACCGTTATGAGGAACATATTAGGAATTGAGAACTAAGGATTCGGGTTTTATATTTACAGCGAAAAGAGATATCTCTTTTTGGACTAAATGGGGGGTTTTGACCGAATATGGGAGTTCCAAGGCCAGAACTTGCAAAGTAATTTGACAAAGGAATGTTTGAGGAACCCATATATTATCATATATATCCTTTCATTAAAGATATTAATATATATTTTATCTTCAATAGTTTTTTTGATATGACATCGGCGTGTTTCGGGGTCTAGAGAGTTAATTTTGTCCCACCTTTCCCCATAAATTGTCATAACTTGCGAAGCAACGGTCGGATCTGAACACTTTTTTTCAAATGATCCGAATTTTATTTCTGATGCAATTATCGGAGATTTCTGCTATTAAACCAGCCTTTCCACGATTGTTATTTAGAGTAATTCTATAATATATCTTGTTTTGGATCGAATTTATGGTTGGCCTGTCATATGGGTATTTAGTTTTTCATCAAAAATTTGCCAAAAAAACTTTTTAATGATTTTTAGATCACTAAAAGGGTAATACACATTAATTTCGATTTTTTGAATTTCAATACTAATATTTCGCAACTTAGAGCCATTTGTACCACTTGGTGTCGCCCAAAAAAGGACACATTTTTGAACCAAAATGTCTCATATCCATAACTTCTTTTAAGGTTGGTGTTTCCCATGCGAAACTTGTTTTTTATTAAAAATGTGCCCAAATTGCTTTTTTATCATTTTTAGATCCTTATAGAGGTTCTAAACAATAATCCCGACTTTTATAACTCCAACCCCAATATTTCGCCACTTTGAGCCACTTGTATCACCTGGTGTCGCTCTAAAAACGACACATTATAAATGCGAAATGTCCCACAGCTCTAACTTCTTTAAACAGTGCCAGATCATCTTTTTAATCCTGAATTCATGCTCAGCACTAGATTTCCAGCATTTTGATATATATATTGACCATATTTGGAAACATTTTTGTTTGAACGTGCCTAGCAACGGCCAGGAATTTTTTCACATTCCTGACCGTTGTTAGGAAAAGGCAACCAAAAATATTTCCAAATATGGTCAATATATATATCAAATTGCTGGAAATTTAGTGCTGAGTACGAATTCAGTATTAAAATAACGACCTGGCATAGTCAAATAAAGTTATAGGTATGGGATTTCGGAGAAAACTATCGGACATGGTCATTTTTGGGACCCCAGTTATAACTGTCAACTTTTTCACACTTTTGAAGGTGTCATGATGTGAAAATATTTGATATGTCATATTTTGAAGTTAAGTACTACTATAAGTTGTTGATTGAGGATGTTTTGATGTTATATATTATCAGAATACCGTAAAACAAATGGAAATCAAGTCTTTCCGAAGAAAATTGCTTTGTAGCCTGTTTTTAGCACTTAAAAAATCAATTTTACAAAGGAGGAATCTCTAGTTACAAAGGTCGTAGAGTTAAAAACTCGATGGTTTTAGAAAGATCTCGTCACGTAGAACAAAATGATAGAGACAGATTTTTGATATTCTACTTTAGAAAAAAGTTAAAATATTTTTCCTTACGAAAATCTGCCTCTAAATTTTGTATAAACGAAATTTGAAAGAAACATTTATTTGGGTTAAAATTGAAAATTCTATTCCTATTATTTTCTTTATTCAACCATTTTGTGTAAGAATAATTGAGTAAAAGAAGGATAAGGCATTGAAGTTTCCTTGAATGTCCTCTATAAATTAGGTCATTTGGGGAAAAAAATATTTTTCTCTTACTTCTTGGGCTCCCGAAAAGTGTATTTTTGCAGATAACTCATCGAGAATAGTTTCCACAAAAAATTTCAGGAGAAAATAATGAAAACTTTAAAAGTTAGTTCTGGAAGGAAACACCAACCTTAACCATGTCAGATCATCATTTTAATGCTAAATACGTGCTCATCACTAAATTCAGCATTTTGATATATATATTGGACACATTTGGAGAAATTATTTGGCTGCGGGTTCCTAGCAACGGCCAGGAATGTGAAAAATTCCTTGCCGTTGCTATACACGGACAACCAAAAAATTCTACAAATATGGTCAATATATAAATCAAATTGCTGGAAATTCAATGCGGGACACGAATTCAGAATTCAAATGATGATCTGACATGGTTCAAAGAAGTTATTGACCTGGGATTCCGGCGGATACTATCAAATGTGGTTATTTTTGGGCAGCCAGTCATCAGTAGCCAGTTTTTCACATCTTAAGTACTGCTATAAGTTGTCAAATAAGGATATTTGCACGTTATTTAATATTCCAAAGCAGTTAAAACTAATGGAAATTGATGGATAAAGATAAATATTTTCTAAATCCTATTTTCTGAGACTTTTTCTTCAGCAATTATAAATGTGATAACTTTTTGTGAATCAACATAGAGGCGAAATCTCAACGGTTTTTGATAGATCTCGAAGAGTAGAACAAAATAAACAGACATATTTTGATATTACAAATAAAAAGAGAATTAAGAAAAAAATAGTGTCTAAATTTCTAAAAATAAAATTCCTCGGGTGTTTTGGTGTGATTTTTTAACAATTTTCAAAATTTCAAAAATCTGTCTGTTCATTGGTTAGATCATCGATTTATGAATGAATTTGAAAAGTTTCTAAAGGATTGTAAGCATATTGTGTTCGATTTCTTCCTTGTAAAATGACCAAATTTTTTAAAAAAATTTTTATTTGCTGAATTATTTCAATTACAGTAGAACTCGGTTAATACGTACCCTCCGGGAAGCAGAAAAAAGTACGTACTAACCGGGTTGATATTACATAAGAATCTATATAATAAATGAATTTTGATTCAGAGAACTGAGTACGTACTAAGCCGAAGTACATCTTATCCCGAGTACGTATTAACCCAGTTCTACTGCATTAATAATTGGAATATTGCAACAGATAAAAAAAATTTTTTAAAAATTTGGGCATTTTACAAGAAAGAAATCGGACACAATATGCTTACAATCCTTTAGAAACTTTTCAAATTCATTCATAAATCGATGATCTAACTAATGAACAGACAGATTTTTGAAAGTTTGAAAATTGTTAAAAATTCACACCAAAACATCCTAGGAATTATATTTTATGTAATTTTGACACTATTTTTTTGTCATAATTCTCTTTTTATTCCTAATATTAAGGTTGACCTTTCCTATGGGCATTTTGTTTTTTGTCAAAAATTTGCCAAAAGACCTTTTTAATCATTTTTAGATCCCTAAAGGGATTCTAAACATTAATCTCGATTTTTAGAATTTCAATGCTATTATTTCGCCACTTAGAGCCACTTGTACCACCTGGTGTCGCCCAAAAAAGGACACATTTTTAAGGCCACCCAGGGCCTAGAATTAATTTTGGTCATATTTCAATTTCATGATTAGGTTACTTCACTGAGTAGTCTACGATCAATATTATGCAATCAATTTGCTCCTATATCATATTTCCACCTCTCTAGGGCTATTGTTCCAAATTACGTAATACTAAATTCCTATACCATCGATTTCGTAGTTATGCATGATCCACCAACTCATGTGTTAGTCAATTCATTGTTCTCAGGTGTTTATTATGCAATATATAGGCTAAGGAAACTTGACTACTAGAATGGACTTTCATGCTCTAATATCTAAAAATATATTGACCTCATAATCTGATATCGAGGGCAAAATATCCTAAAATAGCAGAAATTTAATGGTTTCAATATGTATTGTGTTCAATAATAGAACTTTCACTATACTTCTAGTAGTCAAGGTTGCTTATTATATGAATAGTTTAATTGTTTAACGCTAGTAGAGGTATCCATAGTATTATGAAGTATAGGCAACTCTATAGTCGTTCAGTACACACTATTGATATTAGGCACGTGGTTTTGTCTATACTAGATAGTATTTTTAGTAGCATCAAAATCATTGAATATTGTATGTGCTCGCTGCATTTTTTGGATTCCTAATTTTAGCTCCCATAGACGATAATACAACGCAAATAATTTTTCCTAAGGATTCACTAGTTGTTAGTTCTTATTTGAGCTTTGATTCTATTTCAATGTGATATTGTTCAACTAGTTATCGTTGGATTTTAGCTCTCCAGTATTCAATATTAAAATTATTTAATTTTATTATCTATGAACGCCGATTTTCCCATTTTTTTACATTTTTTTTACATAAAAACCCCTCAATTTGAATTTATAGAAATGATATTGAAATTTGGGCTCGATAGATGTCAAAAATGGACAATGCTATGTCTAAATAACACTAAATTAACTCTTCTATTAATAATTCCTTTAGCTCAAAAAATTTTTTGAAATGTTACTTTTTCCAAAAATGAAATTTGAGAAAACAGAGAATAAACATTATAACTGCACTAATGCTTTGTAGGAGAGAACTATAAAGAATTGGAAGATATACTTTCCATAAGAGTCTAAAATTCGAAATAAAGAAGTTTTATTAAGTGCTAAGGTCGGTATTTAGCAAATATACAAAAATCCAGATTTTTGAAAAAATTTCTAAAAAAATATTTAAGTAACCTCTACTAGCGTTAAATGCTAAGATATATCTCACTTACTTTTTCTGAAAAAAGCTACACAATGTAACAAACTGCATTATTTTTGAACATATTTTATCATTGTTTTTATCATACTCTCTATTATTATTAATGGGGTTTTCAACTTAATTCAATTCACGATAATCTAAAGAATGAATTTGCTCATGATAAATGCAGAAACAATTCGGAGAGACTACGTACAGTCTAAACAATTCCATTCAGGGAGATCTTGAACATCTTCAATATTTAGGCCGAGACATTTGACATGATACCAAAGATCGCAAATGTTACACAGGATCCAATCGATTACTTCATCATAAAAGCCGATACCAAAACCAACGATGCAATCGTCCTGAGTACCACCGCAAATAGCGCAAGAGTCCGAGTAAATACGGGTGACCCTGATGACTAGGAGGTTTTTGAATAGGAAGACGTGTTCGATTTCAAGTTGAACTGAATAGAGATGAGAATAGTTTGATTGACAGGTTTTCTGATGTTTTTCAATGAAAGTATCGTAATCTGCGGCTGAGGTCGAATTTGATTTCAGTTTATTCTCGTATATAGTGCAAATGTGGCATGAATTGTATCCAATCCCATACGAAATAACCTGAGCAGTGTCGACAGCTATTGCAGGGCAAAACACTAACGGCTAAAACCCCCGCCTGCCTTACCACTACGCATCTGGTAACACCCGTCGTAGGAGGCAACAATGCGACGAACATGAGAAGCCGATGGGTCAACTGATTGTAATATGTGTAAACGATCTCTTAAACTATCCACGTATTCTGAAGCCAAAACAAAGACTTCTGTGCTAAATTGAATGTTTTAGTGTCACAGGGAGGAGGCAAATTGAGGGAAGCATGATAAATAATGAGTCCTTGGTATCCTGGGAGGACCACTCATCGATAATATTTTGAGAATTATCAGGTTGAGAACTGATAGGAACGTTTAAAATATCGCAAATAGATTCTTCATCACTTGATGATACGAAATCTGGATCTAGAACGTTCTTCGATGCCATTGGTTCAGTGAAAGAGCAAATTCAGGAGTACAAATTATGATATATGAATTGTTGTAACTGAAATATATTTCAAAATATTTATGAAATCTACGGATATTTTAACATCGTTGGAATAACTTGAATAATCATTTATGTAGTAATATAATATTATTCAAATAAAAGGATGCTATTACATTCATATTTTGAAATGGATATCATGTATTTCATACAAGTAATTGAATATTTTTGTATTAGTCAGTAATAATGTAAAGTCAAATTGTGAAAGAGACGGAAGCATTCTATTAGAGTCTCTAACTGAAAGTAAACAGTAACTACTGAGCAATTTAGAGCATTCAGTATAGAACAATCAACCAATACATCTTTACTATACTGAATCTAAAAATCACTGTGAGTAACCTTGTAAATATACAAATTTGGATAAATTCAGAAAAAAATGAATTCGGCTGGTTATTAAAAATCGTCACATTGGAATAAATACGGAATATTTTGAAAAGATAATCAAGAGTTAGATTATACAAAGATAAAGAAATATAAATAAGGCATCAGAATGAATTTTGAAATTTTTGATTTTTTTTCGAATCTTAGCCCAGGATGGCCTTAAGCGAAATGTCTCATATCCATAACTTCTTTGAACCTTGTCAGGTCATCATTTTAATGCCAAATTCGTCCTCAGCACTAAATTTCCAGCAATTTGATATATATATTGGACACATTTGGAGAAATTATTTGGCTGCATCAATAACCAGTTTTTCATACTTTTGATTGTGAAAAATTTTGATGTACCATATTTTGAAGTTAAGAACTGCTATAAGTTGTCGAATAAGGATATTTGCATGTTATTTAATATTCCAAAGCAGTTAAAACTAATGGAAATTGAGGGACTTATATGAATATTTTTTAAATCCTATTTGCTGAGACTTTTTTTTCAGCGATTATAAAGGTGATAACTTTTTGTAAATTCAACATAGGGGCGAAAGCTCAACGGGTTTTGATAGATCTCGAAGAGGAGAACATAATGAACAGACAGATTTTTGATATTAAGAATAAAAAGAGAATTATGAAAAAAATAGTGTCAAAATTACTAAAAATATAATTCCTCGGGTGTTTTGGGGTGAATTTGTAACAATTTTCAAAATTTCAAAAAATTGTCTGTTCATTAGTTAGATCATCGATTGACGAATTAATTTGAAAAGTTTCTAAAGGATTGTAAGCATATTGTGTCTGATTTCTTTCTTGTAAAATGACAAAAATTTTTAAAAAAATTTTTTACTTGTTGCAATATTTCAATTATTAATGCAGTTTTGCAGATAATTCTGCGATTCAAATCTGCACTGAAAAAATTAAATGAATCGTTGAAAAAGTCAAAAGTTAGCTATTATAGGAAAGGCCAACCTTAAAATTCTGTCTGTTCTTTATGTTCTCCTCTTCGAGATCTATCAAAAACCGTTGAGTTTTCGCCCCTATGATGAATTTTCAAAAAGTTATTACCTTTATAATTGCCCAAAAAAATGTCTCAGAAAATAGGATTTAAAAAATATTTATATAAAGTCCCTCAATTTCCATTAGTTTTAAATACTTTGCAATATTAAATAACATGCAAATATTCTTATTCGACAACTTATAGCAGTATTTAACTTCAAAATATTGTACATCAAAATTTTTCACCATCAAAAGTGTGAAAAACTGGTTATTGATGACTGGTCACCCAAAAATAACCACATTCGAGAGTATCCGCCGGAATCCCAGCTCAATAACTTCTTTGAACCATGACAGATAATCATTTTAATGCTAAATTCGTCCTCAACACTAAATTTCCAGCAATTTGATATATATATTGACCATATTTGGATAATTTTTTGGATGTCCGTGCATAGCAACGGCCAGGAATTTTTTCACATTCCTGGCCGTTACTAGGAACCTGCAGCCAAAGAATGGTTCAAAGAAGTTATGGAGATGAGACATTTCGCTTCAAAAATGTGTCCTTTTTGGGCGACACCAGGTGGTACAAGTGGCTCTAGGTGGCGAATTATTAGCATTGAAATTCTATTGATCGAAATTAATGTTTAGAACCCTTTAGGGATCTAAAAATGACTAAAATTTCTTTTGACAAACTTTTGGTAAAAAACAAATGTCCATAGGAAAGGCCAACCTTAATCGTCTTTCATCCAAATTCTTGCATTATATAATCTCTGAAGGGGTCAAAACAATCTTTGATGTCCAAATAGTTAAAAAACTGATAAATCCGTTAAAAACTCAATAGCTACTCATTAATTAGTACGATTAGATGATAGACCACTCAACAATACAATGAAATCAAAAATATAAACTTAGTTGAATTTAACCTTAATTAAAATTAAAATTTTCATTTTTAATATAAAATCAATGTTGAATCTACTATTGAATAGAGGGAGAAAATCCGAGCACGTAAATCTTTTGTCCGCTTTTATAGTATTTGGATTGTAAATTTCAATTTATTTTCTCAGATATATCATTTCTAATTTACTTTCTATTTTTAGCTCTAGTAGATTTTATGAGTTTTGTTTTATATTCATCTTGTTTTTGCTTTAAAATTTTATATGGCTTTATTGGATACGAAGCAAATGAATTTAAAGATCTTGTTTCTCACTGACGTCAATCTATTTAATTGCAAAAAATATCTTCAAGAACCTTTTGAATATTTTTCTCATCAATTTTTTAAATCTAATATTTCTGACGAGTTCACTATTGTGGATTTTCCAGATATTACTATCAGTGAAGCTATTAAAGTTCCCGAAACTTTAGCTACTAGTTATTTAGGTATTATGATAAAATACTATAAAATTCTTTTTGATTATGATGTTTTAATAAGATAAACGGTGTCATTTCTTATCATAGATTTGTCCGAGCCATACGCTTTCGGGACGCCAACAATCTATGTGTGCATCAGGAGGTTTGTAAGAGCCAATTGGCCAGCGTTAAATCACTGGGAACTAGCGCCTATTATCTTCATTCTCAATATTAACATCCATGGCTATAAACAGAAAAGTAACAGAGTTTATTTATAGAATTAAAACGCTTTTTTTATTTATGCATTATTACATATATTGACTATTATATTGGCTATAGTGATAGTTCCGCACATGACCACACTCACATATCATTGAAACCGTTTAGTTGTTAGTGTATTTTGTTTTTCATGCATATGTGCAACGAATTGATTGAAGAAACTGCTAGGCAAGAAAGCTTATTTTTGAGATATCATCTCTAAATATGTCCATCTTAGTTTTAAAATCGATATCACTCGAAAAAACACCAAATTTGTCAATTTTTAAAATTTTGATAAGTAATGATGACGTCATAGCAAAGTGATGAGTCATCATTTTTTGATGATAGTTGCATCATATGTGAGACGTGTTAGTATACAGATTCTATCAAAATTTCAGCTTCTATCTCCTATAATAGCGGAGTTATGCCCGAATAACTGTGTTGTTTAACTTTTAAAAATGTGACAATGACGTCATAATTCCATGATGAGTCGACATTTTGCTCTGAGCTCAGAACTTACTGGAGCCATAGCCAAAAGACTCCCACATGCCAAAAATTAGCTTTCTGTGCCCGCCAGTTTCTTCAATCAATTCGTTACATATATATAAACAAGCGCGCTTCGCTTGCTTGCGTTGCGCGGCTGGCAGACACTTCGTGTCCGCCGGAGGCTCCCTTCGGTCGCCTGGATGTGACATTGGTTAATTATAAGGGAGATATCATCTCTAAATATGTCCATCTTAGTTTTATAATCGATATCACTCGAAAAGACACAAAATTTTGATGAGTAATGATGACGTCATAGCAAAGTGATGAGTAATCATTTTTGATGATAGTTGCATCATATGTGAGACGTGTTAGTATACAGATTCTATCAAAATTTCAGCCTTCTATCTCCTATAATAGCTTCCGGGCGCAGAAAGCTGATTTTGGCATGTGGAAGTATTTTGGCTATGGCTCCAGTAAGTTCTGAGTTCAGAGCAAAATGTCAACTCATCATGGAATTATGACGTCATTGTCACATTATTAAAAGTTAAGCAACACAGTTATTCGGGCATAACTCAGCCATTATGAGAGTTAGAGGGCTGAAAATTTAATAGAATCTGTATAGTAACACGTCTCACATATTATGCAACTATCATCAAAAAATGATGACTCATCATCCTGTTATGACGTCATAATTACTCATCAAAATTGACAAATTTGGTGTTTTTTCGAGTGATATCGATTTTAAAACTAAGATGGACATATTTAGAGATGATATCTCCCATATAATTAACCAATGTCACCTCCAGGCGACCGAAGGCCTCCTCCGGCGGACACAAAGTGTCCGTTAGCCGCGTAGCGCAAGCAAGCGAAGCGCGCTTGTATATATTTATAACCAGTTGACTTTTGGCATTTTGAAGTCTTTAGGCTATTAATCCACTCAGTTCTGATCTCATACGAAAATGTCGACTCATCATGGAATTCATTGTCACCTTTTTTATAAATAAAATTTCAGTTTTTCGACTATACCTCACCATTTTAGGTGAAGGAAGGCTGAAATTTTAGTAGACTGTACATAAATATTATTCGCATGTACTACAACTATCATCGAAAAGGATCACTCACTCATCACTCTTAAGACGTCATCTTGGCACATTAAAAATTGAAAAATTGACTAATTTGCTTATTTCCGAGTGATATCGATTATATCTGTAAGACAGACGTTTTCGAGATGTTTTCTACCTTATAATTAATCAATGTGAGCCTAAGTGCCCAAAGGACGCCTCTGGCGGCTGCGAAGTGTTTGACCGCCGCGCAGCAAAAACAAGCCAAGCGCGCTTGTATTTGTATCAATCGTTCGGTGCATTCTCGTTTCGGTCTTACATTCCACCAGTGGTTCTCAACCTCGGGGTTGCCATTAACATTCCTTGAGGTCGCTAAACAATTTATTGAGGTATTTAATGTAATTTGACATTAATGACATTTTATCCGAATCCTTATTTTGAGCTCAATTCTGGTAACTAAACCTCCTACAAATGCCATGTTTATGCTATTATTCACATATAACATGCAGAGATCAAATATAATATAATTTATAAAGCCCTCAGTGACAGTAAATCAGTTCCATTTACGTATATAAGTAATTCATAATGTCATCTTTGGTGGATTGCAAAGTTTGAAAATTGTTTAATGGGGTCACGAGAGAAAATTTGTTCAGAGCCACTGAACTACACGATCAATAATTAGTATCCCCACCCCAACTAAATTGCAGGTCAAAAAATTGATAGCAAGTTAAAAGTAGTAGTGAGTAACTAAACCTAAGCTTAAATGGAGGAAAAAATAAAATGGCTAAGAAATTCCTATAACATTCTTTTTTCCTTTTCTCGAATCCAAGATTTGACTTCAAAACACAATCCTGTAGGTCCAATTACCGAAAACGTGATCTTTACCCCTCTTATTTTAGATTTTATCAATTATTTTTTGAAAAGAACAATACGATCTTCATTCATTAACAACTCAATAAAAATATGAAAAGAAGAAAGTGATGTAAACATATGATATAAAAACTTTTTTCATTATAAAAAATTCCCTTATTTGACTTTGTTGAATACTGTGCGTTAGGACAATCCCTTTTCAAAGGACCAGCAGTAATCTACCATCATATGTATGTGCCTTCTTCTTGATACCGCTGTTCAATCACTTTTATGTCTTGATGGAACAATTCACCCTGCTCTTCACTCAGAGCATCATGATTTTTCGGAAATCTGTCGAGATGGTTTCTCACATAATGATTTTTAATACTGAGATTACAGCCGAGAGCATGATAACTTTCGACTAACTCATTGACAAGATCTTTATAGTTAGATGCCTTTTTACTATCAAGGAAATTAGAAACAATATTAGAGAACGCTTCCCACGCTCTACTCTTTAGTTCATTCATAGAATTCTTGAAGTGGAAGTCCCTGAGTAACTTGCGAATTTGTGAACCGTCAAGTATTCCTGCCTTTACTTCTCACTGATTTCTGGAAAGAAATCGTGGAGATACAGAAAACAATCTCTGTCTTTATCCAGAGCTTTGATGAATTGCTTCATTAAACCAAGTTTAATGTGGGGAGGAGATAGAATGATTTTATTTGAAGTTACCAGGGGCCTCATTCACTAACAAAATTTTGGTTTTGCTTACCTAAAGCCTAAGTATAACTTAAACAAAATCTAAGTATTTGCTTAACTTAATAAATAGCTAAGAATTTGCTTGCTTTAATAAAATGTCAAGAATTGGATAATTTTGAATTAACCAAATACTGTAATCTATCAAGTTCCATGGTTACATTATACGTGTGACAAAAAGTCCTTTTAAGCAGTTATAAATTTCTGAAGCAATTTTCTTGTTCAGTTAGATTTCATGGTTTCTGCATTAAGTTTACTTGTAATCAACATTGAAATTATTGAAAACAGTTACGTCGCCAAAGAGTTTTTAGGGATTGACTTAACCCAATGGAGGCCTATTCTGACTTCGCTTTTATCGCTAGATACAGAATAACGAAGTACATGTGTAGACCTCTTGAACAAAATTTCCAATACTTCGTTCTACTGCCCTCCTTACTCAATTGTTTCAACAACACAACTCGCTGTAGCTCTAAAGTGCTTAGCTACCGGAACGTTTCAGACTGTTATCGCATCCGCACATGCAATCTCGAAAACATCTGTATCGAGATGCGTAACTGCTGTAACTAAAGCATTAACCAGTATAGCTCCAGCATTTATCAATTTTCCGAATACAACTCGACAAAGGGTCATTCGAAAATATTTCTTTTTAAAAATACAAGTTTCCGCTAGTTCTAGGATGTTTTTATGGCTCCCATGTTACCATCCTTGTGCCATCAACGAATGAGGATACCTATGTTAACCGAAAGGGATTTCACTCTATTAAACATCCAAGTGATTTGTGACCATGAATTTCACTTCATCAATGCTGTTGTCAAATAGCCCGGCTGTACTCATGATGCTTTTATTTGGCGTCAATCATCACCCGGGAGATAACAAGTGGTGGGATTGTAACTTCCCATGGGTTTATCTTAGGTGATATGAATTATGTCCTAATTTAATGACTCCTATAACTTCTCCAGCCATATCTGGGCAAAGAAGGTATAATCGGGCTTTCCATAAAGTTCGCCAAACAATTGAGTGTACTTCTATTTTGGAGAGTCGTTGGGGGTCCATGGATAAAACAGTAGGCACTCTCTGTTATAGTCCCGAAAATGTTGTAAAATATTCATTGCTACTATGGTGCTGCATAACTTGTGTATCGACCAAGGCCTCCTGACCGAACTCGAACCATCAATGGATGAACCCACTCCTGACACTGATTATCTGCAGGAATCTTCAGAAAACGGTATACTAATGAGGGAAACTATAGTAACTACATTTTCCAGTAAATTATACTTTATTATTGTATGTCAAATTTATGTTAATGTTATTGATTTTGCATTGTATTGAATTCCAATTAGCCTTTCTTAATACAATTTAATATACAGTTGAACCCGCTTCGTCGGAACGCTTTCAGAGTACAGTTTGTCTCTATTATCCGATATGATGTCCCGATTAACGCTGACTTTTAATTTGAAGAATTTATTTTCGACAATTTTATCCTGATTAAGCTGCTTCACTATCTCAACATCATAACTAGTAGTTATCTGAAATCATCAATGAAGATTCCAAAGAGAACATATAAATATTACCGATTACTAAATTAATAATCACTGGGACTTCATTTCTGTCCGAAATTTCAAACATTCTCTCGTAGGCCTCTTTTCTTGATCCAATGCTGGTCCCTATCTATACCTTCCCAGAAACAAAGAAAACAGGGGTACCTTTAGTCGAAGACTTGATAATTCGACACATGATTTACATATATTCGGAATCAGAGGCCTCCAAATTTTATATCAGTTATCAAAAGAAAACAGCTGAAAAAAATATTTTTAGTAAGCCCTTGTAATAGTTGTTCATAATACCTCCGCAGCTTGCCATTGGCTTAATACTCTTGAATAAATGAATGTACCCATATTTCATCCTGAGTCACGATTTTGCCTTTAAGAAATTGACTGGGTCAACCTGGTAATGTACCGAATTGATTGAAGAAGCTGCCAACCACAGAAAGCTGATTTTGCATGTGGGAGTCTTTTGGCTATGCTCCACTATGTTCTGACCTCAGACCAAAATGTCGACTCATCATGGAATTATTTCGTCATTGTCACCTTTTTATAATTAGATTTCAGTTTTTCGACTCAGTCATTTAGGTGATAAAAGGCTGATACTTTAGTAGAATGTGTGTCTTAATATATCTCAAATATGATGAAACCTTCATTAAAAATGATAACTCATCACTCTGTTATGACTTAATCATTAAGCATCAAAAAATTGACAAATTTTGTAATTTTTCGAGTGATATCGATTATAATAGTAATACAGACCTGTTTAGAGATATTATCTACCTTATAATTAATCAATGCAAACCTAGGCACCCGCAGGCCGCTACATGCGAACACAAAGTGTCCGCCAGCCGCGCAGCGCATGCAAGCGAAACGCGTTTGATATAATTTATAGGTGAAGGTACATTATCTATGTGGGCCACGACGTTATCGCTCAATCCTCGTATCTGTATGTATCTGTATCTGTAAGTATCTGTACCTCGTATGGGAATAAAATTTTGTGAGTAAGTTACTAAGGGCATTCAAAAAGTTCTCATCACATATCTGTATCTCAAATGATAGTGAAAATAGGATATTTTCAATTTGTCCATTGTATTCCTTAGGGGATCAGCTTCCAATTTATATATTGGTTTATTTTAAAAGGACAATTATTGTGGTTCCTACATTAGATTTTTTGTGCATCGGTTTGAGGGAGTCCCTTTGAACGTGATTTTGGGGTTCCTTTTGATATATTTCAGTTCTGAGCAAATTTAGATTAAAACTGATCCCTCCATCGAATTCTACGCATCAACTATCATATAGATTGAATTCTCTGAAGTATTATAGTTTGAGGCTGATGGAATACTATGTTTTGAAGTGGTTTACTACCATTTTTGTCCCACTTTTTGAGTGGCGAAAATTGACAAAAAATCCACTAAAAGTAGCATGATATTTTTTCAACACGAGCAATACTATTGAACACCTCCCGTTTACTTTTTCACATTGGTTCTTAATTATTTAACCTTTTAATGACCTTATTCTACGATTTTCACAACTTTTATTCTCCAAATTTAGTTTTAAGCCATTTTCAATGGGGAGATTCCAACTTTTCGACACTACCCTAAACCGATGCACAAAAAATCTAATGTAGGAACCACAATAATTGTCCTTTTAAAATAAACCAATATATAAATTGGAAGCTGATCCCCTAAGGAATACAATGGACAAATTGAAAATATCCTATTTTCACTATCATTTGAGATACAGATATGTGATGAGAACTTTTTGAATGCCCTTAGTACTTCACTTGATTTGTATATTGACCAAATTCTTCCGAGAATTTCTCAATCGTCTATTTTTGTTTTGTTTGTAACCGATTTGCATCGACTCTCCGAATTCTGTCGATCAATGTTTTTGATAAAAATATAACCACTTTTGCTTCATTAATCGAGAATCCATCTCTCCAATCAAATTTTTAATCGTTTAAAATCAGGAATCGAAAGTCATAATTTGTCATCAATCTTTATATTCAATTGATCTTTTAAATACATGGAATCCAGTTTTTGTGCTCAAAGGGATTTTCCTAGGAATGGGTAATATAGTTATAAAAAGGGAGGTTGACCCGACTCTAGGAATGGAGTTAGATCTTTGAGCATCCCGCATAAAGAATTTGGAATGTTGCAGCGTTTTTGAATGAAAGTAACTAACTTTTCTACATTGTACTTGTATATAAAATCAGAAATATTAGTTACATAGGGTAAAAGAAAATGTCATTGAAACTAGCTCTTTCAAACGTTCATTTATTGTTATTATTAGGATCTAGATTCCAGATATCATATTTTCGATATTATATTGATTTTTAGCCAACTATCAATGTATGTTGTTGCGCGCCTGTGTATCTATATATACTACACTGCCTGACCAATATTTATACAAAAATTGAAAAATTGACCAATTTGTTGATTTTTCGAGTGATATCGATTACAGCAGTAAAACAGATAAATTAGGGATGTAATCTTCCTTATACTTAATAAATGACAGCCTAGGCGCCTCTTGGAGGCACAATGTATTCGACAGCCTTGCAGCGCAAGCAAACGGATCGCGCTTGTCATAAATAATATTAAAGTGATCTATCCATGGACAGCAATTCATTCAAACCACGACACCAAATGAAACTCTTGCATCAAATTTGATATCTTTGATCTCTGATTACTGCGTTTGAAGATTCTCATAGATTAATCATTTCCAGAACATAATTACTATCAACTGTGTCACCTTGTTCCACTCGTCACTTGTCATAACCATTATACACAAGGTAGCGCAATTGATATAAATTACCTTTTAGGCATTCTCAATAGTTAGAAAACTACTGAACTGAATAATCCTAGCTTGCAGATTCGAATTCGAAGGCAGATTTTCAGTAGCTGTCGTGGTTTGAATTAATTGGGTGATGGACTCATTTTAATATTATTTATGATGTAAAGCAATATGCTGTTCGAATATTTAAGCCATACATTGGATATATATATATACGATATATATAACAAACACTATTTAAAAATACTTGCCATTTAATTATTTCTTTCTAGGCGAATCACTCTCTTTTATCCTTTGCATCACGAATGATTATTTATGTGATAATGTTTCTCAAGTAAATATTAAACTAGATCTGAGAACTCCCAAATTTCGAAGTACCATTTTTCGAGAAACTCTTATTGATTCAATACCGCCTTCTTCTTCAGTGAATAGGTTTGTTTACTTTGAACTTAACGACTTAGGTTAGTTACTTGCTACATGCTACAAGTATACAAAACATTTATAAATTTCTCATTTAAATATTTCCAAATTCTAATCTATTAAATCAAAGTGTTGTATATTTTAAATCTGTATTTGTACTTTACTCCTAAAGGTTCTATCAAACTCAGTTGTTGATCAGGAATCATGCAAAATAGGAGCATGTTATATACAGGGTGACCAATAAGTTATTTCCCAAGCTTGATTAGGTATAAAATTTCTTATACTCAAACAATCTTAGTTATTATGGTCTTTAGAGATTGTAATTCGAATTATCCTTACTATTAAAACTCGATGATTGTATATATATATATATATATCTGTAACGAATTGATTGAAGAAACTGCCGGGCGCAGAAGGCTGATTTTTGGCATGTGGGAGTCTTTTGGCTATGGCTCCAGTACGTTCTGAGTTCAGAGCGAAATGTCGACTCATCATGGAATTATGACGTCATTGTCACATTTTTAAAAGTTAAGCAACACAGTTATTCGGGCATAACTCAGCCATTATAGGAGATAGAAGGCTGAAATTTTAATAGAATCTGTATACTAACATACCTCACATATGATGCGACTTTCATCAAAAAATGATGACTCATCACTTTGTTATGACGTCATCATTACGCATCAAAAAATTTTAAAATTGACAAATTTGGTGATTTTTCGAGTGAAATCGGTTTTAACACTAAGATGGACATATTTAGAGATGTTATCTCCCTTATAGGCGACCGAAGGGGGCCTCAGGCGGACACGAAGTGTCCGCCAGCCGCGCAGCGCAAGCAAGCGAAGCGCGCTTGTTTCAATGATTTTGAAAGATTTCTGGGAGTCTATGAACTGTGTTTTGTAGGCTGAATTTTTTGATCCTGACTCGCAGCCAAAAGGCCCAATGCTTCTGTAAAAAAATGTCTTCATAATCGATGTTCATGACGATTTAGCACCAGATACCTTGCATTCAACACGGAAATATTTCATAAATCCACTGAATTCATTATCAGAAATGAGAAAAAAATTGTTCATTCACCATTCAAATTCCCAAAATTCTGAACCAACTGGTTCTCTAAATCAAATTTAATATTTCCAAACTTAACGATTATCCAAATTTTTTTTTTAGAAAATCAAGAACTGCATTGCATGTATGAGCTCTTTCACCATCTTGCTGAAACCACAATCCCTTTCATGTCGTAGAATACCATTTTTTTGGCCGAACCTCTTCTTTTAACATTTTAAAGGTCTTTCGGTTCACAGAAGCTGATTTTCCTTCGTATCAATGAAATAATCGATTTTTGCACATTTCCATCCCGAAATCCTCTCCAAGCCATTATTTATCCCCTTAAGGCCTATTTGAAGTCACATAAATATTCAGATTGCTATGAGCCCAGATCCGAACGTTTCGGTGATTTAGGTTATTGTAGAAGGACTAACCACCTTTTATACTGAATATACCATTTGGAAAAATTCGGCGATTGCTGCCTCGCCCGTGAATGAATTCCTTGCCCTGCATTAGGATCTGTTGAGGTATAAGCATTCATAAAAGTACCATTCTCTATAGTGCTTTCCATATTAAACAAAAATGCCAACTAAGTTTGGAAGAAGCTGTTACAATTTCCTTTATGTTGTGACTAGTATATATTATTCCCTTTACTGGGTGGGAAATAAGTTCTGCCCCTTTGATAAAATGCCCGCAACTTAATTATTAGTGATTAGATTGTATTCAAAATTATAGGAAGTAACTAGTACATACTATTTGTTTTAAGAGATGCCTTCAACTTTCAATATACCCACCCTTCTTTTTGATTACAGCCTTGAGGCGTCTGGGAGCGACCTCAACTGGAATTCGCGACGTTTCTTGAGGATTATTGGCCTATCCCTTGACTAAAGACTTCCTCAAATTTCGATTTGGCTTAAAACAAGCCTTTCCTCAAAAATTGGTCAGATTGAAAAGTCCATTGGGTTCAGGTCTGGACTGGAGGTCGGGTCATTCTTAGACAAAAACCCAAGGTTTTCATTCTGAAGCCACTCTTGAGTTATTCTGGCCGTGTGTGCAGGAGTACCCTCTTGTTGGAATAGAAATGCACTGTTATTGAACATGGTTTCTTCGATATTTTAGCTACAGGCTATATAATGTGCTCTCTGTAGGTGTTTGCAGTTATTTTTACTCCAAAAGTACGAAAACTAAGGGTGTCCGACTCTCAGCAGAGATCCCCGCTGAAACCATGATATAACTTGGTTTCTGTGCTCTATTTACCAATCGATGTTCTTTATGGATAGAGGAGACTGACTGTGATAAAACTTTGTCATTTCTCCTGTTTAAACAGGCAAAATGACAGAATTCTTTTAGTCAATGGATTGGCCAATATTCCTCAAGAAACGTCGCGTATTTCAGTTGAGTACGTTCCTAGATGCCTCAAGGCTGTAATCGAAAAGAAATGTCGGTATATTGAAAGTTGAATGCTTTTCTAAAACAGATAACATGTCATTACTTCCTATTAAATTTGAAGACATTCTAACCTCTAATAATTGAGTTACAGTATTTATCAATGGGGACAGGACTTGTCACCTACTCTGTATATAATTGATCGAATCAATATTACGCCCTTTTGTCTCCCTGAATTTTCTCAACTAGGTATTATATTTATTATCCTTCCATCACGGTTTTCTCCCCAATATGTAGTAGCTTAGGTTTCAGATAACAAAAAGTTCAAGATATATGTGTGCTTAGTACATAATGCATACACTTAGATTCAAACAACATAACTTTTGGTGTATTAATTAAATTTGGTATTTGTGGCATGACTATACTCGTATATAGTGTATTCCATGGCTGGTCAATATTATTACAGTGGAATTCGCTTATTAGCAACTCGAGTTTTGCTCATAAAATGGTTGCTAATACGCGAAGTTGCTAGTAAGGGAACAGAATTAACACAAAATCTTCACTTGGGACCTGAAGATTGGTTGCTAATAGATCAATATTGCTAATAAGGGAGTTGCTAATAAGCGAATTCCACTGTATGTCTTAAAACTTTTAAAATTCCCTCGTACTTGGGAATTTGACGGTCAAGGTTTCAGGATGTAAAGATAGACCGGAGATTCGTCATCTTTCCATCAAAATGACGCTAGCTGTTGGCAATTTCAATTTATTTTTGACCTTGCATGCATTCCGGAGCATCCCAGTGGGGATCATCCTAGGCATTTGCCCCAAATTTGATTTTGCGGCCCCAGATTTCATTCGACCGCCTAAGCCTAAATCATAAGAAAGACCCCGGGAACCTTTTTCTTTGGATCTGCCTCGCCCCGGTTTGGAAAAATCCTGAGACCGCCCCTGTATACATAAATACGATATATTCGATATTAAATATAACAAGCGCACTTCGCTTGCTTGCGCTGCGCTGCTGGCGGACACTTCGTGACAACGGAGGCGCCCTTAGGGCGCCTGTGGTCACTTGATTAATTATATGGGAGATAACATCTCTAAATACGTCTGTCCTACTGTTATAATCGATATCGCACGTAAAATCACCAAATTTGTCAATTTTTAAAATTTTTAATGCGTAATTATGACGTCATAACATAGTGATGAGTCATCATTTTTGATGATAGTTCCATCATATGTGAGGTATATTAATATACACATTTTATTAAATTTTCAGCCTTCTATCGCCTAAAATGGCTGAGTTAGGGTCGATAAACTGAAATTTCTAACTATAAAAATGGTGACAATGACGTCATAATTCCATGATGAATCGACATTTTCGTCTGAACTCAGAACTTAGTGGAGCCATAGCCGAAAGAATCCCGCATGCCAAAAATCATGTTCTTCTTCAATCAATTCGTTATATATATATATATATATATATATATACAGTGGAACCTGTATATAACGGCCACCGAAGGGACTGGACAAAATTGGCCGTTATACACAGGTGACCGTTATATACATTTGATTGTCTTAATCACCAAAAAGAATCAACGTAGTGCAATAAATCTAAGTTTTTAGAAATCCATTACATGAAGTCAATACATGAAACTTGTTTATCGTTCGTAAAAGATCCTGTAATTAATACATAAAAAGGTGAAAAAGGTGATGGTCGTTATAGACAGGTTGTGGCCGTTATAGACAGGTAGTGGCCGTTATAGGCAGGTGATGGCCGTTATAGACAGTTTAGGTGCAGTAAGGGACTACAAACGGGTGGCCGCTGGCCCCGTTGAGCAGGTGACCGCTATACACCGGTTTAATATTATGGAATTTCGGACGAGACTGTTCATTGGTGATCGCTATAGACAGGTGACCGTTATATAGAGTGACCGTTATAACAGGTTCGACTGTATATATATATATATATATATATATATATATATATAAATAAATAAATAAATATACATTAATCGAGTTTTAATAGTAAGGATAAGTATTATACTAAATGTCGTTCCATTGTCTAAGGGCATGTTAAACTTTTAAATGATGAATATTACGATACTATAGATCATACTAAGTTCTTTCCTAATAAATTGAAAAATATCGCCATTAACAAATAAGTAGTAAGTATAATGTAGTATAGCTAAATTATTTTTAAACTCATTTTTTTGGTTTTGCAATATGATTGAGGACCTGGGAGATGGTTGAGATGTGAAATTTGGCACACAAGTGAATGATAATCGATCTATCATTGGTTCTTGTGTGAACCAATCAATTATCAAGGAAATGGAATTTACACTTATATTTCATATAAAAGTTTGATACAGCAATTTTGTGTTTATTATTTGATTGTTAAAAGTTATTTAGTGATCAAATTGATTGATCATAAGCAACAAAAAAACTGAAGACAAAAATATCCGAATACATTAGAACTCGGTTAATACGTACCCCTTTGGGAAGTGGAAAAAAGTACGTACTGCCATAAGTTCGTACTAACCAAGTTGATATTCCATATGAATCTATATAATAGATGAATTCTGGTTCAGAGAAATTAGTACGTACTAAGCCGAAGTACATTGTATCACGAATAAGTACTACTCAAGTTCTACTGTATTTTATAATGAATTTACATGAATAGAACGATTTATACTTCAAAGATTTGATGACAAAACCCCCGATTTAAACTGTACTATTATTATTTAGTAGTCTAATTAATAGTAAAGCAGCATTTCTAGTCGAAGATAGCGATGATTTTACTCATTTCACCCAGATAGATGAAATATAATTCCCATTTTGTTATTGAAATTTGAAATTAAAGATAACTCATCTACGGCCTACTTAATACACTGCCGTGTATGTCACAGACAAGGCTAGTTTTGACAGAATCCAAATTTAGTTTAGAGCGATAAATCAAAAACTGTATACGATAGACCTTTGAAATGTATTATCACCGTATACAAACATCATATCAGAGTATTCAATTCAACTGTCAAAACGTTGATATGTCATCATGTGGTTGCGCAATAGGCTCTTTTAACATCAAAAATGATGCTGTTCTAGTTCATTTAAACATAACTATCTGGATTTGTAATGCTTGATTTTGATAGTAAACAAAAGGAATGCCTTAATCGAAAAAATCCGAAATTCTTAAGTAGAATGTCTATGCATTCCTTATTTGCTATGGAAACAAAGTATCAAGTTATTACTTCAATAATATGTGTTCACACGTTTATTTTAATATTCTCTGAGTTATCTGGAATTTAATCCCGATCTATTGAGAAATAATGAGAATTGACAAAATCCTTGATAATTCAGATAGTATTGGAAAAACTAGTGAACAGTATTATTATTATATAGGAAATAATAGCTTGCGGATGGTATGATTTCTTACTATCTACAATACACTAACCGGACAAAAGTATTTGCACACTTCATTATCTCACGTACATTTAATACTAAAATGGGTCTATCCATGAAGATTGAAACTTCGAAACGGTTTGTGATACAACTAATCGGGTTTCAAATTCGAAATCTTCGCATTCGAATTAGTTATTGCAGGAAATTTCTAATCAATTATTGATTCCCAATGTTTTCAAATCATCAATCACTGCCACTTTGTGCCACATATGTCCATTTTTATCACTATACATGATGGTGATGTACTACCTCTTGTGTCACGGGTTGATAATTTTACTAATTGGGTTGACCAATCTATTTAGAAATCTTGAACTATTACTAATTCGAATGTGAAGATTCTGAATCTTAAATCAGACTCCTAATAGCTCTTAGAGTTTGAATACATTCCCTTCATGGAAAGAGCCAATTTACTACTATTTGTATGGGGAATAATATAGTGTACAAATACTTTTGTCCGGTTAGTGTATATACCTTTTGAGTAATGGCATAAAAATGAGAAATGCATAGACATTCCAATTAAGATTTTTGGATTAAGATCTTCCTATTGTTGTCCTATAAAAAATCAAAGCATTAGAAATGCAGATAACGATGTCTAAAATGGACTAGAGTAGCAGCATTTTTCACTCTAAAAGAACCTATTGCGAAATCACATGACGACATATCAACTTTTGTGGTAGGTTTTCAATACCTAGTAGAGGAACTCCCCACAATTTCAAATGCGAAGATAAAACGTGGCAACTTCCACAGATAAAAGCGCTATATATAGATAATGAATTTCTTACTATGAGTAGCGTCGAAATAAAGATTTGACTCAACCTTCGTTTGAAACTCAACAAACTTGACGTTATACATACATTGAAAGGGTCAACGCTGACTCTAAATTGTTTCTGTTGATTATCCGGTCTTGCATTTAAAATCGATTTCACTCGAAAAATCATCAAAATTGATTTTTTAAATTTTTGATGCGTAATGATGACGTCATAACACAGTGATGAGCCATCATTTTTGGATGATAGTTGTATCATATTTGCGATATATTAATATACACATTCTATTAAAACTTTAGCCTTCTATCACCTAAAATGGGTGAGTTATAGTCGAAAAACTGAGATTGCTAATTATAAAAAAGGTCACAATGACGTCATAATTTCATGATGGGTCGATATTTTCGAGGCCAGAACTTATTGGAACCATAGTCAAAAGATTCCCACTTGCCAAAAATCAGCTTTCTGTGCCTGTCAGTTCTTCAATCAATTCTTTACAGATATATATATATATCACTACCTAAAAAATGATGTTTCAATCTTTTGGAGAGACACCAATGAATTATGTTAATTTTTAGAGAGTACATACAGTGCAATTCATAATTATTGCAACTTACACATCCTATTAAAACTAGACCATAGTTTCGAGTATTTGAGCATTTAGGTAACATTCTACATGTTTTACAGATACTTACACCATGTTTAAGGTAAATGTTGGCTAATTAAATATTTTTCCACGCTTGTTCTATTTTTAGACTTGAACATTTGTTGATGACGTCATCACCGCATATTATTTTTCTTTGAGTTAGATTTCTTATTCACTTAGTATTGTTTCTGATACTATTATGGCCCAGGAAGCTACTAGAAACAAAGTTGTAGCATTAATTCAGGGAGGAAGGCACAGTGCGATCGAAATTGCGGTGTAGTGTAAACAAAACAACGGTTTACAGAATCAACGAACGTTTCAATAGAGGAGAATCACTGCGTCACAAGAAAGGAGCAGGTAGGCCGGACATTCTACGTAAGAAGATCGCTTTATCGTGTACGAAATACGTTTCCAACGATAAGCAAAACCCTACCATGGAATAGCTGAGGAAATAAGCCGGAAACGTGGCGTTAATGTCTCAACCAGTGCGGGATACAGTTGTCAAGAATCTCTAGATTATTCGAAACCCTATCCGATTCATGTGCTGATGTTATCTGAAAAGAATCGCCTCGCACGTCAAGTGGGCTGCAAGGAATAAAGATAGGGATTGGTGTCATGCTGTATTTTCAGATGTGGCTAGTTTCTGGATTCAGAGCACGAATGTGGTGCAAAGGTTCAAAGAGTATGTATCAACCAACAGTCAAGCATTCAGCAAAGGTAAATATATGGCTGCGTTTTCTTCATTTGACACATTCCCTCTGTGTATTTACACAAAACTTGGATTCACATTTCTTTGTCAAGATTTTGAAGTGGCATTTGTTGGAAAACGCTAAAGTTTTTCATGGTACAAAGTGGTTTTTAATCCAGGATAACCACCCGAAACATACTAGTCGTAGGTGCAAGGTTTGGATGACCGAAAATGTGCCAAATAACCAACTAGATTGGACCAGCCAAAGCCCAGACATCAACCCAATAGAGAACTTGTTCGGTTGGATGAAATATAAACTCAATCGAGATAGACCCAAAACAATTAAAGACCTAAAAGCACGACTGGGAGATATTTGGGATTCTATCACCCCAGAAATTCTTGAACCTTATTATAGTTCAATGACACGCCGTTGCCAGATGGTGGTAGAAAATAACGGTTATAAGATAAACAAGCGCGCTTCGCTTGCTTGCGCTGCGCGGCTGGCGGACACTTTGTATCCGCCGGAGGCTCCCTTCGGTCGCCTGGGGTCACATTGGTTAATTATAAGGGAGATAACATCTCTAATTATGTCCATCTTAGTGTTAAAATCGATTTCACTCGAAAAATCATCAAATTTTAAAATTTTAAAATTTTTGAAGAGTAATGATGACGTCATAACAAAGTGATGAGTCATCATTTTTTGATGATAGTTGCATCATATGTGAGGTATGTTAGTATACAGATTCTATTAAAATTTCAGCCTTCTATCTCCTATAATGGCTGAGATATGCCCGAATAACTGTGTTGCTTAACTTTTAAAAATGTGACAATGACGTCATAATTCTATGATGAGTCGACATTTTGCTCTGAACTCAGAACTTACTGGAGCCATAGCCAAAAAACTCCCACATGCCAAAAATCAGCCTTCTGCGCCCAGCAGTTTCTTCAATCAATTCGTTACAGATATATATATATATATATATACAATAATCGAGTTTTAATAGTAAGGATTATTGATCTTAAACATCCCTATTTGATATTAGAATTATAAAAAGTACAAACTAATTCATATAAGATAATAATATGGGCTCAAATATGGAGTTGCAATTAGAGATGCACCGGATATCCGGTTTATATCCGGTATCCGGACATTTTCGTTGATTTGCCGGATATCCGGTCCGGCCGGATAATAATAAGTATCCGGCCGGATATTAATATATTGACAAAATTCATGAATTGATGAAATACTACAGTAACAAACTCAAATTATACACTGCGCTATAACAAACTTATCGAGAGACTAATAATGGAAATCGAATAATCCTAAATTTTTCTGGATAAAGAGAAGACATTCTCCCTTTTCTCGTAACAATTTGTTACGCTTTTCTTCAAATACAATTCCAGCACTACTAAATAATATTTCACTATAAACTGAACTAGGTGGAGCCCTAAATATTTAATCGCAACCCCAACTAAGTTTGGATATGACAAAGCATTATCCCATAAAGTTGCTTGTGAAAGTACTGCAAATGATTCCATAGCGGAGTTGTACTCTAGTTTTTTGGAGTTTTACTTCACAATAATCGTCGAGCACTCTTTACATATAGCTCTTGAATTGTCAGAGCTGTTGACAACAAAAATCGACCAAATCTCACTCATTGTGAAGTTAATGTGAACCTATTATCAATTGCAATGTGTAGAAGCTAATAATTGTGAACTTTATAATACCTATGTATTATTCATAGTTAAAACATTGTGGTCCTCAGTGGGTAACCAATAATATCCGGTATCCAGCCGGATAACCGGATAATTGGAGGCCGGATATCTTATCCGCCCGGATAGGTAATTTTCCTATCCGGTGCATCTCTTGTTGCAATAATTATGAATTATACTGTATGTAGGTGCTTGCAGAAAAAGAATTTCATCAATCGTTTAAATCATTTGCTCTAGTTATGCCACCCTCCTTCTGAGATCAGAAACCTCTAAAAATTATACTTTCATTTTTTTCTGAAACAATTTGTCAACAGAAATAATACCATTATTTGATATACTCTGCGACATAAATGATGTTTAATATCATGGTAACTATAGATTTGTCAAAGTACAAAAGGTTTCTGAATTAGGGACTTGACTTTTCGATTTTCCATAATATTCAGCAGAAATTTGTCTAATTTGTCCACAAAGCCTTTCCCTAGCATATTATGCATATTTAAATGCAATCAATTCATTATATCGTATAGACCAATCATGATTAATAGTTATATATTCATTTAAAACCTTCTTATATGATTTACTTCAAGTTAAAGAAACTATTCGCATGGTGTCGGACATGATAATTCTCCCCCCCCTTTTTCAGAATTTGTTTAACTCCCATTACCGTATACATATATACTATTTGGTATATATCCAGTTAATGTTGCATTTACTATAAAATCAGAATTATCTGCTCGTTGATTCGTTCCTTTATCCATTATTCATTCGAAAGTCACTAGTCTTAAAAGCAAAGTAATATATATAGGGTGTCTCAAAAGTTCTGCAACAACCAATTTTACTGTGTTAATTGGACTAAGATCACTTGGTTTTAGTCCAAATTAGCCTCCATAAATGAAATCTAGCACCCTTCTTGCATAGAAATGAGCTTAACTCATTACGCAAAAGATATTTCTTATAAAATTTTAAATAATTACATTCCATTGACTCCAAAATTCGGAGCTCAAAAGTGTCAAGTTTGGAGATCACTATTTTTCTGATGAAATATTACATTAATCACTTCTATATTCTGTAATTGATTGAAATACTAAAATAATATTATTACTTTTGATTTATGTACGGAAATCTTCTATAAGAACGCGAGTATTTTTAAGTATAGACGTCAAATGTACCTGGGATATGAGTTTTTTTATTGAGATAAAAAATATTCTTTACTAGACAACGATATATATGATCCATCATTGAAAATAAAATGAGAAAAACAGGCCATTGGGAGTGCAAAATAATTAAGATAATCCTCCCTATTTTTGATTAAAAAGAGGTATCGGATATTCGATCTATTTATCTATGTATAATGCATCTGCAATATTTGTTGCAGAACTTTTGAGACACCCTGTAGTATGCCCATGGTATCAGACATAATATTTTATTTTCAGAATTCAAATTTCCTTTTTTATTCTACTATTGATCAAAGAAATGTTAGATGGATATTAAAATACGTACATATAATCACTGATTACTCAATGCATGAATATGCGTATAATCTTTGATACATTCTTGAAGTATTAGATTATCTTTATCTTTATTTTATGATATCCCCTATACTTTGTGCGTTAAATTCAACGACCGCTCTTAGGACTTTGTTTGCTCCATTGAAGCGACCTAAAACTTCCTTAAACGTGCGATGAGATTATTCAAGCACTGATTCTGCGAAGTATCCAAGGCCCAGAGGTCTTGAATCTGGGCGATTAGCATTTACAGTTAGTAAGAATTCCTCTAGATGGTCAAGTAGTATGTGAAGCTTTGTGCTTGGTATTAAATTATGGATGGTAATTTGCTGAGCTTTGATATATGTGTCTTTTGTTGATTCCAATTTCAAATGCTCAAACTCTCCCTCAATTCCAAATTCAACTTTCTTTCAACTTTTTATCCGACTTTGTAATATCTTGTGCTATTCTTTGTTGCATATCAACATATGCCTTTTGAAAGTCTTGTATAGAAGCTTCCAAACCTTATAATAGTATTTTCCCAAACACTTTGTGTTTTAACTTACTTGCAGACGGTAGAACAGGTATGAGGGGACTAAGAGCAGGAAATTCCTTAGCTTCTTTGAGATATCACCCGTATATGTTCCACCATGATATTGCTGCCTAGGACTTACTAATGGTGCTATAAATGACTCTTCAAACCGCTTATACTCATCTTTACCTAAAATCTTTAGTGGGATTATGTCCAACAATTTTTCACGAAGGCCTAGAATTCCATGTACGGGAGCTATGGGAAAGGATTGTAGGGGACTTTCGAAATTAGTGAAAATCCGAGAGCGAAAAATACCATTCTTTGGAATACTATTGGGCACTTTTAAATTGTTCGTTAAATTTCGTATACATTTCATCAAAATGGGTTCCAGTTCGCGAAATTCCAGGCTCACCGTTAATTTTATTGTACAAACAATAAGGACAAGGATGACGAGCATTTCCACCTTTGATTCCTAGAACCTGACATAATCCTCTAAATCACAAGTTAGTACATCATTTGGTTGATCTAAGGTTAGATCAAGAAGCCTTATAATTTGCTCTATATTAAATGGAGTTTCAATACAATCTGCTACTGCCACTATTAATGTTCCTTCTACACTATCGACAAACTGAAGACCGTGAATTAGGCTAAGGACAACTTTTAACCAACCCTGGCCATGATTAATGCCATGACGATTTAGTTGACTTGGTTTTCCACGAATTTCTTCAACTCGTTTTAGGAGGTTATCAATATTATTACAATATCTGACTTCAGTGGGAGATTTAATGTCATTGTTGTCTTCAAGTTGAACGATCGCAGATTAAAATAAATCAATTACATTCTCCTTCTCAGGATTTGGGTATATCGAGTGTTTGGTGTACGCTTCATAAATTGGCATATTGTGTGCAATTGATCATTTGTCAAATTAAGTTCTCGTTGAAGTCCTCTTTAGAAGTTTGACCTTCATCGACATATTTCCATAACCAAGAAGTGGTATAACATTGGGCATCGAAGAAGCTGCTCGTTGATGTAGTATAGTCGATACAACTGTATCGCTAAGCCCTTTTCGATTTAATGTATCGATAATATTTTGCACGGAGTTACGCTTTGTTCATATATGAATTTTCTTTATAGACAAGCATTTTCGACACTTAACTGGCGTTTGCCTAACCCAAGTGTTCTGATTATCTCGCTCAAGTGGATTTGTATCAAATTGTGCTGCCTCGTTATCCATATTGGAGATGTGTCTCAAGGAGAACACCACTAGGCTTTGACTTTCTAGTGCAAATTTCGAGTTTGTGAAGAGCAGTTACACATGATTTGCACAATACACATAGAAAGAAAGGGATAATCTCTGGAGAATATGCTATTTCCTTTTCTATATCGATATCGTGACTTTATTTTGGATATATGCGATATAATATCAACTCATTGGAGTTTCACAATTTTCGAAGAACATAGTCGACAAACATTTTTCACTGCTTCTAAATGATATGATGACATTGTGATACAAAGTGGATTAATATATGTTTATTTTAGTAAATAAACTAATTGTTTGAGTTCTATTTCAGAAAGTACAAAATATCAAATGGGTGGATGAAGTAATTCACACACTAATAAATATTCTACAGAGCGTGAACATTTAATCGAATTTTATAAGAATTCTGAAACATACGATAAATACAGATAATTCGACAATGATTAAGGAATACATACTTGCGTATCCTTGAAAAGTCCAGAGCAATAATCTTTTAAAATTAGAAAACAGATTAAATATATTTCGATCATTTTATGCTGGCTGACTTTGTTCCGATATGGCTAGTAATTCAACAAATCTCAGTGAAAGATGACATAAATATACAAATATCATGCTTGTGGCTTTCGAGTTAATAATGGATAAAGAAACGAAGCAACGAGCAAATAATTCTGTTTTTATAGTAATGCAACATTAACTGGATATATACCAAATAGTATATATGTATAATGGAAGTTAAACAAATTCTAAAAAAGGGGGGAGAATTATCATGTCCGACACCATTTGAATAGTTACTATTACTTGAAGTAAAACATATTAGAAGGTTTTAAATTAATATATAACTATTAATCTTGATTGGTCTATACAATATGATGAATTGATTGCGTTTAAATATGCAAAATATGCTAGGGAAAGGCTTTGTGGAGTCCCTAATTCAGAAACCTTTTGTACTTTGACAAATCTATAGTTACCATGATATTAAACATCATTTGTGTCGAACAGTATCAAATAATGGCATTATTTCGGTTGACAAATTGTTTGGTATTTTTAAGTATTTTTCGAGGTTTCTGAATCCAGACGGAGATTGGCATAACTAGAGCAAATGATTTAAACGTTCGATGAAATTTTTTTAATGCAAACACCTACATATGTACTCTCTAAAAATTAACATAATTCATTGGTGTCTCCTCCAAAAGATTGAAACTTCATTTTTCAGGTAGTTATATGAATTTACAATAATCGAGTTTTAATAGTAAGGATATTTCCTTTTCAAGTCACATCTAAATCCTCTCAACATCTACTCAGGTTCGCACTGTTGCCTCCTCCTGCTTCTACAACATCAATAACATCCCGTGTATTAGAAAGTGTCTCTCTGTGGAAGTCTGTGAAGCTCTCGTTAATGCTCTTATTACATCTCGACTTGATGACTGTAACAGCATATTGTATGGTTGCCCCTCATCCCTCTTACCTCGACTCCAGCGAGTCCATAGCCGTGCACCCAGACTTATCTACATTGTCTCCCGTACCTTTTCGTCATCTCCTCTTCTTACCAAACTCGACTGACTGCATGTAAAGGATACCGCCCGCGAAAAACGATATGATTTGGCTTACAACTTATGATAAAAGTAGAGCTATATGAGATGTTAAGCGTGGGAACTTATCTCCTTCTAGAAATACTTACGCTTCCAAACCGCTTTTGATTTAGATTTCAAGTTTTTAGATATTGTGTCTCAAAGTCTCTTTTTATCCTTTTTTGTTAGCACATCCCAATGGTAGGCACCCGGCCGCTCAAAAGATTTAAGACATACCAAGGAAATAAATGCTTCCAAAATCGAATCATAGATAGTCTATCATATTTGCCACCTCATAGGACCAAAAGAAAGTTAAAATGACATTCGAATTCTCCATATTCGATTCGAATTCGAATTCTCGAATTCGATTCGGATTCGAATTCTCCATATTCCAATTTCTCATTTTATAACATTTCCACTGGATTAATCAATTAAAACTTTTCAAAATAACTAATAATATCTTAAAAAACAGACTTTAATAACATTTAGAAGCAGGCTTAAGAGAGCTTAGTAAATCGCCAAAATCTTGCTTTAAATGAACTGTTGTGCAATGATATGATGATCAATGGAAATTTTAACAACGAATATATATTTTGATGCCATATTTATACAGTAGCTAGACTCAAGTTTTCAACAACCGCAGAAACCTCCCTACAAATAGTATTAAAGTGGGTCTATTCATAAAGAAATATGTTCTCAAATTATAAGGAATACAGTAGAACCTCTATATTTGGGAACATTTTTTTGCCTTTTTTGAATAGATCCAATTGGATACTATTTGCATTGAAGATTTCGTGGTGGTCAAATACTTTTTTATGGGTAGTATATACAGGGTGTGCTAAAAAAATTGAGACATTTTCTTTTTACATATTTTTGCAATATCTTTTATTTGATAAAAGGAAGATTCCAGTATTATGTTTATATATCATTACTTTGTCATAATTATTTATTGAAAAATTAGCATAGTTTAAAATGAACGAATTAGAGAAACCGCAAAATGGTAGAATCGCTATATCTAGTGCATCAGAAATATTCACTTTTTTAAAACATGGAAATATCTTTCGTGCAACAATATATCGTGCTGTTAAAAGGCTATGGCATAAGTATGTCTAGAAAGGAAGGATCTGGCAGAAAAGTCAAAGACCAGACAAAAATAGCTGATCGTCTTAGACGTAATAATAATAATAGTATACATTTATATAGCGCAGATTCCATATTAATATGTTCAAGTGCGATGTACAATTCAATAAAAGTAGGTGTGTGTTATGCATGTATGTATGTATGTATGTATGTATGTACGTATGTGTATATATGCGTATGTATGTGTATATATGCGTATGTATGTGTATGTATGCTTGTAAGGTATGTATATGCATTGAAATTAATTTAAGTGGAGAAAATATTGAATTCTGGTACAAGAACGACTGGCCACCAAATTCCCCAGACCTGAATCCTCTTGATTATGAGATATGGGGTATTCTCGAGGCTGATGTCTACAGAAAACCCACGAAAAGTTTGGAAGCGTTGACGCGAAGGATTCAGCAGACTTGGGATTTTCTTCAAATGACCATTGTTAATAACTGTATTGATTCGTTTAAGAAGCGCCTTAGAAAATGTGTAGATGCTAAAGGAGCTTGTTTTGAATAAAATGTGAAGATAAATGCATTGTTATGATACTCTTGTGGTAAATTCTAGTTTTGCATCGTTTTGTGTTTTGTCTCAATTTCTTTGGCGCACCCTGTATACTAGTGTATTACATTGTTAAGGTCTAACCTACTTGGTTAATGATTCTAAGCTGATCGTGTATTAATCCATTCGGCTATTAATGCATCCTTGGTTATTTTACTGCAAGGCATTATAATAAGCAGGCTATGATTATACTATTATAACAATTATATATTTTTATATGGACAATATTTTACAGAGGCAAAAAAAATGGAGGGGGGAAAAGAAACTTGGAGGAAGGTAATTACACCTCCCCGAGGCCCTCGCTCTAGAAGACCCTTGATTACTTTTCCGCACAGTGGAAGTATTAAGTAGCGGAAAGTTAGAATTCCCACTTGACGGAGATCATTTGTAATTCTTACATTACCAAGTTAGTCATAGGATATTGGGATTGAAATAGCTAATCCGATCACAGATCCAAAGAAGATTCACAGCCTTCACCTCCCCATTAGTAAACCCAGTAGGGGGTTATATGTCAATCTCTTTTGTAACTTCTTCCGAAATCCCATTTAAATATCCTTGGCCCGGGCTTTAGAAAACTAGTATACTTTAATAATTCAACAGTAATTGTAATTTGATATTTAATTTTGGCAATTAATAATATTTTTCGAGTAATTGTAGGATATTGTAATCGAAACAAAATGGTCCCTCTCACAGACGGGATTGGAGTGTGCTTCCAAATCATTGTGAGAATAGAAATGTGAAATGTTATCATTTATTAACTCCCTGTAGTCCCATTTTAACCCGATCACTCCTACAAATGAAAGCTCTCAACCAGTGTATTATACAGCCTTCCAGAGATACACTCCTAGGCTCATACTCAATTATTTCCATACGCCTAAATCAATAGATAACATTTCGATTTAGGGTAAATTAAGTAATATTCTGAATTTTACTCTCCAAAACCTTTCAGGCTTAAAATTATGTGCGGCTTGCAGACACTGCGTGTTCGCATAGTCTCCCTGTGGGCCCCTGGAGTTACTCAATCTAACCCATTTTGTGATTTTTTTTTTAACTTTACATAAATATTGTATACAAAAGTTAACAAATAATTTATCATGTAAGCCAGAAAATATGATATCCGAAATCTACACCCTAAAAAACCCATGTCACCCGATGGAAGCTAGTCTCTAGCATATTTTTCAAAATTCGTCAAATGGTGTAGAAATATGTATATAAAGGTGTGAAAATAAGCACATAATCTTTTTTATTGCTATATTCTATTATACATTTAAGATATCAAACATAAGTTGTGGCTTTGAAGTATTTTTATAACAATGACAATCTATTGTAGTGTCTACAATGATTTCTATTGTAATAGTGTTAGTGTAGTAATATATTTTGTACAAGCGCGCTTCGCTTGCATGCGCAGCGTAGCTGGCGTACACTTTGTGTCCGGCAGAGGCACCCTTTGGCACCTGGGCTCACATTGATTAATTATAAGGGAGATAACATGCCTAAATACTATGTCTGTCTTACTGTTAAAATCGCTATCACTCGAAAAATCATTAAAGATACCGCCCTCGAAAAAACATATGATTTGCATTACAGCATACGATGAAAGTAGAGCTATAAGAGATGTTAAGCGTGGGGAGGTATCTCCATCAAGAAATACTGGCACATTCCAAACCGTTTTTGAATCTCATTTCTAGATTTTGAGATACAGTGTCTCAAAGTCAGTTTTTTTAATTTTCCGCTAGCACATCTTAATGGTAGAAATTTAGGCACTCAATGAATTGTTTAGGACATACCAAGGAATCAAACGCTTCCAAAATCGAATCATAGATAGTCTATCATATTTGCAACTTCATAGGACCAGAAGAAAGTTAAAATGACAAATATTGTAAATTTTATCGGTGTCCGAAAAAAAAGGGCCAAAAATGTCTGTTTTTGGGGGGAAATCAAGAATAAAATCACCGAGTTAGAATATATCCAAAAAATGGTGGTCCTACCTGCATCGCCTAATGATATGGAACAACTCTTGAAATTTTTAAACTTCTATCTCAAACCAAATTTGAGAAATAATTCTGTAAAGACGGTCAATTTTGAAATTTCAAAGTCCCGAGATATGGAGATTTTAAGTTTAGGTGTTAAGAAGAATGTAAAATGAGTTATTAATAATGCACATAAGCATCCACAGACATTTATTCGCATCTATACTGCTGATTTAAGTATATTAAAGCCAAATATTTATCAAAAATAGCAAAAGTACCCTCAAAATCCACAAATTTCCTTGAGGCCCCTAACTCCGAATATTTTGAGATAATTGTAGATAATATTTCATATTCCTGGCACTGCGAAGTATAATCTATCAGTTTAGAATGAATAAAAAGCTTCCAAAAAGTATATTAGGAAGTTAGAGCTTTTTATAATGTCCAAAGGTGCTAAAACAATGTTAAGGTTCATATCATTAAAAAAATATCAAATAAGTTAAAAACTAATTGGTAAATCAGTTAAAATCCTCCAATAATTTTTCAATATTTATTAACGCTAAACTTTAGGGGGTTATTTCACAAAAAATAAAAAAAATTGCCGTCCAAATAGTGCTATCAGATGGTTGACCGATCAGTAATACAATGAAATTAGCAATAAAACATTTTGCCTTTTATTTTACGCCAGGCAAGATTTTTCGAGGGCGGTATCCTTAAATTAATCAGTTTTAAATTTTTGATGCATAATTATGACGTCATGACATAGTGATGAGTCATCATTTTTTGATGATGTATCATATGTGAAGATTATTATTATACATATTCAATTAAAATTTCAGCCTTCTAACACCAAAAATGGCTGAGTTATTGCAGAAAAACTGAAATTTCTAATTATAAAAAATGGTGACAATGACTTCATTATTCTATGATGAGTCGACATTTTCGTATGAGCTCAGAACTTAGTCGATTCATTGCCAAAAGACCCCACATGCTAAAAATCAGCTTTCTGTGCTTAGCAGTTTCTTCAATCAATTCGTTACATATACACTGCCTGAACAAAAGTATTCGTACACCCCATAATTTCCCATACAAATAGTTATAATACAGATTTATTTAGCGAGTCAAGGTATTTAATTGGTAAGAGATACGCTTAATTTAACTTCAAATTCGAATTCTCCATATTCGAATTACTCATTTTATGATCTTTCCGCTCGATTAATCTCCCACAAGGTTCAATATTCTCAGACTGTGCCACCTCGTACCACTTATGCCATCATCTACAATGGTGATAACTCGTGATACTATATGCCATAGGGTAGCAAATGCCGAAAATACTTAATTTTGAAGGAGAGCAATTAAGTTAAAAGCTTATAAAGTGGGTAATTTGATTGTGGAGAATTCGAATTTGAAGACAAATTAAGTGTATCTTTACCAATTAAATACCTTGACTCGCTAAATAAATCAGTATTATAACTATTTGTATGGGGAATTATGGGGTGTACGAATACTTTTGTTCAGGCAGTATATATGTATATACAGTCGAACCTGCTATAACAGCCACTCTATATAACGGTCACCTGTCTATTGCGGTCACCAATGAACGGTCCCGTCCGAAATTCCATAGTATTGAACCTGTGTATAGCAGTTACCTGCTCAACGCGGCCAGCGGCCACCCGTTTGTAGCCCCTTACTGACCTTAAAACTGTGTATAACGGACATCACCTATCTATAACGGCCACTACCTGTCTATAGCGGCCATCACCTTTTTCTTTTTTCACATTTTTATGTGTTTATTACAGGACCTGTTACGAACGATATACAAGTTCATGTAATTGCTTCAAGTAATGGATTTCTAAAAACTTATATTTATTGCAGTTGATACTTTTGGGGATTAAGACAATCACCTGTATATAACGGTCACCTGTATATAACGGCCAATTTTGTCCAGTCCCTTGGGTGGCCGTTGTATGCAGGTTCCACTGTATATATACTATATACTATATATACAGACATTAATCGAGTTTTAATTATAAGGATTTGAAAAGGTGTTAAAAATTGTTTTCCATTTGGTGTGAAAATTTCGCTTAGAACTTGATCGTTGTCGTATTATTTGACAAAATAACGAATATCATAATACAAATTGCAATATTTATAACTCTAGAAGTTATATGCATTTTAACATCTTACAATGTGTCCGAATGTGGACTTATAGTGGCATTTAGGGGTGTTCTATCGGAGAGATCTTTTAATGAGATTTTAGTATGTTACTAGTTACCATCCCTCATTCATTTACTATTGAACTAAATTATGTAGCAATTTGTTCCAACTGGGCCGAAAAATTTTCTTAAGATTGACTGGACTATTAGAAGAGGCATATTGTTTGTGTTGTTAACTATTATGTGTGCCTCTTCTGAGACCTATCTTCAATTGACTCCCTACGAGAACAAAGATCCTATTGTTAGTGGTTGATTCCGAACAGACCTCCCCTCCATTAACTAAATCTTGGATATCTTGGATATTCCTTGGTGTAACGATGGTATGTGCAGATTTTGATGTAAGTTTTTGCTCTAGTAAAATTTCACTTGAATTAAAAGCCGTAAATTCCTCTGTTTTTAGATAGCTTATCTTCAAAAATGTTTATCTCAGAAATTACTCGATCAAATTTCACAAAATATAGTATACAGGGTGGCTTATAAGTTCTGTCCCAAGCTTTATTAGGTTTAAATTTCTTAAACTCAAACAATCTTAGTTATTATGGTCTTTAGATATTGTAATTCGAATATTTTCAATGATTTTAAAAGATTTTTCGATTCTATTACTTAGAAATATGTGTTAGAAATATGTTAGAAATATTAGAAATATGAATATGTTAGAAATATAATTAGAAATATGAGAAAAAAAATGTGTCCTGGCACGCAGCGAAAATCGTGAATCAGGGCCCACTGCTTTTCAAGTTATCTTCCCAGAGTCTTCAAATCCTAGGAAAAATTAGCTCACACATTTTCCTCGAATACTATAAATTTGTAGAAATATAGAATGTTTAGATCAGTATATATTGAGAACCTTTTGGATCAGATTTTTTGGTGATGTGAAAAAAAGTGCCATTTGGGTGATTTTGCAAAATGTGCCTAATTTGAAGTCGTGAAATAATAACTTTATCTCGTTTCTGATAATGAATGCAATGGATTTGTGAAATATTTCAATGGTGAATGAAAGGTATCTGGTGCTAAATCGTCATGGAACATCGATTTTTGAGACATTTTTTACAGAAGCAGTGGCCTGGATTCTCGATTTTCGCTGCGTGCCAGGACATATTTTTTTTCTCAAAACTCACCATACAAACATATTTCTAAGTCATAGAATCTAAAAATCTTATAAAATCATTGAGAATATTCGAATTACAATCTCTAAAGACCATAATAACTAAGATTGTTTGAGTTTAAGAAATTTTATACCTAATAAAGCTTGGGGCAGAACTTACAAGCCACCCTGTACTTAATAGAATAATATTTAGACTATGAATTAGATGCAAATATGGGAGAAGTATGCTAAACAACATGTGCAATAGTAGGGCTAATTAGGAACTAATTGAGTGCATTTTGTGTATCATTTTCTTTATATTTAGATATCTATAGGGACACATACTATTTCTTCCGAGATGATTTACAAGAAAAATGGTGAAGATCTAAATTATAATAAATCTATATCATTTGAAGTTCAAAAACCAATTGATATTAAGACTAAATATGTCAGTCCTGAACTCTTAAATTATCTCTTATTTGAGATGAGAATTCAAAATATTTCTCAAGAAACATTTTATTTTAATTCACTATCCCTTAAATCCCCTTTGAATTATGAAGTATTTTCTCTAAATCAAAAAGAAACAAGTCTCACTTATGAACTTCAACCCAAAGAGATTTGTAGTTTCCTTTACCGCATTCATCCTAAACAATTAAATTTTAGAATTCGTAAAGATATTGGAAAATTAGACATTTGTTGGGAGAAGAAATTCGGCAATCGAGGAAGATTACAAACAGGGAACCTTGATAGACCATTACTTTCTTCCAATCCAAATATAATGATAACTGTTTTACATTTTCCTAAAAAATTACGAACTAAAGTGCCATTTAATATTAAATTTGAGATTACTAATTGTTCTACTGTTTCTGTTCACTTGCAATTAATGCTTTCTCAAACTAAATCTAGAATAAGATGGTGTGGTATCTCTAATTTTATGCTAGCTGAATTACCAGAAAATCAATCAGTTATTATTAACGTTTTTGCGATATCTTTTGCTACTGGTGAACATCATTTAGGTCTTCTAGTGCTACGAGATAAAAAGAGAAATATAGATTATAAATTTGACAAAGTTCTGAAATTACTTTTTTATAAATAGTTTGTATTGGATATTATTTTATTAATAGTCTGTATTGGATAATATTTTTGAGAAATCTTGTATTATTTACTATTCAAATCGTATAATAAAATGTTTAAACTATGTTTACTAGTTTATCTATTAACCACCATGAGTTTGTTTGATCACTGTGTCTGTCAAATTACTCATATAATTCTGCATCTTAGAACATGTTAATCAATTATTAATTACAGTGCGTTCGGAAATTATTGGCAGTAAATATTCCATCATAATCCTTCACATATATTCACTCACCGTATTTAAGTTGTATCTGTTATACAAACTTAAAGTATATACCACACTTTAAAAAAACCCATAGACATAGCCTAATTTTCTGCTAAACATAATTTTAAAAAATTTTGATAAAATTTTATCTGTACAAGCGCGCTTTGATTGCTTGCGCTGCGCGGCTGGCGGACAATTTGTGTCTACCGGAGGCGCCCTTCGGCCCCTGTGGTCACTTTGGTCAATTATAAGATAGATAACATCTCTAAATACGTAGCGACTGAAATATCGAGCCGCCTCGCTATTCCGAGCGGACAGTCTATCGTGTTTTGAAGTCTCTTTCTTACAAAAATAACTTGACTCATAAGAAAGGAGCAGGTCGACCTCGTAAATTGTACAAAGCCGATAGGAACCGGATTATGACACTCAATGCAATCCAAGGATCACCCTGATTGAGTGCCGAGCAAAATTGAGTACTCCAGTTGCCAAAAGTACACTATCGGAAGAAATGAAGAGGAGTGGCCTACAATATCGCCATGGAGTCAGAATTCCCGCCTTGTCACCTCTCCATATTGCTAAGCGAATGGAATGGTGTTGGAAAATAAGGGGTCAGGACTGGTCAAAGTGTTTTTACTGGTGAATGCTCTTATAGATGAATACCGGTGAGATATATGTATGAACAAAAAGTACAGCCCATCAATCTGCCAACTTTCAAACATCCAACGAAGCCCCATATTTGGGGTGATATTTTGCTAATGGGTAAAACGAACCTCAAAATTTTCACCGAAAACTCCTGCCAGCAACGATATAAAAACGTGTTAAATGAGTGTCTTATACAAGAAGCTAATGCCTTATGTGGAAATCAATTGGTATTGCAAGAAGATAACATTCACACTGGAAAGGCGGCAATGACTTGAAAAAACAGGAATATCTCCCCAACCAATTCGACTGTTCGTCCAATATCCCCATTCTCACCCCAATTAAGGCTGGGCAGGACCCACTAAATGAACTTTTTTTCATTTTTTTTGAAAATTTTAATTTGATTTGTTTATAGTTATTTAGTATTAATATATTCATCTAAGTATATATGAAGATCAAAATTTTTTTCAACTCCGAACACCTCCAAAAGTACATTATGACTAAGATATGATTAATGAAATGTATACTTTATATTTCATTTAACCAACATTTCAATATTGGACAAACAAAGGTGTTTAAAAAATGTTTAGGCTAAAGGTAAGGTTAAGAAAGGGGTTAATATGATTTAATTCGTGTAGAATAGAGTTGAAACTTACAATCTATCGAGCCTGAGTTTTTATTTATTGCATATACTTTAAATGGGAGACAGGTTTGGTGCAAAAATATTGAAAAAAACGCTAAACTCAGAGATCAGCAACAATATTCCAATATACTTGTATTTTCCAATTAAATTTGAAAATTCTATTCCTATTATTTTCTTTATTCAACCATTTTGTAAATAATTGAGTAAAAGAGGCATAAGGCATTGAAATTTCCTTGAATCTCTATAAATTAGGTCATTTGGGGAAAAAAATTTTTCTCTTACTTCTTGGGCTCCCGAAAAGTGTATTTTTGCAGATAACTCATCGAGAATAGTTTCCACAAAAAATTTCAGGAGAAAATAATGAAAACTTTTAAAGTTAGTTCTGGAAGGAAACACCAACCTTAATGAAAGAAGTAGAATGAAAGTACTTAGGGCATTCAAAAAGTTCTCATCTCATATCTGTATCTCAAATGATAGTGAAAATAGGATATTTCCGATTTGTCCATTGTATTCCTTAGGGGATCAGCTTCCAATTTATATATTGGTTTATTTTAAAAGGACAATTATTGTGGTTCCTACATTAGATTTTTTGTGCATCGGTTTAGGGTAGTGTCGAAAAGTTGGAATCTCCCCATTGAAAATGGCTTAAAACTAAATTTGGAGAATAAAAGTTGTGAAAATCGTAGAATAAGGTCATTAAAAGGTTAAATAATTAAGAACCAATGTGAAAAAGTAAACGGGAGGTGTTCAATAGTATTGCTCGTGTTGAAAAAATATCATGCTACTTTTAGTGGATTTTTTGTCAATTTTCGCCACTCATAAAGTGGGACAAAAATGGTAGTAAACCACTTCAAAACATAGTATTCCCTCAGCCTCAAACTATAATACTTCAGAAAATTCAATCTATATGTTAGTTGATGCGTAGAATTCGATGGAGGGATCAGTTTTAATCTAAATTTGCTCAGAACTGAAATATATCAAAGGGAACCCGAAAAATCACGTTCAAAGGGACTACCTTAAACCGATGTACAAAAATCTAATGTAGGAACCACAACAATTGTCCTTGTAAAATAAACCAATATACAAATTGGAAGCTGATCCCCTAAGGAATACAATAGACAAATAGAAAATATCCTATTTTCACTATCATTTGAGATACAGATTTGGGATGAGAACTTTTTAAATGCCCTAAGTAGAATGAAATTGGAATAGATGAAAATATAAATGCTGAAATATTGCAAGATAGTTGTAATGATAATCAATAAGAAATCTAGCATTATATACACGCACATTGGATCTGCCTATGGCTATGCTTACTTCTAGGGTTAAGCGATGTAATATTTATTTATTTTAATATACGTACTAGCTGAATTGGGATGCTTAACAGTATTCAAAACAATACCACATACAGTGTGTTTCAAAAGTATTGGCAGTGATAGTAACATGAATCGTGTGCCTATTGAATTTGATGTAGTTTTCAATCATTGTTTCACTTGAAATTTTATGCAATGGTATTTCTCATGACATTTACCAAGTTCAATTGAATTTTTTATATACCAATTGAGTAGATACTCCATCAACCAAAAGAGTGTCTACTAAAAAGTACAATTTGGATTTTTCAGCTCGGCGAAGCTGATCACTTGAGTATAATTGGCATGTTTTTAGAACATTCACCTTTATTAAGCCTTAGAATGACTCAATTAGAACAGAGGAAGAAGGTAAAAACTCTAATCGATGCAGGAATCACATCCCCAACTGAAATTTCTCGAAGAACGCGGATACCGATAAGAACAGTTTTTCGCATAAAATCTATGGTTCGTGAGGGGAAAAGCTTACAACACAAGAGTGTTAGTGGACGGCCGAAAGTTGTTACATATTCACAAAAACAATCAATTATAAGAACTTTAAACTGTTATCCGAAGATGTCCACACGTTCTCTCCACGCAAACCTTTCATCTAAGTTCACAGATATCCCATCCAAGTCGACTGTCTATCGAGCGACTCGCGCGTGTGGATTTGAGTTTAGATCCCTGTTATTGGACCATTCATTACCGATGAAACTGCAAAAAAGAGAGCTGAATGGTGTAAAATTCATAAAAAGAGGGAATGGGCAAATGTTTACTTCACCGATAAATGCTCTATCTGGTTAAATAGAGGGACTGTAGGAATATGGACCAAGTCTCAAGAAAATCCAATTTCAAAGGTTCAGAGACATACGCCGAAGCTACATGTATGGGGGGTATTTTCTTTGTTAATTTTACTTCTAAGATGTATATTGATACGCTGAATGAATGCCTAATCGAAACTGCTAATGTTGACTATCCAGATGGCTCGACTCTCCAAGAGGACAATTTACCAATTCATCGATCCAAGCTCAGTAAATAATGGAAAGAGAGCCAAAACCTTCAATTATTGGAGTGGCCAGCTTATTCGCCTGATTTAAACCCTATTGAAAACATCTGGGGCGTTCTTAAGCAGAGGCTATCCAAGAGATGTTTCAATAATTTGCAAGATTTAGGAACTGCTATCTTTACAGAGTGGGAGACTTTTACCCCCGATTTTCTTAGAAATTTCATGTATTCTACCCCTAAACGCCTGAAAATGTGCATAAAGTCGAAAGGGAAAAAGATAAAATATTGATTTATCGCACATTGTTACATTATTGTATCATTACTATTATGCAATTTTAGAAACTGCATTATCAATTCAAGTTTCGAAATACTGTTTAGATTTACTGCCAATACTTTTGAAACACACTGTACCATAGCCTACTGTATATAAGGCCTGCCATCTACTTGGACAATCTGGACTAGGGATGCACTAAAGGACGATTATTATAATGAACCACAACTTTTAATTATGATTTTATCACTAGCTTAATCAATGAGAATACATTATGTGAATTTGTTTCCCCATATTCTCTATCACAAATATTTAACCTAGCTTCCATAATCCTTCTCTGCAGCAGATCACTTTCCATTTTAAGATGCAAGAACTCAGAAGAGACATTTGACCGACGTTTCTGTTCCCGTTCTCCATCCTAAGGATCCTGTTGAAGGGGAAACATATAAAACCAAAAGTGGGGACTGGAGCTAAACCATATTGCTTTTCATGGTGTTCTCTTAATTGTCTAAAATAAACGGGCTCTGTTCTCTAGAGTAAAAGGAAGAATATTGCTTAACAAAGGAGACTCCTAGCTTGAAATATGAGATTGAGGAGAAAGAGAAGTACCTTGTCAGGAATTTGCAAGATCTTAAAGGTAAGTATATTTGCTTTCAATTAATTCTAGCAAATTATAGTATTTGTTCCATCTGACAATTGTATCCGAATTATTATATTCTGGCAAATCTTAAAAACATCTCGGAGGATGTCATAGACAGCGAACGGATCCTATCCCCAAGGGGCTGATACTTAATAATTGTTTTAAATTTGTGGGTAAAATTCTGGGTTATATTTTTACATGTTGGTCGCTTGGCCATAGCAATATCAATACTGATAATTATATATGTATTTCAATGAAGCATTTATTAACACAGTGGGAGAACTCCCCGACCTTCGGCGTCTATGATGTTTTCTCGTTTATCCTGAAATAGTCATTTTTATATGCATACGTAGAAGATGCGTCAAAAGCAATAAGGAATAATTTTTATTTTTGAAAATTGTTCTACGAGAGATATAATCTGCAAAGTAAAAGTAAATTGTATCTCACAGCTTTCAATAAATAAGCGAAACATTTTAATTCTTTTTAAATTCAGAAGATTATCGAGTAATAGTTTACTATGATCATGGCCGGCGCTAAGTTGTATGGACAGTGGGTGTCCATGTAGGGATGGATATACAGTTAACTCCGATTAATCATGACAAAATTCGGGGTCCGATGTGTCCCAATTAGGCGGAGTCGACTATATACAGTACAATTAAATAAATGGAAAGGCAGTGGGTGTCCAGACACCCAGAACACCTCAAAGGCGCCGGCCCTGCTATTTTTGTAACCTAATGGAATATAAAATATCCAAACAATATTCTTCAAGAGTCATGAAAATTATATCTAAGGAATTTCTTCGGTATAAATGCATTTGTATCAATACAGCAAAGACCCTGGCGCAAAAATAGTTGCATCACTCAGGGTTGGAGTCAATTACAATTATAATTGTGTAATTGGTAATTAATTACAATTACACTGTAATTGAAGTGTAATTTTGATTGAAAATTTTACTTGCCTTGAAATTGATTCGTAATTGCAATTGAACAAATGTAATTGACCCCAACCGACGCACCCTATTGTTATCCGACGTTTGAAATTATTAACCATTTAATTCAATTTTGTAGATATTATTACTTGTTGACCTCTTTTCTAGAAACAGACCCTTGGAACATCATTTTGAACTTTTCGTGTGATGTCTGTTTCGTGCTATCAAATCTAATATTTTGAAATATTGAAACGGACGTATTCATATTTTACTATTCACACCATGTGTATACAGAGCGAGCGAGTAGGAGAAAGAAAGCAGAAAAGTATTGTGAAGATCTTTTTTATTGCCATTTTAACCTTTCTATTATGTAATATGTTACATGTTGTTCTTAGTCATTCATTAAATATGTTCAAAATAAAATATTAACTCTTATTAGAGTAGCGAATAATGGAAAACAGACTATGGCTTAGTTATTTAATGGCAGAATTGGTTAATATACACATTCTTAGAATTTTAATTTCCCGTCCTCTACCGCATCCCTGGTACATTAGATGGTAGGCCTTATATAGAGTAGGCTATGCACATACGTATTTTAAAATATGCAGCATTCTCAATAATGCATATTTTTATCTGAAATTTTAAACATAGAGTTTCCCAAGGGTAGACATTAACTGTATTTGATGAAGATAAATTAGATGGATATTTTTCAAGTTACTAACTGTTATCTGTGACATGGACAAAAGGTACCCATCCATGGTCGCCAAATAATATTTTGATTTTTTGAGCATAATGTATGAATCTCCAAATCATCCCCTACACGCTGGTATAATTTGTTACTTGATATCTCTCATATTTTATATTTATAAACCTGTTTTGTCTGACATGCGATTCCGCTGCTAAGATAAGGCTCTTCAAATTACCACTCTCAAAGATATTTTCTTCTCCTATTTTTTCCATGCAATTTTTCGATCACAGTTGATACGACAATATGGTAACACCAATAGTCGAATTGAGTGAACTAAGGCATACTTGCCAACTCTCCCGTTTTTGGCGGGACGTCCCGCTTTTTTCGCTCTTCTATTGAGCTAATTTTCTCGAGTGTCCCGCTTTTACATAAATTTCCCGCTTTGTTTTATATATTTTTATCTATAATCATTTAGTCTTCTGTTTATTTTTATCTACTCATAATCAAGTAGAATTCTAGAATAAATTTAACATTATCTACGTATAATAGAATGTTTTAATGAAAGAAAACGAAAAATTAGAATAAATATTAATGAAGAAAGCGAAAAATTAGAGTATGTATTAATGTACGTAGAATTAGAAGAAATTATTTATGAGTATTCAGCAGCTTGTATATAAATACTACTACGGGCGTTCAATAAGTAGTCATTATTGCAATTTATCTTGGTTGTTCCATTTAATTCAGAATTGGGTTAGCATATCTAATGTAGCCCTACCGATGCTCTTTCAAATGATACTTTACTTTTTCAATTCTGAGCTTTGGTTTTTATACTGTGGCTATTATTAGTTTGGCATTTTTATATACTGGCATTTATTATGGCTTCCGAGAGTGCAGATTTCAAAACTGAGCAGCGAGCCTATGTAAAGATTCATACACTGCTCCAAGTTTCTTCAACCGACATCCACAAGGATTTGATGGAGGTTTATAATGATAGAACTCTTCCATATTCCACGATAGTTGACAGGACCCGACGTTTTCGTGAGGGAAGAGAGTCGATAGAAGATAAGCCCAGAGCAGGGAGGCCGATTTCCGGCGCCAGTGACAAATTTGTCCTCGAGGTTTCCGAATTACTTGAAGAAGACCCCCTATTTCATTGGTAGAGATAGCTAATGCAGTTGGGGTCTCCACGGGAACCGCTCATACCATTGTGCATGACAATTTTCAATTTAGGAAAATCTGCGCTCGGTGAGTCCCGCATGCACTAGCACAGGCCCAATGTGCTCAAAAGTTGCTTTCTGACTTCGATAGAACCGACTCCAGGAGTCTATTCGAGATCGTGACTGGTGATGAGACTTGGGTGCGTTATAGCGAGCCTTTATTAAAGGAAGCTAACAAAGTATGGGTAGCTAAAGGCCAGGACCCACCAATAATCCCTCGATATGACTTCCGGAACCCCAAGGTTATGTACTGCATATTTTTTGATTCTTATGGTCCAGTGTGCCAGATTTGTGTCCCCAAGAATACCACTATTACTGGATCATTTTACATGAGTGAGTGCCTATCTGAGGTTGAGAAATTCTACCACAATCGACGGCCAAGGACTGGAACTCGAGGATTGAGATTATTGCATGATAATGCCCGACCCCACTAGACCAAGCTGGTAAGGGAAAAGTTGGAAAGTCTGAGAGTTGTAGAGCTAGATCATCCTCCCTAATCACCAGACCTCGCTCCATGCGACTTTTGGCTCTTCCCTAAGCTGAAGAAACACCTTTCAGGGAGGGAATTCGAAAGTCGGCCTCACCTCGGATCGGCGATTTTTCAGTATATGAAAGGTATACCACGTGGATACTTCAAAAAAGTTTTTTGGATTGGATTAAGAGGCTAATACTAGTTATACAGCATCAAGGAGAGTAGTTCGAGAAATTGCAGCATTGATATTAATTATATTACTTGTTTTGGGGAAAGTATACTATGATAACGACTACTTATTGAATGCCCGTAGTAATTATCCTGCTTTAGCTATACCTAATCTATTTCTAACTTTTGAATGTTCAAAAGCCATCACACTTTTATCAAATAAGAAACATTGAAGAAATTTCTAAAAGGAAATATATTCCAAAAAAATTAAATAACAGGATTTTGAATTTTTTAAGTGATTTAAATCATGATTTAAATCAATGATTTAGATCAAAACAACCATGCTACATACTGATGTAAATTTATTTTTGTCTCAACGGTTTCATATTTTTTTTGAATTCCCGTTTATGTTCATTATTGCAAAAATTAATTTTCAACTTCTAAAGTTAGTAATATTATTAAACTATAAACTTAATTCGTTCAGTCGTTCTTATTATTGTAAATACTTGCTACATTGAGTTGATTTAATTTAAGGATACCCCCTCAAAAACTTGGCCTGGCGTAATAAAAAACGACAAATATTTTTATTGTTAATTTCATTGTATTACTGAGCGGTCTACCATCTGATAGTACTAGTGGGACGGTATTTATTTTGATTTTAATGAGTTAACCCCTAAAGTTTAGAGTTCCTAAAAATTAAAAAATTATTGGAGATTTTTGGCGCATTCACCAATTAGTTTTTATCTAGTTTGATATTTTATTAATGATATGGACCTTAACATTGTTTTGGCACCATTGGAGATTATAAAACACAAAAATTTAGAAGAATGGCCAGATAAAATCCAAACAAAATAGCTCTATAAGGGAGTTCATTTATATAATGCTCGGGAAATCGCTTGTTTGAGATCAGATATTTAGCGATCACTGGATCTGAAATAAAAATCTGATCGTTTCAAAAAAAAATTTGTTCGAATCCGACCATTTGTTCGTGATATATCGCGTACTATAGGTAAAGTTCGGGCATAATATCTCTCTATGGTCCCGAAAGAGGCCGATGTCATATTTAAAAACTATTGAAGATATATGATCTATTATATTCTTAAATAAAAGGATATATGCGAAAATATATAGGTTCCTCAAACATTCCTTTGTCAAAAAATAAATATTTCTCGACTTATCATTGATTTGATTGTAATACAAATTCTATGGAGAACTATGAATATATTAGAAAATGGCGAATCTAATCATTAAATATGTATCCAAATGTGGCTAATACGGTAAATATTGAATCTTTTCTCGTTAATAATATGTACATAAAAATTGGAGAACTTTTGATAATTATTTTGAAAGTTCTGGACTTGGACTCCCAGATTCGGTCAAAAACTCCATTTGGGTCCAAAAAGAGATATCTCTTTATCTCTGTAAATATCAGCCCAAATTCTTAGTTCTTACTTCCTAATATACTTTTTATGAGGGTACATATGTGATTCATTGATAATAATAGCACTACATCATATGGAATGTAAGTTTCAGATTTTTGTCATATGATGACGTAGCATTTTTCGAAAATCCTGCTTGGAAACTAAAAGTCGTAGACTTTCGCTCTAACTTCCTAATATACTTTTTGGAAGCTCTTTATTCATTCTAAACTGATATATTATACTCCGTAGTGCTAGGAATATGAATTATTATCCACAATTATCTCAAAATATTCGGGATTAGGGGCCTCAAGGAAATTTATGGATTTTCAGGGTACTCTTGCTATTTTATGTAAATATTTGGTTCGAATATACCTAAATCAGCAGTATAAGTGCGAATAAATGTCTGTGAATGCTTTTTTTCATTTTTATTAACTCGTTTTACATTCTTCTTAACATCTAAACTTAAAATCTCTATATCTCGGGACTTTAAAATTTCAAAATTGACCGTCTTCACAGAATTTTAAGTCAAAATTGGTTTGAGGTAGAGGTTTGAAAATTCAAGAGTTGTTCCATATCATTAGGTGATGAACGTATGACTACTTTATTTTCGATATCTTATAACTTGGTGATTTTATTCATGATTCCCAAAAAAGCCGTTTTTTTGCCCTTTTTTTCGGACCCCGATAAAATTTACAATTTTGTCTTTTTAACTTTTTTTAGTCCAATGTTGTGGCAAATATGATAGACTATCTTTGATTCGATTTTTCAGCATTTGTTTCCTTTGTATGTCCTTAACAATCCCTTGAGTGGCCGGATTTCTACCATTAAGATGTGCTAGCGATAAACGAAAAAAACAGACTTTGATGCACTGTATCTCAAAAACTAGAAATGAGAATCAAAAACGGTTTGGAATGTGTAAGTATTTCTTGACGGAGATACCTGCCCACGCTTAACATCTGTTATAGCTCTACTTTCACCGTATGCTGTAACCCAAATCATATGATTTTTCGAGGGCGGTATCCTTAATCTAATAATAATAATACTTACTAAGTAATAGCTAATTACTAACATAATACTTATACTAACATAATACATATACTAAACAAACGATTTCCCCTACTATATCCCTCATAAAATCCAAAAGCTTCGCGGTCCTCCTCCCTCTGATTCCATATAAACCTCATCGTTTTGCGGTCCTTCTCCCTCTGTTTCCTCATCAACTTTAAGGCTTCGCGGTCCTCCTCCCTCTGTACTTGATAGTTGTTGAGCAGCTTACTATCTTCATCCGTTTCAAAAAAATTTTGCGGCTAAGATTTTTAGTTGTCTACTAATTTCCATCTTAGAGCGATTGTGGGAAGTCGAGCGATTGTGGGGAGTAGAGCAATTGTAATCTTATTTATACTCGCACTCGTGATACGCCTCGTAATCATATTAAAGTTGATGGGAAGTCATTGGCATCTCACTTAGTATTAAAATTGTTTGTGTAATCGAATGACTTCTTGTTTCAGTTATGCAACCATTGTTTCGCTTTTATTGGTTTCTTGGTTAGCTGAAATAACAATTTTACATCCATTGTATTTTTAGTATTTTATAAATTCCTGTACGTATCTAGTTAAAAATCTACCAATTTATTTAGGATTATTTGAACGAAATTATTTCCTAAGTTTTAAATACAAATACTTAGATTTGATTTTTCGCAATTGTACTAGATATCTAGGTATAATAAGTATAAACTAGACCCCAAACCAACATTTTCCAAATGAACAACGAAGACGCGTTTACTTTTCTTAATCAAAGCGAAAGCAGTTGTGACGCAGCGCGCAAATACATGGAAATCTTCAATTTAGAAGAATCCTAATTTAACTCTCTGAAATCTAAATTTGATAAGTTAAAATTATCAAAGTAAAATTATCAAGAATCAAATATTGATACATGGAATTTCCAAACTTTTGAGCCACGTGAGTCACAAGTTAAGAATTTTCCCAAGAAACGCAAGTCTGTTTCTACAGATGACTCAATTCAAAGCGATCGATTCCTTTTCCCAAAGCATTTTCTTCTTGGTCATCCACCCTCTCCCTATCTTCGTCTACTTCATGGGACGGATGGGAGATGAATCTGAGTCCGAGGGAGGCTCTCGATATCTTCGTTTCATAGCTAAGTTTTAGTATTAGTTTTAGTTAGGGTGTAACAAAGGTGTAACAAAACTGGATAGAATTAGATTGTACAATTTTAGTGATGTGATTACGTAACACTAGTAAGATAGTGATACTATCCGCATTAGCAATACGTCAAAATTGTATGTGAACAAATATTTCTATATTCCAAATGCATTCGTAAATTGGCTGTTGTTGTTATTGTTATTGTTGTTGTTATTGTTATTGTTGTTATAATTGTAAATATATTTGTAAAATTAATGATATAATTTATTGCTGGTTCACACATATATTGATAGTTGAAACTATATGGTTCGACTATATTTCGTTCATGGTTGAATAGAAATTTGTTAAATAAACTTTATTGGAAGTGTGTGAGACCTCCTAGGTCAGCGGTTTTCAAGCATTTCTGACTGTGGACCCCCTATAGCAATTTTTCTGTATTCTTTGGGCCCCCTCCTATAACCATAATACAAAATTTCGAATCCTGTGGATCCCCTGATATCTTCTGTCGACGACTAAGGGGTCCATGGACCCCAGGTTGGAAACCACTGTCCTAGGTTAACTAATGGATTATACATGGGTATGAACAAGCGAATCTAATAATTTATTTCTTATATCTTTACCCAACATCATGGATTTTTATTTCCCAATTTTACGCCATCTCCTCAGCCATTCCCAACCTCTCACTCTCGCTCCAGAAAACGCCGCCTGCGAGTGGAAGACATTGACGGAGGCTTTTATCTCTAAGCGAGGCTTTTATCTCTAAGCGGGTGAAGGAGGAGGACCGTATTATCGGTGAACAGATGAAGGAGATCGAGCGGTATTATTCAGCGAGAACTTTCAGTCTTATTGGGAATAGAATACATAGTGGGACATATAGTAGAGATAGAACATGTATATTTTCGTGCAACATTGTTGTTGCACAAAAAATGGCATTCAACTTGTTGCATTGTGTATGGGAGCCTTTAGACACATAAGGTCTATGAGACAATCTTTACTTTCTACAGTTGCATACTTTTTCTATGGCGCATCATTTTAACCCCTTTAGGAATTGAATTGAATAAATGGACACTATGGTCAAACTAAAACTCATTTGTGAAGAAATCTTATTTTGGACGTAGTATTGACTTTTCTACTTCTTTGACTTCAGCATAGTGATTGAAAACCTCTGGCTTAGGGATTGTTGAATTTACTTTTTACCAGTTTCCATATTTGGTAATTTGTATTTCAAAAATACCCCAACAAAAACTGATAATAATTATCACTTTCACATTTCAATGAACTACAGTGTAATGGATATAAGAACTTGAGTTTACAATTACGATAACAAATGCCACAACAATACTAGTGAAGGCCTCCCAAGAGGTAAGATCATCAGTATATATTGAATTAGCAAACTTACGCTTTAACAAATTTCACTTTTCATCAAACAATAAATAAACACCACACCAAACCAAACTGCGAAAGCTCTCCCAGTATTTCCGGTAAGCATTTCAATTTTCTACGTACAAAGCCTTTTAGATGTACTCCTTTACTTATATATACTTTTTAGGAAGATGAGGAAATACTTTCCTTGCCTAGGGCAGGAGGATGTTCGTCTTGACCCACCTGCTCCACCCGAACCACCGGATCCGCCGGACCCACCCAGCTCTCTTATTTCTCTCCTCTCTCTCCTCTCTCTCCTCTCTCTCCTCTCTCTCCTCTCTCTCCTCTCTCTCCTCTCTCTCCTCTCTCTCCTCTCTCTCCTCTCTCTCCTCTCTCTCACTCACACCAATCCCAATCCTCATCCTCCCTCCTCCAGTTGTTGTTACGTTAACCGCAGATGTGTCAGCCATCACGCTCACTGATGAACCGCCTGACTGCGTTGACCCGAAGATGTCTGACGCTGAGATTAATGTGGGCATGTTTGAGCAGCATCTCTTCCATATGACCATATGGAAGAGATGCTGCTCAAACATGCGCCCCCACCAGAAGATACAACAGAAGATATTTGAATGTAAATATGTATATTTGTCAATATTACCTTTTTTGTTGTGTGGAGATTATTTAAATAAATCTATATAGTAATTTATTCAACTGAATAGGGGTCATTCACAATCCTCAATTGCATAAGCTATTGAGGTAAATGGAAAGCTATAGCGATTTGTAGGGGAATTATCATGTTGGGAAAACGTTCCTCATTCAAAATAGGCGATAATCTCGGTTGGCGATATATCGAGATGGCGGTGAACATTGGAGCACTGTAGTCATTTATATTAGAATCAGGGAGCTAAAATGCCACAAATGAAAATAAAATTCAATTACAATTTTAGTAATAATATCATTGAGCTCTCATGGAAATCTCCCTAGACAATAATATAATAATTAGATAAATAATGTGTATATAATTACTCCACTTAACCAAATGAAAGAATATGTTATAATAAATAATTTTGTAAACTAAATTACATCTATTATATAATCTGTATCTTGTGTTTCAAATTAAAATATGACTACTGTGATATCACCAGAGTTGTATCTATCAATATATTTTAATCACACCAGATCATATTTTGATTGTTTAATTCGTGTCCAGTACTAAATTTCCAGTCATTTGATATATATTGACCATATTTGGAGAGTTTTTTGTTGGCCGTTCCTAGCAACGGCCAGGAATTTTGAAAAATTCCGATCTCCAAATTTTGGATTAACCATATCGAGTGACCCCTTGTTCTTCTCGACTAGGTTAAGCGAGTACGAATATGCTAATTAGAACGCTCTAATATATCATATGTGGAATATATGAAGGTTTGGTGGCATGACATAGGTATACTAGTTGAATGTGGTAAAACCTTCATATATTCCACATACAGTATGATATATTAGAACGTTCTATATTGTATAATTAATTGAGTGAATTCTTAAGTCACTCACAGCCATTTATTAGCTTCAATTTAAGGATACCGCCCGTGAAAAATCCATAGGTTTGGCTTACAGCATATATCAAGAATAGAGATATATAAGATGTTAAGCGTGGGCAGGTAGTGCAATTAAAAAATATTGAGACATGCAAAACAGTTTTTGGCTCGCATTTCTAGTTTTTGAGTTACAGCGTCTCAAAGTCGTTTTTTTCCGTTTTTCCCTAGCACATCTTAATGGTAAGCCCTCCTGCACTCTGTGATTTTTTTAAAGCACATGTTTGGATCAAATGCTTCGAAAATTTATTCATAGATAGTCTATCATATTTGCCACTTCATAGGACCAAAAGAAAGTTAAAATTTTAAAAATTGTAAATTTTATCGGTGTCCGAATAAAAAGGGCAAAAAAACGGCGAAAAAAGCCCGATTTTCTTTGCAAATCAGCAATAAAATCACAAATTTATAAATATCAAAAATTGAGTGGTCCTACGCTCATCGCCTAATGATATGGAACAACTCCAGAAATTTTCAAACCTCTATCTCAAAGCAATTTTGAGTTAAAATTTTTGAAAGACGGTCAATTTTGGAATTTTAAAGTCCCGAGATATAGGGATTTGAAGTTTTGATGGTAAGAACGATGTAAAATGAGCTATTAACGAAAAATAAAAGCATCCATGGACATTTAATCGCGTGTATACTAATGAATTAGATGTATTCCAACAGATTTTGGTGAAAATAGCAAAATTATACTGAAAATTCACAAATTACCATGAGGCCCCTAACCCCGAATATTTTGAACCAATTAGGGAATGTAAATCATATTCCTAGCAGTACAATGTATAATTCATCGGTTTAGAATGAATAAAGAGCTACCAAAAAGTATATTAGGAAGTTAGAGCGAGAGTCTACGACTTTTAGTTTTCAAGTTAGGATTTTCGAAAAATGCTACGTCATCACGTGATAAAAATTTGAAACTTAGCATTCCATTCCATGTAGTACATTTATTATTTAAGAATCAGATATATACCGTCTTGAAAAGTATATTAGGAATTGAGAGTTAAGAATTTTGGTGTATATTTCCCGAGATATGGAGGAATATGTTTTTGGACCATAAATGGGGGGGCTTTGACCGAAATTTGGAGATAAATGCTTTGAACTTCCAAAATAATCATGTTGGGTGCTTCAAAGTTTCTGTATACATTGCTAGTGACTATTGCATTGTTTTTTGAGTATAATAGCTACTTTTGGGAACTTATTTCATGACAAGATTCACCATTTTCTAATATATTCAAAGTTCTCCATAGAATTTGTATTACAACAAAAACGATGATTAGTCAAGAAATATTTACTTTTTGACAAAGAGATGTTTGAGGAACCTATATATTATCATATATATCCTTTCATTTAAGATTATTATAGATTATATATCTTCAATAGTTTTTAAGCATTGACATCGAGCACTTTGGGGGCCATAGAGTGGTTTGATGTCCGAACTTTACCTACAATATACTATAACTTACGAACTAATGGTCCGATCTCAACAAACTTTTTTTTAAAATGTTCAGAATTTTTTTCTATACACAATAGCTAATATCACAACGGCCATTTCCCGAGCATTTTAGAAATGAAGTCCCTCATAAAGATATTTTTGATTGGATTTCAGGTGCCTCTTTTTCTAAATTCATTTGTTTTATAATATTTAAAGGGGCCAAAACCATTTTGAGGTTCGTATAATTGAAAAAATATCAGATAAGTTAGAAAATAATTGATGAATGCGCCGCAAAATCACGAATAACTTTCCGATTTTTAGTACGCCTGAGCTTTAGGTGCCCAGTTCTAGAATATCAAAATAAATACCGTCCAACAAGTACGATTAGATGGTAGACTACTCAATAATCCGATGGAATTGACAATAAAAAATTCCACAATTTTTTTAAATGTTTTGCGATGTTTTTCGAGGGCGGTATCCTTAAATTAAGCGTATCTCTTACCAATTAAATACCTTGACTCGCTAAATAAATCAGTATTATAACCAGGGGCGGATCCAGGATTTCACGAAAGGGGGGCCCAAAGCGAGTGGAACGAGCGACTTTTAGCGACTTTAAAATTTTTTGAATAATTATATTAAAACCCATATCGAATGACCATTTGCATATACTATACTTAGATTCATAATATTTTTTAGTATGTAATACTGTGCCACTGTATTGCCACTAGAGACTGAAAACTAGCAGCTGCTGATGGCTAGCACTCAGTCTCATCACCTGCGTTATCTAATAGATTTCTTAACTTCATCAAGCGTGGTCTTTTGATGGCAAACCGATCTACGATCTCAGAATACGTGAGATTAATGTCTTTGTGGACATAAAGAAGAATTAAATCATTTAATCGTTCTTCACCCATTGAGCTACGGAGTTCCGTCTTTACATATGCCAGGGCAGAATTGGCCCTCTCAACAGTAGCAGATGTCACTGGTGCTACTAACAAAAGGTGTAAAATGCACGATATACAGTAGAACCTCTATAAGTGGGGTCTCTATATGTGGGGGGACCTCTATAAGTGGGGCAATTTTTTGACATCCTTGCTCATTTCCATACAGATAAACCTCCATAAGTGGGGAAGTGCCATTATGCGGGGAATGGGGGTGACTTTTAGGCTAATAATACCTCACGACACTAAGATTAACCTCTATATGTGGGGAATATGATAGGAGTTTTTCTATGCGAAATTGGATATTAATCAAAACAACCGTTCACAGATGAATCGGAACTTGGGATTGTGCTATACCATTTGCTGGAAATTTCGTGCCTCACAAATCAACCCTTTCTCATATCATTACACCCTTAATAAACCATTAAAAAATCGTAAGAAAGTAATAATAAATTTTAGGGAAAGTAGAATAGAGAATTCTCATAGTATTACTAAGGCAAGCTTGTTTTATGGGAATATTACAATTGGAATCATAAGTGGGGAATGGGGGAGTATCATCATGCTAGCCGGCCCAACCTCCCCCACTTATAGAGGTTCTACTGTATTGTCATATATATTTATGATTACAAAGTCTTACTCAATGATATAACATTACTTAGCCTTATGGTAAGGTTTCAAATTTAGGTATAGAATATATATAGTCTTGAAAAATGAAACAAACCTTAAATATCCATAAAAATACATTAATATTACCGGAATAGTTAAATTTACTGAGAAAATTCCCCATGCACAGACCAATCTGGAAAGGGTCGCCTTTCTAGATTGGCCTAAAGAAAATGGGGCCCCCAAATATGTAACAAGGAATATACTACTACGAGAACGAGTGCGTTAGGCTAGTCCTCGAAGGGGGGGCCCAGGGGGGGCCCCCTGGGCCCCCCCTGGATCCGCCTATGAATAACTATTTGTATGGAGAATTATGGGGTGTACGAATACTTTTGTTCAGGCAGTGTACTATATGTATATTGACTATATTTTGAGCAAAATATTTTGGACCCTCCCTAGCAACAACCTGGAATGCAAAAATTCCGATCTCTAAATCTGGTGTAAACCATATCGAGTGACCCCTTGTTTTTCATTTTTGTTGAGTACGAATTTCTTAATATAAATAGTCTACACGTTAGTTTTAAAATATTATGGTTTGCAGCTGGTGGTATTCATGTATTTTTAAAGGTAAACATACTCATAATTTTTTGTTTTGTCCCTTTAACTCCTATGACATATAAGAATGGAAAATTTAGGTGGCACAGATGGATTGATATGTTCACATTTCAATTTCATCTTCGGTTTCATCATCCAATGCAATTCCTTCTTTCATATTGCCAAAGTTGTCATCTTGGCATCGTCCGCATGTTTGGGAACAGTTGAGTCCTAATTTTCTCTTGCTATATCTGAACTGCTACAGTCCGTGGAACAGCTACAGTAGATCATTTTCAGGAGTGCTTCGGAGGCAGGGTTACTGTCCAATATGACTGGGATTAGGCTGTTATCTTGGCAGTTCTATCCTCATTCGGTGACCTCCATACCATCAGCCATGCGCATCCACAACATCACCTGAAAATAGCACCTCAGAGAGTGAAATTTAGTGGCGGAGGCTGTAGTAATAAGGAGGATTCCCTTTCCAATCAAGCCAACAAACAGGCCCTCATCCATCTCATTTCTAAACCTATGAGAGAAAGTGGGTGCCATGTAATACAGGCTGAGGAGGATGCCGATGTTTGACATTGTGAAAGCAGCAGTATCAATGGCCTCTTTCAAGACAACAACTCTCATAGGCAAGGATATGGATATATTGGTTCTGTTGCTGCACTACACTCCTAACAACATTGCAAAGAAGATATTCTCCGCTCGGATAAAGGAAAACCAACCGTAGTGTATGATATCAAGGTGATAAAGCAGGTGCTTGGGGACGAAATCTGCCACAGCCTGCTTTTTCTGCATGCATTCACCGGGTGTGACACCACTTCCAGCATTTTCGGGCTCGGAAAGAAGTCTGCTCTGTACAAGTTCAAAGAAGATTCCATCTTAAAAAGCTATGCTAGGGTGTTTTCTGCACCAAACCAAGACCTAGTTGTGATAGAAAGCACTGGTTATAAGTCATGATCGCGTTGTTCAATGCATAACTTGGGGACAGTCTTCGTGACTTGAGATACACTATCCTCTGCAAGAAAGTGAGTGCAGCCAAAAGCTTCGACACCCGAAAGACTGCCACCTACAGCCTCCGCCACTAAATTTCACTCTCTGAGGTGCTATTTTCAGGTGATGTTGTGGATGGCCATGGCTGATGGTATGGAGGTCACCGAATGGGGATAGAACTGCCAAGATAACAGCCTAATCCCAGTCATGTTGGAAAGTAACCCTGCACCCGAAGCACTCCTGAAAATGATCCACTGTAACAGTTCCACAGGCTGTAGCAGTCTCAGATATAGCTGCAGAAAACAAGGACTCAACTGTTCCCAAGCATGCGGGCGATGCCAAGATGACAACTGTGGCAATATGAAAGAAGGAATTGCATTGGATGATGAAACCGAAGATGAAATTGAAATGTGAACATATCAATCCATCTGTGCCACCTAAATTTTCCATTCTTATATTTCATAGGAGTTAAAGGGACAAAAAAAAATTTATGAGTATGTGTACCATTAAAAATACATACATGAATACCACCAGCCGCAAACCATAATATTTCAAAACTAACGTGTAGACTATTTATATTAAGAAATTCGTACTCAGCAAGCATAGCAGAAAAAAACAAGGGGTCACTCGATATGGTTTACACTAAATTTGGAGATCGGAATTTTTACAATCCAGGTTGTTGCTAGGGAGTGCCCAAATTCTTTGCTCAAAATATAGTCAATATACAGTAGAACCTCTATAAGTGGGGTCTCTATATGTGGGGGGACCTCTATAAGTGGGGCAATTTTTTGACATCCTTGCTCATTTCCATACAGATAAACCTCCATAAGTGGGGAAGTGCCATTATGCGGGGAATGGGGGTGACTTTTAGGCTAATAATACCTCACGACACTAAGATTAACCTCTATATGTGGGGAATATGATAGGAGTTTTTCTATGCGAAATTGGATATTAATCAAAACAACCGTTCACAGATGAATCGGAACTTGGGATTGTGCTATACCATTTGCTGGAAATTTCGTGCCTCACAAATCAACCCTTTCTCATATCATTACACCCTTAATAAACCATTAAAAAATCGTAAGAAAGTAATAATAAATTTAGGGAAAGTAGAATAGAGAATTCTCATAGTAATACTAAGGCAAGCTTGTTTTATGGGAATATTACAATTGGAATCATAAGTGGGGAATGGGGGAGTATCATCATGCTAGCCGGCCCAACCTCCCCCACTTATAGAGGTTCTACTGTATCCTTACTATTAAAACGCGATTATTGTTTGTTTGTTTGTTTGTGTACATATATATATATATATATATATCTGTAACGAATTGATTGAAGAAACTGCCAGGCGTAGAAAGCTGATTTTTGGCATGTGAGAGTCTTTTGGCTATGGCTCCAGTAAGTTCTGAGCTCAGACGAAAATGTCGACTCATCATTGAATTATGACGTCATTGTCACATTTTTAAAAGTTAAGTAATACAGTTATTCGAGCATAACTCAGCCATTATAGGAGATAGAAGGCTGAAATTTTAATAGAATATGTATATTAATATATCACACATATGATGCAACTGTCATCAAAAAATGATGAGTCATCACTCTGTTATGATGTCATCATTACACATCAAAATTTTCAAAATTGACAAATTTGGTGATTTTTCGTGCGATATCGATAATAGGAGTAGGACAGACGTATTTAGAGATGTTCTTTCCCTTATAATTAATCAATGGTGACCACAGGCGCCCAAAGGGCGCCTCCGGCGGACACAAAGTGTCCGCCAGCCGCGCGCAGCGCAAGCAAGCGAAGCGCGCTTGTATATATCAAATTGCCGGAAATTCGATGCTGAGCACGAATAAGACAATAGAATTGATTTGCAATTATTTGAAAGGTTATATCTCAGTTTTCAAAACCGGCGATTTTTACAGCCCGGGTCAACGACGGGATCGCGTCAAATCACTTTCTGATATTCCGATTTCGGTAAACTTTTAGTATGTTACTCCTAAAACATGATACAACGGAAAATGCAACAAAACAATTTGTTTCAATTTTGGGGGTTAGAACTATTTGCTTCCTATTTTGACCTGACTATATTACAACACTGCCTGGACTAATGTATTCGTACATCATAATAGTTTCCATTGAAATTATTATAATTCTATTCCATTTATGAGGTCAAATTAATTTAATCAGTAACAAATACACAAAATCTGACTTCAAATTCGTTTTCTTCACATTCATAGTGCTCATATTATATGTTTTCAATCTACTAATATTACTCTCCTTCAAGATTGGTAAGTATTTTAAGCATTTTCAACTACACTAGCCAGGCAAGTATTTGTACAATTATTTGTACAATTTATTATTTCACGTGTATCTTATATATTAAAACGCTAGGATATTTGTTTGTTTGTCCGAAATGATTGAAGAATTGGCAAGTCGTAGAGATACGAAAATTGCCATATGTAGGAGTAAAATTATGAATCTACGATTAAGATCGAAGATCTAAGCGAAATTTTACACCTTTTCTATACAGTACTATATATGGCTTCGCTCTCGGATTAGAAAATAGGCTGTCATTGTAATTAATTCTTTAAAGAAATAACTTATGTGGATGTCTCAATTACATTCTAGTTTATAATTTTTAAAAAGGTTTTGTGTATATTTTCATAACTTTATATACATAGTATATTAACACCATTTGTTGAATTTTAAAAAATTGACTGGAGACTAGCTTTCAACGGTTGACATGGGTTGTTTGGGTGTGTAGATTTCGAATATCGTATTTTCAAGTAAATATGATAATTAATTTGTTTACTTTTGTTTGCAATAGACTTAAAGTCAAAAAATTTCAAGAATATGCTAGAAATTTGCTTTTAATGGTTAACATGGGATTTTCAGAGGTGTAGATTTACAATATTACATTTTCTGGTCTATGTGAGAAATCGTTTGTTAAATTTTGTTCACAATATTTATTTAAAGTAAAAGTTCAGCGCAAGCAAGCTTAGCGCGCTTGTTTAATATTAAAATGGGTCCATTCATTAGGATCAAAACTCCTAAACGGCAAGTCCTATAACTAATCTCATTTTAAAATCGAAATCTTCTCAATCAATTTAAGGATACCGCCCTCGAAAAATCTTGCCTGGCGTAAAAAAAAACAGCAAAATGTTTTATTGCTAATTTCATTTTATTACTGATCGATCTACCATCTGATAGCACTATTTGGACGGCATTTCCTTTTATTTTTTGCGAAATAACCCCCTGAAGTTTAGCGTTAATAAAAATTGAAAAATTATTAGCGGATTTTAACTCATTTACCAATTAGTTTTTAACTTATTTGATATTTTTTTAATGATATGAACCTTAACATTGTTTTAGCACCTTTGGAGATTATAAAACACAAAGATTTAAAAGAATAGGCGAATAAAATCCAAACAAAATAGCTCTATAAGGGAGTTCATTTATATAATCCTCGGGAAATCGCAAGTTTGATCTCAGATATTTAGCGATCCCTGGGTCAGAAATAAAATTCTGATCGTTTCAAAAAAAAAATTGTTCAGATCCGACCATTTGTTCTTGAGATATCGCATATTATAGGTAAAGTTCGGGCATAATATCCCTCTAAGGTCCCGAAAGAGGCTGATGTCATATCTTAAAAACTATTGTTGATATATAATATATTATATCCTTAAATGGAAGGAAATATGCGAAAATATATAGGTTCCTCGACCATTCCTTTGTCAAAAAATAAATAATTCTCGACTTATCATTGATTTAATTGTAATACAAATTCTATGGAGAACTTTGAATCTATTAAAAATGGCGAATCTAATCATTAAATATGTGTCCAAATTTAGCTATTATGCTAAATAGTGAATACAATTGCCGCTAATAATATGTACAGAAAAATTGGAGAACTTTTGATAATTATTTTGAAAGTTCTGGCCTTGGACCTCGCAGATTCGGTCAAAAACCCCCATTTAGGGTCCAAAAAGAGATATCACTCTATCTTTATAAATAAAAGTCCAAATTCTTAGTTCTCACTTCCTAATATACTTTTTATGAGTGTGCATATATGATTCTTTGATAATAATTGCACTACACCCTATGGAGTGTTAAGTTTTAAATTTTTGTCATATGATGATGTAGCATTTTTCGAAAATCCTAACTTCGAAACTAAAGGTCGTAGACTTTCGCTCTAACTTCCTAATATACTTTTTGGAACCTTTTAATTCATTCTAAACTGATAGATTATACTTCGCAGTGCCAGGAATATGAAATATTATCTACAATTATCTCAAAATATTCGGAGTTAGGGGCCTCAAGGAAATTTGTGGATTTTCAGGGTACTTTTGCTATTTTTGGTTAATATTTGGCTTTCATATACCTAAATCAGCAGTATGGATGCGAATAAATGTATGTGGATGCTTATGTGCATTATTAATCACTCATTTTACATTCTTCTTGAACACCTAAACTTAAAATATCTATATCTGGGGACTTTAAAATTTCAAAATTGACCGTCTTTGCAGAATTATTTCTCAAATTTGGTTTGAGATAGAAGTTTGAAAATTTCAAGAGTTGTTTCATATCATTAGGCGATGAACGTAGGACCACCATTTTTTGGATATATTCTAACTCGGTGATTTTATTCATGATTTTCCCCAAAAAACAGACATTTTTCGCCGTTTTTTGGCCCTTTTTTTTTGGACACCGATAAAATTTACAATATTTGTCATTTTAACTTTCTTCTGGTCCTATGAAGTTGCAAATATGGTAGACTATTTATGATTCGATTTTGGAAGCGTTTGATTCCTAGGTATGTTCTAAACAATTCATTGAGTGCCTAAATTTCTACCATTAAGATGTGCTAGCGGAAAATTAAAAAAACAGACTTTGAGACACTGTATCTCAAAATCTAGAAATGAGAATCAAAAACGGTTTGGAATTTGCCAGTATTTCTTGATGGAGATACCTCCCCACGCTTAGCATCTCTTATAGCTCTACTTTCATCGTATGCTGTAATGCAAATCATATGTTTTTTCGAGGGCGGTATCCTTAATTATCCCTTTACCGCGTTCTCCTCTACTTTCAAACGCCCCCCATTCAACTGTGTGATCCGTTCCCATTGAATGTTGCACCGTGCTTTTTGTCGAGGCTCCTTTAATTTATCTTAATTGAACCCAGTATATGTGGTTTACGCATTGTGAGCAATATTATATTTAGCGATCACTGGATCTGAAATAAAATTCTGATCGTTTCAAAAAAAATTAGTTCGGATCCGACTATTTGTTAGTGATATATCGCTTACTATAGGTAAAGTTCGGACATTATACCTCTCTATGATCCCGAAAGAGGCTGATGTCATATCTTAAAAACTATTGAAGATATATAATATATTATATTCCTAAATAAAAGGATATATGCGAAAATATCTAGTTCCCCAAACATTCTTTTGTCAAAAATAAATATTTCTCGACTTATCATTGATTTAATTGTAATACTAATTCTATGGAGAACTATGAATATATTAGAAAATGGTGAATCTAATCATTAAATATGTATCCAAATGTGGCTATTATGCTAAATAATGAATACAATTGTCGTTAATAATGTGAACAGAAAAAATTGGAGAACTTTTGATAAAGATTTTGAAAGTTCTGGCCTTGGACCTCCCGGATTCGGTCAAAAACCCCCATTTAGGGTCCAAAAAGAGATATCTCTCTATCTAAATATAAGTAAATATAAGCCTAAATTCTTAGTTCTCACTTGTAAATAGACTTTTGATGAGGGTACATACAGTGCCCAGACAAAAGTATTTGCACACTTCATTATCTCACGTTGATTTAATACTAAAATGGGTCTATTTATGAAGATTAAAACTCCGAAACGGTAAGTGATACAACTAATCGGGTTTCAGATTCAAAATCTTCGCATTCGAAATAGTTATTGTAGGATATTTCTAATAAATTGCTCAACCCAATGAGTAAAATTATCAACTTGTGACACAAGAGGTAGTACATCACCATAATGTATAGTGATAAAAAGGGACATATGTGGCACAAGGTGGCAGTGAAAGATAATTTGAAAACATTGGGAATTAATAATTGATTAGAAATATCCAACAATAACTAATTCGAATGCGAAGATTTCGAATCTGAAACCCGATTAGTTGTATCACTTACCGTTTCGGAGTTTTAATCTTCATAAATAGACCCATTTAGTATTAAATGCACGTGAGATAATGAAGTGTGCAAATACTTTTGTCTGGGTACTGTATATAATTCATTGATAATAATTGGACTACACCCTATGGAATGTAAGTTTTAGATTTTTGTCATATGAAGACGTAGCATTTTTCGAAAATCCTGACTTGGAAACTAAAGTCGCAGACTTTCGCCTTAACTTCCTAATATACTTTTTGGAAGCTCTTTATTCATTCTAAACTGATAGATTATATTTCGTAGTGCTAGGAATATGAATTATTATTATTCACAATTGTCTCAAAATATTCGGGATAGGGCCCTCAAGGGAATTACTGCATTTTCAGGGTACTCTTGCTATTTTATTTAAATACAAGCGCGCTTCGCTTGCTTGCGCTGCGCGGCTGGCGGACACTTTGTGCCCGCCGGAGGCTCCCTTTGGTCGCCTGGAGGTGACATTGGTTAATTATAAAGGAGATAACATCTCTAAATATGTCCATCTTAGTGTTAAAACCGATTTCACTCGAAAAATCACAAAATTTGTCAATTTTAAAATTTTTGATGCGTAATGATGACGTCATAACAAAGTCATGAGTCATCATTTTTTGATGAAAGTCGCATCATATGTGAGATATGTTAGTATACAGATTTTATTAAAATTTCAGCCATCTATCTCCTATAATGGCTGAGTTATGCCCGAATAACTGTGTTGCTTAACTTTTTAAAATGTGACAATTACGTCATAATTCCGTGATGAGTCGACATTTTGCTCTGAACTCAGAACTTATTGGAGCCATAGCCAAAAGACTCCCACATGCCAAAAATCACCCTTCTGCGCCCTGCAGTTTCTTCAATCAATTCGTTACAGATAGATATATATATATATATACAATAATCGAGTTTTAATAGTAAGGATTTGACTCGAATATACCTAAATCAGCAGTATGAATGCGAATAAATGTCTGTGAATGCTTTTGTTCATTTTTTATAACTCATTTTACATTGTTCTTAACATCTAAACTTAAAATCTCTATATCACGGGACTTTAAAATTTCAAAATTGACCGTCTTTACATAATTTTATGTCAAAATTGGTTTTTAGATGTTTTGAAAATTTCGAGAGTTGTTCCATATCATTAGGCGATGAACGTAGGACCACTTTATTTTTTGATATCTTATAACTTGGTGATTTTATTCCTGATTTCCCAGAAAAAAAGACATTTTTGGCCCTTTTTTTCGGACACCGATAAAATTTTACATTTTTGTCATTTTAAGGTTAGCCTTTCCTATGGGTATTTTGTTTTTTATCTAAAATTTGTCCAAAGTTCTCTTCAATCATTTTTAGATCCCTAAAGGGGTTCTAAACATTAATTTCGATTTTTAGAATTTCAATATTTGAAGCGAAATGTATCATATCCCTAAGGTTCTTTGAACCATGTTAAATCATCATTTTAATGCTAAATTCGTGCTCAGCACTAAATTTCCAGCAATTTGGTATATTGTATATTGGACACATTTGAAGAAAATTTTTGGCTGCGGGTTCCTAGCAACGGCTAGGAATGTGAATTTAATTCCTGCCCGTTGCTAGGTACGGACAACTAAAAGATTCTCCAAATATGGTCAATATATCAAATTGCTGGAAATTCAATGCGGGACATGAATTCAGCATTCAAATGGTGATCTGACATGGTTCAAAGAAGTTATTGATCTGAGATTCCGGCGGACACTGTCGAATGTGGTTATATTTGGGTGGCCAGTCAGTCATCAGTGACTAGTTTTTCACACTTTAATAAAAAAAATTGTTGATATACCATATTTTGAAGTTAAGTAATGCTATAAGTTGTCGAATAAGGATATTTGCATGTTATTTGTTATTCTAAAGCAGTTAAAATTAATGGAAATTGAGGGAAATATATAAATATTTTCTAAATCCTATTTTCTGAGACTTTTTTTCAGCAATTATAAAGGTGATAACTTTTTGTAAATTCAACATAGGGGCGAAAGCTCAACGGTTTTTGATAGATCTCGAAGAGTAGAACATAATGAACAGGCAGATTTTTGATATTACAACTAGAAAGAGAATTATGAAAAAATAGTATCAAAATTACTAAAAATAAAATTCCTTGGTTTTTTGGGTGTGAATTTTTATCAATTTTCAAAATTTCAAAAATCTGTCTGTTCATTAGTTAGATCATCGATTTATGAAAGAATTTGAAAAGTTTCTAAAGGGTTGTTAGCATATTGTGTCTTATTTCTTCCTTGTAAATTGACATTGTTTTTTAAAAAAATTTTTATCTATTGAATTATTTCGATTATTAGTGCAGTTTTGTAGATAACTCTGCGATACAAATCTGCACTGAAAAAATTAAATGAATCGGTTGAAAAAGTCAAGAGTTAGCTATTATAGGAAAGGCCAACCTTAACTTTCTTTTGGTCCTATGAAGTGGCAAATATGATAGACTATCTATTATTCATTTTGGAAGCATTTGTTTTTTGGTATGTCATAAACAATTCCTTGAGTGGTCGGATTTCTACCATTAAGATGTGCTAGCGATAAACGGAAAAAACAGACTTTGAGACACTGTATCTCAAAAACAAGAAATGAGAATCAAAAACGGTTTGGGATATGTTAGTTTTTCTTGACGGAGATACCTGCCCACGCTTGACATCTCTAATAGCTCTACTTTCATCGTATGCTGTAAGCCAAATCATATGGTTTTTCGAGGGCGGTCCTTAATCCTTAATTTAAGATTAGTTATTACCTATAGCAATAGGTAATATTTGTGACAAATTTAGTCATTTTCAGTGGCCGTTTAAGGGCACTTCTAAATACTTTTAAATTCTAAATTTTTCGTATGAAACTGAGATGTGTATGGGTTAATTAACCCGAGGATTACTTGGGGTCAAAGGTATAAATAGAAATGACCCAGCTTTCACTTTCATTTTCAGTTTACTTTCAATTAACTTTCACTTTCAATTCAACATTCCTGGACGTGCTCGGGTTAATAGGAAAAATTAGGATTTTTTTTGTTGAATGTTGCTACATTCCAGTGTTCCTATGGAAGCGTATTTTTGTCATTTGCTGTTATTTCATGAAAATCAGAAGAGCTTGATGTTCAAATTTAATTCTTTTTGATAGCCAATAGACTACTTCTTAATAAACGATAAAATAATTTCAATGTCTAAATTCAATATTTTATGAGATATTCGACAAATTACAAAATGTGATCAATAAGATAAAATGTCTAATAACTCGCAAATCAGTGAATTTAGAATTCGAAATTATATTATCAATTAAGGTTGGCCTTTCCTATGGACATTTTGTTTCTTATCAAAAATTTGCGAAAAGTACTTTTTAACCTGCGCTTGGCTAAGTGATTTTTTCTAAGTGAGTTTCTAAGTAATTTTTTCTAAGTGTTTTTAAGTGATTTTTTCTAAGTGATTCTAAGTGATTTTTCCCCATTGAAAATGGCTTTAACAGGAAATGACGCTACAAAACACCTCGCCAAGCGGGGGTTAATCATTTTTTGATCTCAAAAGGGGTTCTAAACTTTAATTTTGATTTTTAAAATTTCAATGCCAAAATTTCGCCACTTAGATCCACTTGTACCACCTGGTGACACCCAATGAGGACACATTTTGGAAGCGAAATGTCTAATAGTGTCAAAATTACTTTAAAAAATATTCGTCTGGTGTTTAGTATGAAATTTTGACAATTTTCAAAATTTCAAAAATTGTCTGTTCATTTGATGGATTATGCATTTATGAAAGAATTTGAATAGTTTCTAAAGGGTTGTAAGCATATTGTGTCCGATTTCTTTCTTTTAAAATGCTCAACTTTTAAAAAAAATTGGTAAATTTGCATTGAAGAAATCGAACACAATATGCTTACAACCCTTTATAAACTTTTCAAATTCTTTTATAAATGCATGATCTATCAAATGAATTAGACAGTTTTGTGAAATTTTGAAAATTGTTAAAAATTTAGACAAAAGCACCAAGCAATTGTTTTTTGAGCAATTTTGATACTATTTTTTCATAATTCTCTTTTTCTTCGTATTATCAAAAATAAGTCTGTTCATTTTGTTCTAATTTTCGAGATCTATCAAAAAACCATTGAGTTTTCGCTTCAATGTTGAATTTGCAAAAAGTTATCACATTTATAAGTGCTGAAAAAAAGTCTCCGATAATAGGATTTAAAAAATGTTTCTATATATTCCTCAATTTCCATTCGTTTTAACTGCTTTCTAATATTAAATAACATGCAAATATCATTATTCAACAACTTATAGCAGTACTTGACTTCAAAATATGGTATTTCAAAAAATTTCACCTTCAAAAGTGTGAAAAAACTGGTCATTCATGCTCGGCCACCCAAAGATAACCACATCCGATAAAATCCCCCGGAATCTCAGATCTATAACTTCTTTCAAACATGCCAGATCATCATTTGAAATCTGAATTCGTGTCCAGCATTGAATTTCCACCAATTTGATATATTTATGGACCATATTTAGAGAATTTTTGTGTTGTCCATGCCTAGCAATGGCCAGGAATTTTTTCACATTCCTGGCCGTTGCTAGGAACCCGCAGCCAAAATATTCTCCAAATATGACCAATATATAGTATATCAAATTGCTGGAAATTTAGTGCTGTGCACGAATTCAGCATTAAAATGATGATCTGGCATGGTTAAAAGAAGTTATAGATATGAGACATTTCACATCAAAAATGTGCCTTTTTTGGGTAACACCAGGTGGTACAAGTGGCTCTAAGTGGCGAAATATTGGTATTGAAATTCAAAAAATCGAAATTAATGTTTAGAACCCCTTTAGGGATATAATAATTGTTACGTAAAAAGGACTTGCCAAATTTTTTTTCTAAGACAAAATGCCCATAGGAAAGGCCAGCCTTAATAAGTCTATTGGATATCATTAAGAATTAAATTTGAACATCTAGCACTTACGGTTTTCAAGAAATGACCTCAACTGGTCAAAATACGTTTCTATCGCAACACTAGAATGTAGCAACATTCCATGAAAATTTCCTAATTTTTCATGTAACCCATTCACATCTCAGTTCCATGCAAAAATATTTTAATCAAAGTACTTAGGAGCTAAGTTGACTAATTCATGAATTAATGAATAATTCGAATAAATCATAATTCATTAAACCTGAGATGAATTATTGAAAAATATAAAATTTAAGCCAAGAAAAAGTCATAAATTGTAGGGATAAATTATTCGAATAATTTTTAATTCAGGAAGTGGAAACATTGTTGTCGAGGATTGATGGATCAATGCTATAGAAAATGTTTGAAACACTTTCTAGTATAATCTTTATTAGTTAGTAATTGTTACTTTCCTTTTTATCACACATGATTGACTAATTCATACTTGAATTATGAATTATTCGAATAATTCATAATTCTTTGCCATTTTTAATGAATTAGTCAACTTAGCTCTGGAGTGCTCTTAAACGGCCTCTGAAAATCTCTAAATTTGTCTCAAATATAACCTAGTCCGCAATCATATAGTAACTAATCTCAATTTTAACAATGGATATGGGTTCTTTGACACCATGGGTTTATCTAGGATTTCCAATCCGGAACCTTTTTGAGGTGATGAAAGTTATATGGCACCCAAACAGTGGTTTATCTTGTAATTCGAGGGGTGATAGCAAACCGGGACCAAAATCGAATCACACTGCAAGCACCTTGGCTCCTCGGACGATACCAGGCTGGCACCTATTAGTGCCGACCGAGCACCTAGATAAACCCCTGTTTGACACCATAATTATATATGCTAGTGATATGTACATTCCTAATCCTTATTGTGCATGGTTAAAGATTTAAGGCAGCTCATGTATTAGCAGCGTGTGGTCTAATATTCAAAATGTCACTGGTTAATATTATACTGTTATGATCATCTTCCAATTGATGACTATTCGAAGATAGTTGAAATATAATATTTTCGAATGGGTCAGTGCCCACTAGTTTATAAATCTTTGAATTTCATAGCCCATCAGTCTACTCCAATCCTCGCCGTATTCTGCGCCCTAGTTTAATGATATTATTCCACGATTTTTAAAATTTTGTCCCTTATAATAATTTAAATCAATTTTCAATTGGATCCATACATTTCTACAGTACCATAAACCGAAGTGCATAAATCGAATTTAGGAAACTTAATAATAATCCTATCACAACAATCTTATATTCAAATCGAAAGCTGATCGCTAAAAATACAATGGGCAAATCGAATATTAAATTTATACACTATCTTTGAAATTCAGATCAGTTATCAATGGTTTTTGAATGAATTAATAAGTAAATTCATTTGGAATTGGAAACATCTTTTTACTTCTAATATCAATACAAGGCTGGATTCGGTTAACCGCCATCAATCACGGTTAACGGTTAAGAAAATTTTGATCGGTTAGCCGATCTGCTTTATTTTCTGAAAATTTAGACTAATTTCATTGTTTTTCGATGGAGATTCATGAATATTACTTCTACAAGTAAAATTTTGGTTACTACAATATCACAATATTACTTTTATTACAATTTTTATAACCAAATAGTATATTTCGAGACCACTGAAGATTGTAAATTTTTCAAGATCAGGTTAAATATTAGTCGACAAATCCACATTTATATTATTTAATATTGAAATCGGTTAACCGGTTACAGGGTTTCATACAGAGGGGGGGTGGCCCTGGGATTTCCCCCCCCCAGCCAAAGTTTCCCCCCCCCCCAGGACAATAGGACAATTCACTTGGAGTGTCTTCATGTGGCCGCTTTTGTGAAATGAATCGCCTGATATCTATATATACAATACTTGTAGGTTTACTCAGATCTAAATCTAGAGATCTTAAAAATCTAAAGATATGTAGGTTAAATGACAAGAATGGTTGTAAATCGATATTTAAGCGTCAATGATTCAAAAAAAAATCCTCCTCCCCCCAGAAAAAAATCCTGTATGAAACCCTGGGTTAACCGCCCTGGAGGAAACAAAAATAACCGACCACGAATATCGGTTAACCAACCCCAGCCCTGATCAATATTTATTGTCAGCTATGTTTATCAAGGTCAAACCTAATCTCTTGTCTTCATTATGGTTGCTAAATATGATTTATCTTCTAAAATGTTAGATAAACTAGAGCAGCATTAATCTTTGTGGTTCTGAAGATTACTCTAATCTCAATCTAAATTGAAGAATATTCCCCACCTCATACTGAGATTCATGATTTTATTTTTTTTAATTTTCAGAACCACTGAAAATAATTTTAAGAATGGTCTGCTGAAATCATTTAAAAATAATTTGATATTTTCATTAAATGTGTCTAGATGTGATTTAGTTGTATTATATTTTGATTCAACAACACTGCAGATAATTTATGGTGAGCCTCAAATTAGAAACTTCCAGGTCTCGAAATGATCCTAAACCTCTCCCCATTAGTCAACGCATTTTGGGTTTTGAAAAAAAAAGTCCTAAACCCTCGTATCATACTACAGAGAATTTTATTCAATTAAATGATCCTACCCCTTCTGATTCCAAGATACCTTCAGTGAGTTTATTATTACGTCGTCAAAGAAATTCTAAACTTAATGGATATTGTCAAAATGAGCATTCTTCGTCTAAAAATGTAGTTAATTTCTCAAAGTTTGCTGATAATATTGAATCCACGATTCCTCATCAGGATTTTAATAGAAGTAATTCCGAAACATTATTAAAAGAAACGGCATTCAAGTCATCAAAT
>OY725504.1:1874547-1960621 GCA_963281255.1 Aphrocallistes beatrix
CATCGAGCACCTCCTCTAAAACCGAGAGATTTCGAGTTAGAGACCTGATATTCACAGGATATGTTTCAAGCTAAGTTATCCTGATATTTCTAGAGTTTCATAGTTTTAAGAATAAAATTGATTGAACAGTGCAGAAAAGATTTAGGGTACATTCTATTTTGGACCACCCTGTAAGTAACAAATAATTATGACTATAGGTTTTGCTGACTCATTTCCGGTAGTCATTTGGGCAGGAAACATTTTTAGAAATGCGGGGTCTATGCTATAAATAGAATGGACCCCAGGTCATTGTCGGGAAAATAATAACTCAGCTCAAATATAGAAAAATAAAGATAAAACCATATGTATACTTAAAACGCTAGGAATTGTTAGTTTCTCGACTATACTGTGTATAGTAGCCAACTTTTGAAATGAGTCCCTTCCTAAATTTTTAGCAAGGTTGCAACCGAAATGTTCAATATTCGGTTAGCCAAATACTATTTAGCAAATAGTTGATATTCGGTTGGGAACCGAATATCAGTATTCGTATTTGGTTGTTGTAAGTTGGAGTAAGGCGTAGACTTTTTATGGGTAGAAGTTACTATATAATTTTTGATCTGACACTTTGCGACACATTGAGACATCTTTTAAAGTCCAGAAAAGTTATAGCTCAGAATCCACTCATGAAACCCCTATCATATGTAAAAGGAATGCAATTTTTCGAGGTTTCTTTCCAGTTGCCGAAGTATGTAGAGTACGAATGTAGACTAACCGGGGACAGAAACGAGTAAAACCGATCACAAAACATTCCACAAAGGTCAACAATTAGGCTTTTTACCTCTGAGGATATTCCTCTTATTTCCACACATAACATGAATGCACAGTTCTTATTTCATATTCTAAACATTATATATTTACCCAAGCAGAGGCATCTAAAAATCTAAACTGGCCAACTATATGGGATGTCTCACACCTGACTCTTGGATGCATTAGAAATCTATGTGCCTCGAGGTGCCAGGACTGCATAAATGGCAATGGATTATGCAGTAAATATTGAAAACAAAATTTTGTTCGTTATCCATATTGAGATAATTCCATTGGAACTGGTGAAAAAATATTATGTTAAGTAGATCAGACAATTCTGGGACAAATTTCAGCCTTATATTACCTATAATGGCTGAGTTAAAGTCGAAAAACTGAAATTTCCAATTATAAAAAGGTGACAATAGCGTCATAATTCCATGATGAGTCGACACACAGGGACAAGGATTCGTCATTATTAGTCGTCCTTATTGCAATGACAAGTCGGATCAATAGAGTTTTTCAGACTTAGGTGGGTCCTGGGGTGCACAAAATAATTTTTGGCGTCAGGGGTGCACGAGGTAAAAAAGGTTGGGAACCACTGGTCTGAGCTCAGAACTTAGTGGAGCCATAGCCAAAACACTCCCACATGCAAAAAAAACAGCTTTCTGTGCCTGGCAGTTTCTTCAATCAAATCGCAATGGCTTGCTTATATATTGGCTAGCCAACATCTAGGCTAACATCACCGATATTTTCGGTGTTCGCCAATCTTACTATTAAAACTCGATTAATGTTTATATATACATATATATATCCTTACTATTAAAACTCGATGAATGTGTATATATATATATATCTGTAACGAATTGATTGAAGAAACTGCCGGGCGCAGAAAGCGGATTTTTGGCATGTGAGAGTATTTTGGCTATGGATCCAGTAAGTTCTGAGCTCAGACCAAAATGATGACTCATCACTTTGTTATGACGTCATCATTACTCATCAAAAACTTTAAAAAATGATAAATTTGGTGATTTTTCGTGCGATATAGATTATAACAGTAGGACAGACTTATTTTGAGATGTTATCTCCCGTATAATTAATCAATGTGAGCCCAGGCGACTGAAGGGAGTCCGCCAGCCGCGCAGCGCAAGCAAGCGAAGCGCGCTTGTATATGTAAAAATAAACATTAATCGAGTTTTAATAGTAAGGTTGGCGAACACCGAAAATATCGGTGATGTTAGCCTAGATGTTGGCTAGCCAATATATAAGCAAGCCATTGCGATAGCTTCAATATACTAGTCTATAAAATGATATGACCGTTGTTCATTTTGTGAATAATGGTACATGAAGTGAACAAAATCATAATTTACGAATATTTTTGTATAATTTATTTTCTATCTGAATTCTTTCGACTATTCAATTCTAATACTAGATAATATGATACCTTTTACTCGAGCTCTTGAACACGATGCTAAAATATTAAACAAGTTGGTTCTATACTTTTTGAGTAATAATTAATAACCCGTGCACGTCCAGGAATGTTGAAATGAAAGTAAAAGTGAATTGAAAGTAAACTGAAAATGAAAATGAAAGCTGGGTCATTTCTATTTATACCTTTGAACCCAAGTATTTCCCGGGTTTAAATACTTTAGTGAAGGAATTAGTGAAGCACCGGTTCGAAATTATTAGAACAGGGGCATACACCACACTGTTCACAGGTTACATGCGAACCCCCCCTCCCCCGGATTCTATTTTCGATGGCAGCACAAACGAGTTGTTATCCCCCTTGGTAAAAATGTATTCCTAGTTTCAAGTAATTCATACACCTATCAGGAATTAAAATTTAATGAGTTTGAGCATATTTCGAGTTATTTACAGGTAACTTCGAGGTGCTTTACCCTTTGACCCCCATTGGGGGACTTACAGCGCCTAGAGGAAAAATCCTGACGTCTTTGTTTTCGAAATCCCATGTTGACCCTCGGGGGACGCCATTGTAGAATACAGCATTTTGGTTTAATACATGTAGTAATTGTAGGTCTTACTAACTGTAGCTATGAATTCATGTATTAGGCTCGTAAATGAATTGCTGAAAAATATCCATCTGATTTAGCTGTATCCCTCGATATTATACGTAGGTGATCGTAATAATTTACATTACTGAAATAACTGAAAGTCAATAAAGATAAATTTTCCAACCTGTGCTTTTGTATCTCAATCATAGTTCTGTTTTCCTAATTGATAGATTCTAGCATCATCACATGCCTCGCAACTGGACTGGGACTCGTGTGAAAGCGTAACTGATGTTCTCCACTCCTGCTACAAGTTCCCTTGGTTCTACTCGATCATCTACTGGGCAGAGGAATATTTGCTTGGGGAGCGAGTGGAAAGTGAATGTTAGAATGAGGTCTGGAACGGTAAATATTTGGCAGTCGAATTTAGCTAACCAAAACAAGTTATTAATAAAAAAATTGCAATATATACATAAAATGAAACAATAGAAAATAGGAAAGTGTTTTGTAGAAGTTGAACAGATGACATATTTTTGATATTTATCGACTCTGTTGGAGCATATTCAGTTGTATTTAAATGCTGGGCTATACACGAAGTTTCTCACATACCAATTCCAGAGTTGCGAAACTAGTGACACATATAAATTAAAATATGCAAGCACGCAAATCTCGATGATAAATTCCAATCGAGTGAAGTCATGGAAACATTATAAAACCCTAGTTTGCCGCGGAATGTTGAATTTAAAGTGAACTGAATTGAAAATGAAAGTGGGGTCATTTCTATTTATACCTTTGAACCCTCGTCAAATTTGTTTTTTTTAATGATAATTCGCATGATGACTTTGCATCACTTGTGCACAGGCAATTAGTAGTCCATCAGGGGAGGAAGTAAACCACTTGTAAAATGTCTATTGGGATTCTAATGACTAAAAAATATGATGGACAGTTTACATCTCATCACCTTCCGGTTTTTATTAAAATCTCATCACCTTCCGGTTTTTATAAGTACAAGCGCGCTTCGCTTGCTTGCGGACACTGTGTGTCCGCAGAGTTACCCAGTGGGCCCTCGGGGATATTAGAGAACAATACGTTGCATTCTTGTTTGTACTAAGTATACTGAATTGTCATTTGTCTGTAGTTACATTAATGAAATCAGAACTGTAGCAGAAAATTTAGGTTCATGATAAATAGAATTTACTTCGTATTAAGTAAGCTAATCTTGAATGTAAGGTCAATTTGAATCCACAAAGTTCACATTACTAAAGATTATTATACTTGAATAATCAACCAATTTCAGTTCATGTCGTTAACAACAATTAAAGTGTGTTATATGCTATGATCAATCGATTCAATCATAAATAACTTTTAACATTCAAATTATAGACTCAAAATAGCTGTATTCAATGTCCTTTTGATTGTATGCATAAGTCACTACTATTTTATTCCAATGTATTTGTAAAATGTTACTTAATGATGATGATTTAGCATATATTGAAAATCTTATGAGGAGGTGCAGATCTACATATATGTTTGCAGCTTCACAAAAATTTCAGGGCGATATCTTTTAAACTCTGGTCTGTACACCACTTACGGCCGGCCGGACACCCGCACTCATTTTAGTACTGCTACTATATTATTATATTGGATCATAGAACCAATATAATAATATAGGAAGCATACTAAAAAACCATTGTTTTAATATATAAGATACAAGCGCAGTTCGTTTGCTTGAGCTGTGCGGCTGCCGGACACTTTGTGTCCGTCGAAGGCGCCCTGCAAGCCTTAAAAGGGAGATAACATCTCTAAATACGTATGTCCTACTGTTATAATCGATATTGCACGAGAAATCACCAAATTTGTCAATTTTTAAATTTTTGATGCGTTATGATGACGTCATAACAGTGATGAGTCATCATTTATTGATGGTAGCTACATCATATGTGAGATATATTTATATACACATTGTATTAAAATTTCAGCCTTCTATGACCTAAAATGGCTGATTTATAGTCAATAAACTGAAATTTCTTATTATAAAAAAGGTGACAATGACGCCATAATTCCATGATATGTGGACATTTCCGTCTGAGGTCAGAACTTAGTGGAGCCATAGCCAAAAGCCCCCCACATTCCAAAAATGAGCTTTCCGTACCTGGTAGTTTCTTCAATCAATTCGTTATACTATATATATACAGTCGACTCCGCTTAATAGGGCCACTGTTTAATCGGGTCAGCCGCTTAATCGGGCCACTTTTGGCAGGACCGGAATAGCTCTCATACATAGAAGCTAATACAAATATTTTCGGTTAATAGGGTCCTCCGCTTAATCGGGGCAAAATGTCCTCTGACCGATGTGGCCCTATTAAGCGGAGTCGACTGTATATTATATATATACAGTCGAACCTGCTATAACGGCCACTCTATATAACGATCACCTGTCTATAGCGGTCACCGATGAACAGTCCCGTCCGAAATTCCATAATATTGAACCTGTGTATAGCGGTCACCTGCTCAACGCGGCCAGCGGCCACCCGTTTGTAGTCCCTTACTGACCCTAAAACTGTCTATAACGACCATCACCTTTTTATGTGCTTAATACAGGACCTGTTACGAACGATAAACTAGAATCATGTAATTACTTCAAGTAATGGATTTCTAAAAACTTATATTTATTGCACTACGTTGATTCCTTTGGGGATTGAGACAATCACCTGTATATAACGGTCACCTGTGTATAACGGCCAATTTTGTCCAGTCCCTTGGGTGGCCGTTATATACAGGTTCCACTGTATATATATATATATGTTACAGTCAGATTGTGAAATTAGGGATTTAATGAAATGCCTAGTGATCTCACGAAATTACTAGGCATTTCGTGAAATGAGTGTGGGTTTTTCACGAAAAGCCTAATAATTTCGTGAAATCACTAGGCTCTTCATGAAATAACTGATTACACAGATTGACTGTAGCATATATACACAAACATTAATAGAGTTTTAATACGTAGTAAGGATATTCATATTTTAACAGCACCACACCAAAGCTTAGTTTAATTAAAGATATAAGTAAGATCTCAACGACTAATGTAAGGTATTTCACCATGTAGGATCCGATTTTCGCGCTTTGAAAGTAATAATATGAATTTTTTATTAACATATTACATATTTTCACACCTTTCGAAAAAATCATATTTTAAGCTAAAAGCGAACGGCTAATAGGATATGTTAATATGTAGATTCCGATTTTCGCACTTTGAAAGAAACGATGTGTATATTTTATGGCTATTAAATGTTGATATATACAAAAACAAATTATAAAAATAGGCTCGAGGCTGGCTTCCAATGATTGACATGGGTTTTCAGGGGTATAGATTTCGAATATACATATTCAGGTCAATAACATAAATGATTTGTTTAAATTTGTTTACATTACAGACATAAAGTAAATATTATAAATTATTTGTTTACTTTAGTTTATAATAGATACATAAAATAAACAAATTACAAAAATAGGCTAGAGGCTGGCTTCCAACGGTCGATATGGGATTTTCAGGAGTGTAGATTTAGAATGTTACATTTTCAGATCCATTTGAGAAATTACTCGTTAGCTTTTGTTTACAATATTCATATAAAGTTTAAAAATTCCCAAAATAGGTTAGATTGAGTAACTCCAAGCGCCCTCAGGGACACTCTGCGGACACGTAGTGTCTACAAGGTGAGCAGCGCAGGCTTTTTCTTAAAGTTTGAACCTGTAAAGAAATAGTAGGAAAAAAACGGTTTCGACTGTAGTAATAATTTGTTAATAAATGACGCCTCCTCCTCCTCCTCTAATAGCCATCCCTATGTTCCTCTCCACGCAAGATAGGTCTACAAAGCGGTGGGATGCATTCAATTGTGATTGGATGGTTTTACTGTTGAAATATTGCGCTTGTGATAAATTCGAGGAAGGTCAATGCAATATTGGATGTATTTTGCAGTTAGATTGTGTGCGTGCAATTAAATGGCTGTAGCAGCTGAATATTGACCAAGGAATATATTTACACTTTCAATTCTAGGTAGATGCTTGGAGTATTTTGATATTGTTCAGTATTTCTCAAATTCATACTTAAAGTTAAATAAATAGTAAAGACAAGATAATTGGGTCAAGACGAAATAAGAATTAAACATTCCTTTTCTTGGATTTGTTAATCATTGATGATTTTATTTACATACGATAGATTTTAAATTCAAAGTTATTGATTCAATATACTTTTGCTATACTCGATTTTAGATTCGTAACTCTGCCATTTGTTTGGTATCTCGTCATATCAAACTCTAAAATACCTAGACTAAATATAGATTTCCTACCGCTCCATTAACTGAATGGAATTTAAATAACAAGATTTCTCAAACGAACGAATACCATAAAGTAGGAGCATTCCTTTTGTCTAATCCTCTCTGGAAACAACAAATAGTTGCAAATTGCTAATAAAAAAGGAAATACCTTGCTGACAAACTCAGGTCCTTGATCATGCTGGATAACCTGAGGCACTCCGAGAGTAAAATAGATGCTCTCCAGCTGAGACAACACCTCACTACTCTTTTTCGTTCTCAAAGGGCGAACTGCACAGAATTTAGAGAGATAACAAGTTGTGACCAGGAGATGTTTGTAACCCTGAGAGTTCTCCTGCAAATCACAGACCAGATCAATACCGATGTGTTTCCAGGGCTGATCTGGGGGAGGAATTGGTTGCAGTTTGCTTTGAGGTTGATGTCGTAAATTAGCATCAGTCTGACAGTGATGACAAGTTTTTTTCTGAAGAGAGAAGATTGGTACGTCATAACACAGGATGTTTATCGAAAGTCAACATAGTATCAGTTTCTATATGACAAGTCATTGAACATGACTTGAGTCAAAAGTTCAAATTCTATTCAAGTCATGCTCTATTACGTAATAGCTATGTATTCAATTTTGAATTCTACTTGGTGGGTCGTCTGAGAAAACAAGAATTTCTGTTCTCGCACAAACTACGTGTTGCGAGTACAACAAATTTTGATCATTTCGCAACTAAACAAACCCCTAATTCTCAATACATCAAGCAATCTAATTTAGCTACAGTTATCTCTCGTTAAAATACGAACACCTGGGGACCATTGAAATGCGTTCATATTATCCGAGATCTAATGGCGTGATTGGAATGTATATTCATTTGCGAGTGTGGGGGATAAATAATTCGTTCGTCTTATCTGGAGTTAAGAATTACAAGTCTACTACAAATATATGTGTAATGCTCCATAAGTGGAACAAAGGTGTAATAAAAAACAAAGATGGAATAATTAACTCAATACTTACATAGTTTTTGATATCTTCATTCATTCCTGGCCAAACATATTTCTGTCTGATAGCTTTGATAGTAGCGTTGATGCCAGGGTGTGCAGGACCGTCATGGTACAGTTTAAGTACCTCTTCAACTTGACCTGAACACACTACTTCGTATGAAGTTACTTTATTTCCACTGATGGTCACCTACTCAAAATTAATATTTTTAAATTAAAATTATTTCCAAATGTCATACATACAAACTATATCAGTATAACCGCACCTCTAGAAACCAGAGATCCAACTCCCATGGAATCACGGAGTTTACAAAGATCTTACAGTAGCATGGTCTCACAAACAATTACCCAATCTAAGAATTTTCTTATTTCAGCCCCAAATTAATATCATATAAATCGCTAAGGGGGAGGGCAGCATTTAATAGCAATGTGATTATTCAATGAAGCGGCATTCAAGTTTCCAATCAATAAAGAGGGATGGGGTTGGTTAACCGATTTTCGGGCTCGGTTATTTTGATTTCCTACAGAACGGTTAAGGATACCGCCCGTGAAAAATCCTTAGGTTTGGCTTACAGCATATATCAAGAATAGAGATATATAAGATGTTAAGCGTGGGCAGGTAGTGCAATTAAAAAATATTGAGACATGCCAAACAGTTTTTGGTTCGCATTTCTAGTTTTTGAGTTACAGCGTCTCAAAGTCGGTTTTTTTCCGTTCTTCCCTAGCACATCTTAATGGTAAGCCCTCCTCCACTCTGTGATTTTTTTAAAGCACATGTTTGGATCAAATGCTTCGAAAATTTATTCATAGATAGTCTATCATATTTGCCACTTCATAGGACCAGAAGAAAGTTTAAATTAGAAAAATTGTAAATTTTATCGGTGTCCGAATAAAAAGGGCGAAAAAAGCCCGATTTCTTTGGAAATCAGAAATAAAATCACAAATTTGTAAGATATCGAAAATCGAGTGGTCCTACGCTCATCGCCTAATGATATGGAACAACTGAAATTTTCAAACCTCTATCTCAAAGCAATTTTGAGTTAAAATTTTGAAAGACGGTCAATTTTGGAAATTTAAAGTCCCGAGATATAGGGATTTGAAGTTTTGATGTTAAGAATGATGTAAAATGAGCTATTAACGATAAATAAAAGCATCCATGGGCATTTAATCACATGTATACTAATGAATTATATGTATTCCAACAGATTTTGGTGAAAATAGCAAAATTAAACTGAAAATTGACAAATTACCTTGAGGCCTTTAACCCCGAATATTTTGAACCAATTAGGGAATATAATTCATATTCCTAGCACTACAAAGTATAATTCATCGGTTTAGAATGAATAAAGAGCTTCTAAAAAGTATATTAGGAAGTTAGAGCGAGAGTTTACGACTTTTAGTTTTCAAGTTAGGATTTTCGAAAAATGCTACGTCATCACGTGATAAAAATTTAAAACTTAGCATTCCATTCCATGTAGTACTCTTATTATTTAAGAATCAGATATATAACGTCTTGAAAAGTATATTAGGAATTGATAGCTAAGAATTTGGGTGTATATTTCCCGAGATATGGAGGAATCTGTTTTTGGACCATAAATGGGGGGCTTTGACCGAATTTTGGAGATAAATGCTTTGAACTTCCAAAATAATCATGTTGAGTGCTTCAAAATTACTGTATACATTGCTAGTGACTATTGCATTGTTTTTAGAGTATAATAGCTACTTTTGGGAACTTATTTCATGACAAGATTCGCCATTTTCTAATATATTCAAAGTTCTCCATAGAATTTGTGTTACAATAAAATCGATGATAAGTCAAGAAATATTTACTTTTTGACAAAGAGATGTTTGTGGAACCTATATATTATCATATATATCCTTTCATTTAAGATTATCATAGATTACATATCATCAATAGTTTTTAAGCATTGACATCGAGCACTTTCGGGGCCATCGAGAGGTTTGATGTCCGAACTTTACATATAATATACTATAACTTACGAACTAATGGTCGGATCTGAATAAATTTTTTTAAAAATGTTCAGAATTCTTTTCTATACACAATAGGTAATATCACAACGGCCATTTCTCGAGCATTTTTGAAATGAAGTCCCTCATAAAGATATTTTTGATTGGATTTTAAGTGCCTCTTTTTCTAAATTCATCTGTTTTATAATATTTAAAGGGGCCAAAACCATTTTGAGGTTCATATAATTGAAAAAATATCAGATAAGCTGGATAATAATTGATGATTGCGCCGCAAAACCACGAATAACTATCCGATTTTTAGTACTACTGAGCTTTAGGTGCTCATTTCTAGAATATCAAAATAAATACCGTCCAACATGTACGATTAGATGGTAGACTACTCAATAATCCAATGGAATTAACAGTAAAAAATTTCACCATTTTTTTTTATGTCAGGCGATGTTTTTCGAGGGCGGTATCCTTAACTGGTTAACCGATGTCAATATTAATTAGTAGAAATATGGAATTTTCGACTATATTTAACTTGATATTGAATTTTTAGTGGTCTCGGAATATACTTTTTAGTTAGAAAAATAGAAATAATATTGTAACATCGAAATTTTAGAAGTAATATTCATGAATCTCTATCGATAAACAATGAAATTAGTCAATATTTAGAAAATAAATCAGATCGGCTAACCGATCTAAGATTTTCATAACCGTTAACCGTGATTGACGGCGGATTGCCGGTTAACCGGTTAAGGATACCGCCCTCGAAAAAACTTTTGATTTGCATTACAGCATACGATGAAAGTAGAGCTGTAAGAGATGTTAAGCGTGGGGAGGTATCTCCATCAAGAAATACTGGCACATTCCAAACCGTTTTTGATTCCATTTCTAGTTTTTGAGATACAGTGTCTCAAAGTCTGTTTTTTTCGCTTTCCGCTAGCACATCTTAATGGTAGAACTTTGGGCACTCAATGAATTGTTTAGGACATACCAAGGAATCAAATGCTTCCAAAATCGAATCATAGATAGTCTACCATATTTACAACTTCATTGGACCAGAAGAAAGTAAAAATGACAAATATTGTGAATTTTATCGGTGTCCGAAAAAAAAGGGCCAAAAATGTCTGTTTTTGGGGGGAAATCATGAATAAAATCACCGAATTAGAATATCTCAAAAAAATGGTGGTCCTACGTTCATCGCCTAATGATATGGAACAACTCTTGAAATTTTCAAACTTCTATCTCAAACCAAATTTGAGAAATAATTCTGTAAAGACGGTCAATTTTGAAATTTTAAAGTCCCGAGATATAGAGATTTTAAGTTTAGGTGTTAAGAAGAATGTAAAATGAATTATTAATAATGAACAAAAGCATTAACAGACATTTATTCGCATTCATACTGCTGATTTAGGTATATTAGAACCAAATATTTTAAAAAAATAGCAAAAGTACCCTGAAAATCCACAAATTTCCATGAGTCCCTAACCCCGAATATTTTGAGATAATTGTAAATAATAATTCATATTCCTGGCACTGCGAAGTATAATCTATCAGTTTAGAATGAATAAGAAGCTTCCAAAAAGTATATTAGGAAGTTAGAGCGAAAGTCTACGACTTCAAGTTTCGAAGTTATGATTTTCAAAAATGCTACGTCATCATATGACAAAAATCTAAAACTTAACATTCCATAGGGTGTAGTGCAATTATTATCAAAGATTCATATTTGTACACTCATAAAAAGTATATTAGGAAGTGAGAACTAAGAATTTGGACATATATTTACAAAGATAGAGAGATATCTCTTTTTGGACCCTAAATGGGGGGTTTTTGACCGAATCTGCGAGGTCCAAGGCCAGAACTTTCAAAATAATTATCAAAAGTTCTCCAACTTTTCTGTACACATTATTAACGACAATTGTATTCTATATTTAGCATAATAGCTAAATTTGGACACATATTTAATGATTAGATTCGGCATTTTCTAATAGATTCAAAGTTCCCCATAGAATTTGTATTACAATCAAATCAATGATAAGTAGATAATTATTCATTTTTTGACAAAGGAATGTTCGAGGAACCTTTATATTTTCGCATATTTACATTTATTTAAGGATATAACATATTAGTATATATCTAGAATAGTTTTCAAGATATGACAACAGCCCTTTCGGGACCTTAGAGGGATATTATGCCCGAACTTTACCTATAATAAGCGATATCTTAAGAACAAATGGTCGGATCCGAACAATTCTTTTTTTGAAATGATCAGAATTTTATTCCTGACCCAGTGATCGCTAAATATCTGAGATCAAACTTGCGATTTCACGAGCATTATCTAAATGAACTCCCTTATAGAGCTATTTTGTTTGGATTTTATTTGCCTATTCTTTTAAATCTTTGTGTTATATAATCTCCAAAGGTGCCAAAACAATGTTAAGGTCCATATCATTTAAAAAATATCAAAAAAGTTAAACACTAATTGGTAAATGAGTTAAAAACCTCTAATAATTTTTCAATTTTTATTAACGCTAAACTTTAAGGGGTTATCTCACAAAAAATAAAAAAAAATACCGTCCAAATAGTGCAATCAGATGGTAGACCGATCAGTAATACATTGAAATTAGCAATAAAAAATTTTGGCGTTTATTTTTACGCCAAGCTTGGTTTTTCGAGGGCGGTATCCTTAACTTAATCCAGCCTTACAATAAGTTTGTTCCGAATAAACTATCATTAAAAAAACCAACCTTGAATATCTTGTTATCCTCTCCAATCTGATATTGTGATGCCTTTACCCGAAAGTTCTTCTTGGCGTGACATGTCTTCTTCGACTCGAGAAAGTACTTTGGATACACATTGCGTGTAAGAAAGTCTGAGATTGCACTGTACTCGTCTGCGTTCATCTTCGCGAAATACAATGCTGTTACTTGATACGTGCTGTGAAAATTGTGCTTTGAAAAAGTCTATTTCGGAAATTCTGCTTTGAAAAATTCTGTTTTGGGTAGTTTTTTATAATTTATATTATCAACAACTAAAAATACAATAATGCAGAATATCCCTATTCCAGTAATACAAGTGAGTTAGAATCACACGAAGTGAGTTAAAATCACACGGTAGTGGAATATCCCTGGTTCAGTAATACTAGTGAGTTAAAATCACACGGTGAGTTAAAAACACACGAAACAGCACTAAACGTATATAATACCATTAGTTTGCTTCATCCTTACTATTAAAACTCGATTAATGTATATTTTTTTATATACAAGCGCGCTTCGCTTGCTTGCGCTGCGCGGTAGGCGGAAACTTTGTGTCCGCCGAAAAAGTGACAATGACGTATATATATATATACACAAACAAACAATAATCGAGTTTAAATAGTAAGGATGTATTTATGCATATTATCACACCTTTTGAAAAATTATTATTTTGAGCTAAAAACGAGTTCTCAACGGCCAATATAAGATATTTTAATATGCAGAATACGATTTTCACACTTTAAATGTAATATTGTGAATATTACATTGTGTCAATACCTGGAGCTGCACTATCGATTTGTCGACCGACATTTTTAATTCTTCTAACTTTTGTTAATTTATGTATGCTCTGAGGGTACAATTTAACCTTAAAGTAAGTAAGAAGATACCAAAAGAGCCTCACTAGTATTTTATCTTTTTCTCTATAAATAATTTTGAAGAGAACCTGTGGGCACCTTAAATGCTGTGACCAGGTGCTCTCCACTCGAGACCGTCCGGGAATTACGCTACTGGCAGATTTGCGATTTAGACCGGACCTGGTCGGTTCGTGATTATTACTGGTCCCTATCTATCCAATCGTAGACATGAAATAGCAAATAGAGACTTTTGTGATAAGCTAATTAATAAAAATATTGAAATTATAAATGCGAACAATATTCTTCATGCGATTTTTCCCTAAAGAATCGCTCCAATTATTTTGCTATATACAAATTTGAATGTAAAATAACAATAAATCCCAACAGGACTACTTTCTTTTTCAATGGGAATAATAAGAGGTCAAAGGTGTCTGGTTCTATCCGGTCCGGTCTGTAATTATTGTGGAGCGTCGCAACTCTGGCTACTGGTTTATATTATACCTTTGAAGTAGAATGTGATACAGTCGACTTAGTACGTACACCAAGGGACCATTAAAATGTGTTCGTCTATCCGGAATTCGACTAACCAAAGTATTTTATATGTACTTAGCATATAGGGGATTTAAGAAGTGTACTCCTTATCGGGAGTTACCTCTTATCCGTGTTCGTACTCTAATGAGGCTACTGTATTCAAAACACAACATATTCAGTATATTAGTATATATTTAAATATATATTATATTACATAAATCAACCAAGGATCTGTATTCATAATACAGTAGAAATTAGGGTATTCTTGTCTAATCGTTTTTATTCTGTCGATAGAAGGCTGAAATTTTAATAGAATCTGTATACTAACAGATCTCACAGATGATTTAACTATCATCAAAAAATGATGAATCATCACCCTGTTATGACGTCATCATTACGCATCAAAAATTGACAAATTGACAAATTGACAAATTTTGTGATTTTTCGTGCGATATCATTTATAAGAGTAGGACAGACGTATTTAGAGATGTTATTTCCCATATAATTAATCAATGGTGACCCCAGCAACCTAAGGGAGTATCTGGCGGACTGGCGGACACAAAGTGTCCGGCAGCCGCGCAGCGCAAGCAAGCGAAGCGCGCTTGTATAGCAATAATCCTTACTATTAAAACTCGAATATATATATATATATACAAGCGCGCTTCACTTGCTTGCGATGCGCGGCTGGCGGACACTTTGTGTCCACCGAAGGATTAAGTATAAAGGAGATAACACCTCTAAATACGTCTGTCCGACTCCTACAGTTATAATCTATATCGCACGAAAAATCACCAAATTTGATTGAAGAAGCTGCAAGGTACAGAAAGCAGATTTTTGGTATGTGGGAGTCTTTTGGCTATGGCTCCACTAAGTTCTTAGCTCAGATCAAAATGTCGACTCATTATGGAATTATGACGTCATTGTCACCTTTTTATAATTAGAAATTTCAGTTTTCGCCCATAAGCCATTTTAACGCTAGTAGAGGTTACTTAAATATTTTTTTAGAAATTTTTTCAAAAATCTGGATTTTTGTATATTTGCTAAGTACCGACCTTAGTACTTAATAAAACTTCTTTATTTCGAATTTTAGACTCTTATGGAAAGTACATCTTCCAATTCTTTATAGTTCTCTCCTACAAAGCATTATTGAAGATATAATGTTTATTCTCTGTTTTCTCAAATTTCATTTTTGGAAAAAGTAACATTTCAAAAAAATTTTTGAGCTACAGGAATTAATAATAGAAGAGTTAATTTAGTGTTATTTAGACATAGCATTGTCCATTTTTGGCATCTATCGAGCCCAAATTTCAATATCATTTCTATAAATTCAAATTGAGGGGGTTTTATGTAAAAAAAATGTAAAAAAATGGGAAAATCGGCGTTCATAGATAATAAAATTAAATAATTTTAATATTGAATACTGGAGAGCTAAAATCCAACGATAACTAGTTGAACAATATCACATTGAAATAGAATCAAAGCTCAAATAAGAACTAACAACTAGTGAATCCTTAGGAAAAATTATTTGCGTTGTATTATCGTCTATGGAAGCTAAAATTAGGAATCCAAAAAATGCAGCGAGTACATACAATATTGAATGATTTTGATGCTACTAAAAATACTATCTAGTATAGACAAAACCACGTGCCTAATATCAATAGTGTGTACTGAATGACTATAGAGTTGCCTATACTTCATAATACTATGGATACCTCTACTAGCGTTAAGTGATAAAAGGCTAAAATTTTAATACAATATGTATATTAATATACGTATTTCACATATGATACAACTATCATAAAAAAATAATCACTCATCACTCTGTTATGACATTATCATTAGACATCAAAATTTAAAAAATTGACAAATTTTTTTATTTTTGGTGCGATATCGAATATAATACTCAGTAGGACAGACGTAATTAGAGGTGTTATCTCCCTTATAATTAACCAATGTGACCCCAAGCGACCGAAGGGAACCTCCGGCAGACACAAAGTGTCCGCCAGCCCCGCAGCGCAAGCAAGCTAACGCGCTTCTAATTATAGAAAATAGAAAGTGGATACAAACCTATTTATATATAGTGTTGGGCAAAATTCCTCCTTTCGAAAGTAGCGTCAGAATGCATTTGTAGAAGCGACTATATTAAGAAAGAAAAGAGGTAATGATTTTATAACGAAGGGTATATACTCAATATACTTTTAGCTTGAGTAATGCCTTTTGCTTTTTTGTTTGATTGCGTTGAAAATTCCTAGGATAATTCATCCACTTATTCTTATCTTTTGATTCGAGTCTCGAGTTCAATAGACTAAGTCCCTAAATTTTGCATTAATGACATCTATGAAAACACAACCACAAGAGTAGAATTAGGGTATCTTTGAGCATTTATTTATGTTTGGCAAACGAAATTTAATATATGTAATTAAATTTCTTGATATACTCCGTTTAACCGGTGTCAGTATTAATTGTTTGAAATATGGTTTTTTGAACTAAGCTTTAACCTGATATTGAAAATTTGATAATTTTCAGTGGTCTCGAAATATACTATGTGGAAGTAATATTCTTGAATCTCCCTCGAAAAACAATTAAATCAGTGAAAAGATATTTAGAAAATAAAGCAGATCAGTTAACCGGTCTAAAATTTCCTCAACCCTTAAGAATAAGAAAGTTTGACAAGTACAGTCGAAACCCTCTTTTTCTCACTCCGGTTTATCCAAACTCAATGGTGTTTTCTTCCTATTTCAGAATCTTAATTATGTAAAATTTCCAAATCTATGTTATTTTCCATCGGTTTTTCTTAATGTCGTTTTTTCTTACTGTTTGAGCCTGTAAAGAAATATTCAAAAAAATAACCTTTCGATTGTACTTGAATTTTTCCAAAACAAGGATATTTTGAAATTTTCAGGATCAACATAATTCACTAAACATTAGCTTATTTTAAGTTCGGTCTTATATGCTTAGTAAATACTGCCTTAGTGGAAAAAAATTCCAGTATCAGTGAACTGTAGAGCTTTCAAAAGCATCCCCTATTAATTACTCTACGTATCGAAGTTGAATCATTTTTTAGATACTAAGAATTTTATTTAAGTGGAAATAAATATTAGAGAAAGATTTTTATTCAATGTCTTTCTGGGATAGTGAATCAAGGTTGGCACAACATCTTTGTCATTCTTTTGTTGTTAGTGATGATACTGGTTATGCTGATCGAATATTTCTCGATAATGAAGATTTAATTGATGAATCCGATCAAAGTTATCATATAAATCAAAGAAATATAACTGGATTTGGTTCTTTTTCGCTCAACCATACTCATAGTATCATAAAGATGGAATTGGATCGAACAGTAATGGACATCGCCAAAGATGTACAAATGCACTCTCTTCATAATGAAAAAATTGTAAAATTGCTTAATCAAGGTATTCCGGCCGTTGCATCATCATTGGTATTCACCAAGAAAAGAATATCTAAATTCAAGACAAACATTTCACTTCTCTCACAGCAATTATCAACTATATCGCACACAGACATTCCTTTTTCACAATTTGCAAAGTTTGATGGTAGAAATTCCAACGATAAACGTTCCCTATCGGTCACGATTATTTTCGAAGACACTACCCAAATTTTGAAAGTATTAGCTCGCATCAATATTCGAGTTTTCGAGTTGATTGGATTATCTTTATATCTTTATAATGACCAAAAATTAGGAAAACCTTTGGGAGGATCTGTTGAACAATATAAACTTTATATTGCTGACGAAAATGGTGAGATTGACAAAGATTTCCCTCCTCTATGTGAGAGCGATTTTTTCCAGAAATTTGGATTTAGTCATTTAGGACTCCTACGTGTTGAAGTTCCATCAGATCTACTAAATTCTGAAGATTTACCGAAAGAATGTGTCTTAATACGATATAAACTAGGGGACTATCCCATTGAAGAAAAAAAGATTACAATGCCGAGACCTTCAAATCAAATGCAAATTATTGAAGTTTTGTCTTTAGCATTGAATAAAAAAGGGCTTACACCCTCCGAAGAATATATCTTATCTGAGTCTTCAGATCACTGCCCAATTGCACATACTAGTTATCTTATGAATTTTCCAAAAAAGATATTCTGGCTTTTGAAGCAGGATCGTACCGCAGAATTGGACAGATTTTCGAGAAGAGATCAAAGCGGGGGATATTTTGGGTCAAATATTCCTCAAATATTTGATCCTTTCGAAGCTCACTGGCTAAATAAGAAGGGTGAACCTCTGACACAAATTACAATCAGTGATACCCAAATAACATTCAAACCATTATCACTAGATCATAAACAAAATCAGAAAACGAAATTCAAATTACACTTAACACTTCCCAAAGTCGAGGTATTAAGCACTAGTTCAGTACAAAAATGTGAATTATCATCTCGTTCTCCTTCAATGCAAGGAAGTAAAATTTTTTGTATTCTGGCAACGAAAGGATTGGATAGAAAAATTTATGAATTTGAGGCTGAGAGCAAAATATCCTATAAAATAATTGCTAACTTAACGAAGGTTTGCCCTAATCTAGTGCAAGATTAATATTGCAAGATTAATATTTTTTTTAGTTCATTATTTCAATTATGTGAGATTTTGTGATGTTTTACCCCGTTATTGCCATACTATTAGAACAGGTGTTCTCAACCTTTTACGAACTGCATACCCCTGAGGCGAAAGGAAAAGTCCAGGTACCCTCGATTCAAATCTAGCGTGGCATAATAATCGGTGAAAAAAAGAGACCAGTATTGAGAGTGCTTGACTTGATGAAATTAACCATATTGATTACATCGTCAAGGGTTGCTTTTAGCTCAGATGGTAGCGTCTTAGATGCCAGAGCATATCTGTGTATCATGCAGTGGGTATGCTTAGTATCAGGATTGACTGCTTTCACTCGTACCCGAAATCCTGAACGATTGCCAAGCATGGCAGTAGCCCCACCAGTGGTGCACGCACTTACATTAGAATTTGCCTTTTGAGTAACGATTCAAATTTTAAATTGATCTGAAATTATGTGAAATAATAATTTATTTTCAGAATTTATATTTTGAAATTGAAACCCTATAATGGTATAGTCAAATGAAGTTCATAAATATTATCCACCCAGCTTTTATTTGTCCATTCATAAATTCGTGTCAAAATATACACTGGTAATTAGCAAACTGACATAATTAACCAAAGAATACGTACTGTCATAATTACGGTTTACTTTTGACAGCCTCGAATCAGAAGTAATTACCAGACATAATTTCATAGTACTTCTAGACATTTAAAGTTGGTTCAGCGTACCCCTCGAGAACATCTGGCGTACCCCACGAAAAACACCTGGCGTACCCCTAGGGGTACGCGTACCCCAGGTTGAGAACCCCTGTATTAGAATTTGATTGTTGATATTGCTGGTGTTGTTGTTTTATTTTTGTTATTATTTAGTTATGAGATTTGTTATTAGAGTTTGAATTTGAACGTTTTTCATGTTTCGATCCTATTCTAAGCTAAAAATCAGTTTATTGATTCTTTCATTAAAGGACACATGCTACTCTTTTTAGATTGAGAGACTAATTTTGTCAAAATATTTGAACCATAGCCTACTACATATAAGGCCTCACAGTAACTTGCAGATTTTCGACTAGGGATACGATAGAAGATTGTTGAACTAATACATGAGATGCCTTAAATCATTAACCACGCATATTAGAGCATAATCGTATATAAATATGGTATCACAGTACCAATATCCGTTGTTAAAATTTAGAATAGTCATCATATGATTGCGCAATAGGTTATATTTGTGACAAATTTAGCGATTTTCAGAGACGATATAAGGGCACTTCTAAGTGTTTATTGTAAATTTTTTTCGCATAGAAGTGAGCCGTGAATGTGCTGATTCGAAAATTTTGTATTGTGTTTTTCATGGACTGTTGCTAAATTCTAGAGTTGCAATGGAAGCGGCTGAGTTGGGCCCATATCTTGAAACCCGCAAGAGCTAGACATTCATATTTAATTCAATTTGATAGCGAATATACTACTTCCTATTGAGTGATAGTATAATTTATACTTCCAAATTCAATGATTTTCGAGTTATTAGATAATTTAAAATCCATTGCTACTCTACAATGTAGCAACATTCCATGAAAAAATTACAAATTCTTTGCATCAACTCGTTCACTGGTCACTTCAATGCTAAAAACATTATGATAAAAACACATAGAAGTGCCTTAAAAGTCCTCTGAATATCACTAAATATATCACAACCAAAACCTATTGTGCAACCATATGATGACTAATCTAAATTTTAACATCGGATAACTATACTTTGACAGCTTATTTATATATGCTGGTAATACATTCATAAGCCTATTGTGCGTGGTTAATGATTTATGGCAGCTCATGTATTAGATCAACCTTCTTCTACCGCATCTCTAGTCCAATATCAACAAGTTACTGTGAGGCCTTATATGTAATAGGCTATGATTGAACCAAATGTATTGTTCATGATTTATATAGTATACTACAGTATAATGAGAATATTAAATTTTTTGTACATGAACCAACAAATGGGCAATAAATAATTTATAATCAATTATTAGGATTGATTGATGTAAATATATTCAGTAATCATTCAATAATTAATATATTCTTTCATTTTTTTAAAAAAATTGCATAGTAGCTTGGTCAAAGTTGTCTATTATGCCAAATAGCGCATCAAAGATATTTTAACCAGACACAAGTATTTCAACAATGTGTTATTCACACTAAATCCTTACTATTAAAACTCGATTATTGTATATTTATATATATACAAGCGCGCTTCGCTTGCTTGCGCTGCGCGGCTGGCGGACACGAAGTGCCCGCCAGCCGCGCAGCGCAAGCAAGCGAAGCGCGCTTGTATATATATATATATAAATAAATATACATTAATCCATAGCCTACTATAATAAGGCCTGTTTCATCGTAACTTGACCCGCATCGTAACTTGACCCACACCATGGATGTGCTACATCTATCGTAACTTGACCCGCATTAGAATGCATTATATCTATCGTAACTTGACCCACATCATAACAATAGTAGAGATATGCCTATCCATAGCATTCTATATACTAAGGCAATGGCACTCACCAAAAAATTGGTACCATGGATTGGTTAAATACTTCAATCCTAAAACCGTTAATTAAATAACTGTTATTATCAACTATATAATTATCTCATATTGTGAGTTCATGGTTGTTTAAATATTCATTTTGAAAATATTATGTAACCACAATATTTATATTTACTTCACATACAACACTAGTGTATTACAATAATGTATTGTTTTGCTGCATATTATTTCTATTACTCATTTATAATACCTCACTTGACAACACTAATTGCATAAATCATTTGGACGAGATGTCTTGTCTCGTGCCTGACTCGACTTCCAATTACAGAGGAGTAGAACACTTCATGAAGTTTTTCAATTTCCTAAAGATGGTGCTCGTCGTGAAAATGGTATCGAGCCATTCCAAGACGTGTGAATACTACCAGAACAACAAGATCACGGGTGAGTGATTTCTTAAGTAATGTAGTTCATTATTCTAGAATCATGCATATATACATACTCAAGTTGGGTAGAAACAATTGACTGAATTTAAAAGACCAAGAAAAAGTGTTGCATTCCCCTAATTAAGTAAATGCAATCCTCGTTACTACAAAAACGTGGGCATAAATACCTTTTTTAAAATTCGGACAAGTGCAATTTACCTAAACGTGCTCCAAATTAACATCGGGACATTTCGCCTTTCCAACCTAACAAGCCTGCTGGTTGTCAGGTTGGAAAGGCGAAATGTAATTTTGGCCCTTAAGATTTTCTATTAGTCAACTTCAGTCGGACTGTTAGCTTATATCATGGATAAGAACAGTGTAGACCAGAACTAAACTGTTGAGTTCTTGAAATTCGTTAATGATGTTTAGGAAATGTTCAATGTGAATTGGGTAGGGAAGAATAGTCGTTTAACGACGATCATAGGCGTAACTATTTTGATTTTTTCATGGTTAGCTGGGGTGGCGAGATTTGTAAACATATATCAAACTAATGTGGCATGTCACCCCAAGTCAACATAACATTTAGGTCTGTGGTGGCACGCTACCCCTGCCACCCCTGGAGTTACACCTATGACGACGATGTATCTGCACCCTCAGCATAAATTTAAAACATTAAAACATTATAATAAAGTTAAGACCTATATATAATGCACTAGTATTGAAACAAGAGAATAGTAAACTGGCTAAATTCAAGAACTAATTTAATATATTCTTTGTTTATTTAGTCAACTTCACAGACTGTAGAAGTCCGGAATGTGTGACTATATTATATTGAAGTCCAGAGTGTGATTGTTCCTTAGTACCTTGTAGAAGTATATTGTTCCCTTATGATGCCTCAAGTCTCAGGTCTCAGGTCTCAAGTCAAGTCAAGTCAAGTCAAGTCAAGTCAAGTCAAGTCAAGTCAAGTCAGTCAAGTCAAGTCAAGTCAAGTCAAGTCAAGTCAGTCAAGTCAAGTCAAGTCTTGTCAAGTCAAGTCAAGTCTGTCTCTCAAGCTAACTCAAGTCTATCTCTCAAGCTAAGTCAAGTCTGTCCCTCAAGCTAAGTCAAATCTGTCCCTCAAGCTAAGTCAAGTCTGTCTCTCAAGCTAAGTCAAGTCTCTCTCAAGCTAACTCAAGTCTATCTCTCAAGCTAAGTCAAGTCTGTCCCTCAAGCTAAGTCAAATCTGTCCCTCAAGCTAAGTCAAATCTGTCCCTCAAGCTAAGTCAAGTCTGTCTCTCAAGCTAAGTCAAGTCTGTCTCTCAAGCTAAGTCAAGTCTGTCCCTCAAGTCTCAATATTGTGATTAACTATTCTTTTGATATTTTGTATGTATTAAGTATTAAATAATTCGACTATGTGCATTAAAAACCAAATAATATATCTCATTTCAATTGTTCTGAAATAATACTACTAGTTAGTTTGTCAGGGTGGGTGAATGCCTAAATTGATGGAAAATTGAAATATCTACAATATCAAAATTATTGGTTTTGAAGTATTTAACCAATCCATGGTACTAATTTTTTGGTGAGTGCCATTGCCTTAGTATATAGAATGCTATGGCCTATCGTAACTTGACCCGCATTAGAATGCAATATATCTATCGTAACTTGACCACAGCATAACAATAGTAGAGATATGCCTATCGTAACTTGACCCATCGTATTGTAATGCGTAATATCATTTGTAACTTGACCCCACATCACTATTATGTCAATATATGTTCTACATCCGTCATAATTTAGTGATTTTTGTAGTTTCTATAATTACTTTTTTGTTTATTCTTGCATATGATTAAATTTTGTTTTTGTATAATTATACATACAACCCAAGCTTTTTCACGTAACTAGCTATTTCGTACGAGTATTCAGAGATGGAGGATCTTGAATATAATAATTTACGTTTATTCTTATCCACCGGAATCTATCCCGTCGAGATACAGGAGAAACAGGGACCCAGATATGCGCAGAAAAATTTTCGAAGGAAGGCTTCTCACTTCCGTGATGAAGATACACTCTACAAGGTGAGGAACCTGTTTAGTGTATTATAACGTTTAGTGTTAAAACATGTGCTCATATTGTTCATTCTACATTTCTACCCTCTTTGCCGAAGAATTTATTTGTCCTACTTTGGCACTTTGCCCCTGTAAAATCATACCGTTTGAGCTTTTCTAATTGCCGAGATGTCTCTGAAGTTTAAGATTAATCTATACAACCTGCATGTTCCTCAGGATACAGATATTTCATGACTGCATGCATTTATCGTGTATGAATCCACTTATCTGGTGACAAAGTTGTATGTATTTCATAACCTTCATGCTAATTTGATTCGTGTATAAATCGGATATTTTAACTGATCTAGTTTATACATCGTTGCGAAGCTCGTCCAAGCTGTGAGCTGCGCTATCAGTGTGCCAGACCGAAGTTTTTAATAAACATTATAGGTCATGAGGTCAAGAATCTCGTTATCAAAAATTAATTGTAGTGTCTCGTAACGTATGTAATAAAATGTGCTATTTTTATCGAGTATTTATTATAGGTCATTCGCAATAAAAGAGGTGTTTTTGAACGATTTGAATACCCACCTAGATCTGCTATCCCTAAGATTCTGGACAAATATCACGTCGATCACCCAGGCATTAATGCTATGACATCTTCGATTAGACAAAGGTATTTTTGGGATAAAATGTATCAGACTATCGAACAATACGTAAGTTTGTTTCAAATAGTTTTCAGAAGCTTATTAGTAATATTCTCTCATTGTTTATCCCTGTAAACAGGTCAAATCTTGCCATTCTTGCCAGATCAATTCAGCTAAGATCCCTCATCCTCACAGGGAACTCCAGCCCATAGTTCCACCTGAAAGACCTTGGCAGCATATAGGCATTGATCTGTTTACCGATATGCCAGATAATGATTTGGGATACAAACATGTCCTTGTGATTGTTTGCTATCTCAGCAAATTCGTTGTTGCACGCCCTCTCAGAACAAAAACTTCTGCTGAAGTTGTTGCCGAGCTGTTGAGTGTTTATCTCCTGTTCGGTGTTCCTAAAATATGCCAGCATGACCAGGGTAAAGAATTCAGGAGCAAGGTAGTATTTTGTGATTAGATTATCCTCACTTTGAACTTTCCATTACATGATTTATATTTTGGTCAGAGTAGTACAAGTACGTACGTAGGTATTATGCCACTTTGTCAATTCCCACTTCGGCAACAGCTTACAATAAATGTCAAATTCAATTCCCATATCATCAAAGTTGACTAAATGAGAATTGACAAAGTGGGAATAAATCATACAAACTTGCCATGAAGTTTCAAATAGTGTTGATTTGACTTCTAAGTGAAAAACCATGCAACGAAATGCTGTGTATGCCTCATGAATAATTTGTAACTAAATATTTCAAAACAGCCGTAAATTGTTGCTTATACTACGTTCTGTTTTAAAGCATTTGCATTCTGTTATGATTACTTTCTCAGATTTTTACGTAACACGTACAGATCATGATTCCTACAGTATGATTTCATCACACTGTCATAAAACAGTGAAAACACTGATACGTATTTTATTTTATTTATCACAAAACATCATTAATAATTCCCCCCAGGTATAGTCTAAAATTTCATTCCATTGCCTGTACCTGCACATAGTTTTAAGATATTTACAAAAAGAATATGAATTTACTTAAATTTCTTAATAAAATTACCCAACTATCTTTCGCCTTATGATCAAGTAATTGTTCAACTTCTTCAAGGAGTTCAATGCAATGCATCATGATCTTGTAGTAGATAACCGGCGTTCAAGTGCTTATTACCCTCAAAGTAATGGCCTTGTGGAGGCGCACAACAAGATATTGAAGAGGTACTATGTTAAATAGTTATTTTGAAATATGTATATATGCACGTAATTATTGTGTCAAGTATTCAATAGTTACTAGTAGCAGACTTGCCATTAAAGTATATTACGTGATAAATTGTATTGTATTGTATTGTACGAATTTGATGCATATTTATTTACAGAAAAATTGAAAAACTTCGGCAAACTTCTGATGGATCTTGGCCAATAAAGCTACCGTTTGCAGTGATGGCTGCAAACACTAAGATCAAGCGCGCCACAAAATTTACATCTTTTGAACTTATGTTTGGCCGAAAATGTGATGCTATTCCTTTGCTTAATCTTAGCAGGAAGTTGTCTACATACCCTAGCGAAGAACCACAGTCATCAGAAAATGAGTCAATTATTAATGAGACTCTAGTTGACCCATTCGATATTGAAATGGAAGCAAATGATGATCTAGGTAGTGAAATGGAATTCAGTCGACAGCAAAATGAATCTGAAGCTCGCGTAAACATCAAAATCGAGCAATCTACGCAAAAACGTATTTATGATAAGAAGGTGAAGAAGAATAGGTATATACGATAATTATATATAATCTCCTTATAACTAGCATTGTTGATATTTAATAATATGAAACCAATTTTGGAATTTTAGTTCTAATATCCAAGAGGGGGAGCTGTTTTTGGTGCGAAACATCAGGAAAGATAAAAAGCTTCCAATTACATCGAAACAACCTAAATATACTGGTCCTTTCGAGGCAACAAAGGTAACAAAAAGTCATGTAGTCGCCATCAAAGATGAAACACAACGTATTGTTACCTATCCTCTTCACTTGTCTAAAAAGTATCGTCAGCGCGAAATCGAATTCCAGGTGAATGACACTTGATCAATTAAGCATACCTTACCTTATAAAGTATAATATTAACCTATATTTGTAGCCACTCAATAAGCAGTCTACTATAGTAGATGCACCAACAAATACACTTTTTCCATCTCGAGGAAAACCTTTGAAGAGAAAAAATACACGTTTCATCTAATTCTGCTTCCAAGAAACCCAAGGTATAGTCCTATAGATTGATGCAAAATTCGATTCAATTAATTAGATCTTTGTATGATTTAACTAACAATCTTGTTAGGTGACGAATGTGAACGACGAACAGTATTTATTCGGTATTTCACGAGAATCAATAGTGGAAGAATTAAATCTGCTCAAAGTAAGTCAATTTAAGGTGTACAACTTATATAATAATTTTGTGAGTGAACCCCAGGACTTGATCTAATTATTTTCTTTAACTATAGGATGATGTAATTAAGAAATTAATAAACGAGGCGTTTATTTCGCAACTGCATGAATTACTTCATAACACACCGAACAGACAGATGTGTCCAACGATTACTGTCCTATTCTCTGTTCTCAAAAATGTTACTCCATTCCAAATGGTTTGTTGCTATTATCTAAGAATGTATAAAATGTTTCTGTGAATCAAATATAATCAGTTCAATTGTGTTTTAGAGAGAAGAGGTTATGAGCATGCTTCTTCAGTGGACAGAAGAAGCTTTTGCTAACAAATGTTATAACCCCGCCATGCAGAGCCGACATTGTATCGAGTACGCACATAAGGTTCTATTCCCAGTTGTGAGTAAACATACTAACTATATCACGATCGTAGTCTGGTATGTAATTCTAAGTATATTTTCGTCTTTTATTCTTTCAGATTTGTGAACACCTGGAATCGGAGTTGATTAACAAGAGATTTGCCTCCGCGACAGAAAATATGTCATTCAGATTGCCAGCTTGCCCCAAATTAGGACCGTGCTATCATCCTATTACTGAGCAATGGCAAAAGGAGAAGTGTCAACTACTTGGGATTGCTTATGTTGAGAGCCTCGAACAATAACCAGCACTAGCCGGTTCTCTTCTGTCTCAGTTCATTCCGTGGCAGACTGAAATGATTGGAATGGATGGGAATTGTTTCTTTAGGCGCATATCTAAGATGGTATCTGGCACCGAAAACCACCATGCCAAGCTCAGAGCAGAATTGTGCAGATACATGGTAACGGATGGGAAATCAATCGTTAACCGGTACCTTAAGACTTTCAGTAAGGATAGATCTCCTGTGACATACTTAAAAACGTCAGCTATGACAGAAAATAATGTATGGGCTAGTGATGTCGAGGTGATGGCCATTTCTTGCATGTTGGACTCGGACGTATTTATATCTACAGAACTGTATGATGCTACCAAACTCTGGACGCGAAAAATCTGGCATCGGTATTCTGATCATGCCAGAGATCCAAATGCTATCTCCATCTACATATCCAACATTAATCACAATCATTACGAGCCAGTTATTCGCCTAATGATTTCGGAATACGAATCATTTAAGGTACCAGATATTAGCAACAACTCAACGAATCACTGAATGAACTGTCGTGGGAACTGTTGAGGTGTCATGGGGAAAACACACCTGTTTTTCAACAGGGGCTCAGACCAGTTCTGGGTCTTACCCTAGGCCGGGTAACTGATGATGACCTATGGAGGGTCGAAACCTAGAACAACTGTCCAAGCACTATTCAAGCTTCTATCTTTCCAGTGTTTCTCAACACTAAATTATTATGTTTATACGTATATGCATACTATATTATTATTAACAGAAATTATTAACAGAAATAATCCATGTAGAATTGGTGTGAAATTTTGTATACATGTCTATTTAGAAATCAAAGGTTGGGGCGCAAACCTGATATTCTGTTTTAATTAATAATTGTAAATCTCGAATGTCCGAGGTAATCACTCTAGCCCACAAGTTACGATAGATGTGAAGCATTACGATGCGGGTCAAGTTACGATAGGCATATCTCTACTATTGTTATGATGTGGTCAAGTTACGATAGATATAATGCATTCTAATGCGGGTCAAGTTACGATAGATATAATGTATTCTAATACGGGTCAAGTTACGATAGATGTAGCACATCCATGGTGCGGGTCAAGTTAAGGCCCCCATACACGATGCAACTTTGTTGCATGCAAATGTTGCACGCAACAAAGTTGCATCGTGTATGTTAAAATTTCATGCAACAAAGGTTGCATGCAACATTGTTGCAAGCAACAATGTTGCATCGTGTATGGTAGTATTTTGCATGCAACAAATGTTGCATGAAACAAAGTTGCATCGTGTATGTCGAGTATTGCATGCAACCTGTTGCATGGAAATAGAACATGTTCTATTTTCATGCAACATTCTGCATCAAAAGTATATTAATTATTACGATAACAATAACGATAAGCATATCAAAAATACGATCAAGTCATTAATGTAGACAATAGGAAGTCATCTTTATTGAATGGGTCATTCAACAATCAATACACACAAATTAACAAATTATCACAGGATTGTGCAAAATAGTAATGCTTTTTGAGACACGTATCCAGATGTAGATACGTGGTACCGTATAATACATATAAATAGCTGAATATAAATAAATATATCGTTTTTGTGGAGGAAATTAATTCTGTTAATAAAGGTAATATTATGGCAAAACCTTTTTATTGGAGCGATGATAAACTAGGAACCCTGATAGATATGTACCAGGAGAGAATTTATCTTTATAATACAAAACATAAAGATTACTTCAATAGAGATATTAGGAATAAGGCCTTCAGTGAAATCGCAAAAGAACATGGGACTACAGGTAATTAGTTAAAAAGATTATTCGTTTTTTCCAAATATTTTACTCTAAATGAAATTGATTTCTACAATTAGAAATGGAGATTAAGTACAAACTAAGAGGTTTGCGAGCACAATTCACACGGGAAAAACATAAAATGGGAAAAGTGAGGACTGGAACAGGAGCAGACGAAATTATTGGCTCAAAATGGAGTTTGTTTAATCGATTCCAATTTCTTGAAGAACACATTCTCCCGAAAACAACTATTTCAAATCTGGATGTAAGTAATAAACCTATAAAGTATAATTAGGGTAAATAATCGCTAATAAGATAGTATAGTTTTAATATAGAGAGTACTAATAACATTTTCTAATGAAGCATCAATTAATTAAACAACAGACCACTGCCATGGTACCTCCCCATCCTTAGAGCTAAAGTATGCACTCAATATATTTCTATTGTCTTTGGCACTTTTAGTATGCATATTACCTGACTGATTTTTTAATGGGGCAAAACCTGTTGCAATTGGTCCTTGATGCCAGTTTCCCTGTTCAAATATGTGTGTTATAGGGTTTTCTGTATCGACAGATCCTGGTGGCATGTAAATGGGACACGCTTCCTTCCTTGAACGCAGGAAATTATGTAGGGAACAACAGGCGAAAGTTATGATTTCCACCTTTTCCGGAATGAGATTAATAGGTGTCATAAATATTCGGAAACGATTCGAAAGAATACCAAAAGCGTTTTCAACTACTCGTCGCGCTCGACTTAGCCTGTAATTAAAAATTCTTCTTTCCAATGTCAACCCTCTTTGACTGAGGGTTTGAGAATATACTCTTCAAGGGAAAAGCTTCATCAGCAACGATGAAATAAGGAAAATTTATTTCCGTGAAAGGGAAAATGTCCATTTTGGGCATATTTAAGCTGTTTTCTTCGAGTGCACGAAATAAATTTGAATTTTTAAAAACACCACCATCTGAAATTCTTCCATTACACCCGACATCTATATAGGTAAAATTGTAGTTGGCATCTACGATTGCTAAGAGAACAATACTAAACCTCTGCTTGTAGTTAAAATAATAAGAGCCAGTGTTTGAAGGTGGTTGTATCATTATGTGTTTTCCATCCATTGCTCCAAGACAGTTGTGGATATTCCACTTCTCCTGAAAAGCTTGTGCAACTTTTTTCCATTCTGCTTCTGTTTTTGGAACCTGTTGAAAAGAATAATAAACACCATATTTTGTTATAGGAAAACTTTGGTGGTGATGAACAAAGTGAGATAGATGAAGATGACATTGAAGAAACTATGTCTATGACTTCAGCAAATAGTAGTAACCTTGCGAAACGCCTTGCACAAAATAAACCAAAACTAAAACAAAAGAAGCGACAGAATGAAGAGGATGATGTGATTAAAAAGGCTATACTTTGTTTAGATAAGGTAACGAATGAAGAGCAAGAAGATGGTTTAGCAATATTTGGAAGACATATAGCTTCTGAACTTAGAGAAATTCCACACCCCCATTTGCAGAGGTGGGCCAAGCTTCAAATTCAACAAGTCATTTTCACTGCTCAAGATTCTAATGCAGATCAATCAAGTTATCTTCCCCAGCATAGCCGCACTTGCCAACCGAGGATGGAAGATAATTATGACTATGACTCACAGTTTATTGAACCAAGCAATCGATCGTTCTAGAGTTATCCTTATACTAATTGTTATTCCTACCCGTATCTTTCTATAGAATAGTGTGATACAGTGATTTGTACCTTAGCATAGTAGCAATAGAGATATAAATGAATATCACTACTAGTCATACAATTTATATATTTACCTTCAAATATTCGCCTTTTAACACATCAGCAATTGCACAGCATGTCTCTGGGATAATTTTGCCGAGGGTCTGAGCTGCTACTCGATACACAAATTTAAGGCTCTCATAGGTTTCACCTAATTTAGGAAATAAAGCATAGGTAAATAAGAGATTTGACAAAATATTATGTATGAAAATAAGTAATTAAAACTTACCAGTTGCCCAAAACGTAGGGTGATTGCAATCCTTTCACCAGGACTAATTGATTCCCTCATTACAGTGTTTTGCCTTTGTATTATTGGGGCGACCATATTGTGCAATAATTCGAAGGTAGAAGAATCCATCCTTACAAAATTTCTGTAACCTGAAACATCAATCGTAGATAATTCTTTCATCAATTGATGATATGCACCTTGTGCATTACGTTTTTTGAGCCATTCTTTCATCCATATTCTCCGTTTTCCTCTGCTTGCTTTTCTTGATTGCTTTCTCAAAAGGGCGAGGGCAATGACAGATACGACGATACGTTTTTTTACCATTATGTAAAAATGCAGAATAAATTTGATGTAATTAGTTCAATTTAAACAAAAGATTCCACAAATAGGTATATAGAATCAAAATTATTAAATAAGCACAAAATTCAGGCAACAATATTGCATGAAACTATGCTCTACGGAAAATTGTTGCAAGCAACTTGTTGCATCGTGTGAGTTAAAATGTTGCATGCAAATGTTGCATGCAACAATGCTCCTCGAAAATTGTTGCAAGCAACATGTTGCATCGTGTGTGTTGAAAGGTTGCATGCAACATTTGCATGCAACAAAGTTGCATCGTGTATGGTGGGCTTTACGATGAAACAGGCCTCAGAGTAACTTGCGAATTTGGCACTAGGGATGCAGTAGGGATGCAGTAAGAAATACATGAGCTGCCTTAAATCATTAACAAAGCACAATAGAGCTTAGGAATGTATTACCAGCATATATAAATATGGTGTCAAAGCACCCATATCCGTTGAGAAAATTTAGATTAGTCATCAAATGATTGCGCAACAGGCTATATTTAAGTCAAATTTAGTGATTTTCAGAGGTCGTTTAAGGGCACTTCTAAGTGTTTTTATTTTCGCATAGAACTGAGAAGTGAATGTGTTAATACTAAAATTTGGAATTCTTTCATGGAATGTTCTTACATTCCAGTGTTGCTATGGAAACGTGTTTTGGTCAGTTGGGGCTATATCTTGAAAACAGCGATAGCTAGACATTCAAATTTAATCCCATTTGATAGCAAATAGGCTACTTCCTATTAAGCTATAATACAATTTCTATGTCTAAATTCAATGGTTTACGAGATATTCAACAAATTACCAAATGTGACCAATATGATAAATTGTCTAATAACTCGTAAATTATTGAATTAAGACATAGGAATTGTATTATAGCTTAATAGGTAGTAGCCTATTTGCTATCAAATGGGATTAAATTTGAATGTTTAGCTATCGCTGTTTTCAAGATATAGCCCAACTGACCAAAACACGATTCCATAGCAACACTGGAATGTAAGAACATTCTATTAAAAAATTCCAAATTTTTTGTATTAACACATTCACTTCTCAGTTCTATGCGAAAAACTTTATAATAAAAACACTTAGTAGTGCCCTTAAACGACCTCTGAAAATCACTAAATTTGACCTAAATATAGCCTGTTGCGCAATCATTTGATGGCTAATCTAAATTTTCACAACGGATATGGGTACTTTGACACCATATTTATATATGCTGGTAATACATTCCTAAGCTTTATTGTGCTTTATTAATGATTTAAGGCTGCTCATGTATTTCTTCATCCATCTTCTACCGCATCCCTGGTAAAATTACTCTAAGGCCTTATATATAGTAGGCTATGATTAATCGAGTTTTAATAGTAAGGATATATATATCTGTAACGAATTGATTGAAGAAACTGCCGGTCATAGAAAGCTAATTTTTGGCATGTGGGAGTCTTTTGGCTATGGCTCCAGTAAGTCCTGAGCTCAGAGTAAATGTCGACTCATCATTGAATTATGACGTTATTGTCACATTTTTAAAAGTTAAGCAACACAGTTATTCGAGCATAACTCAGCCATTATAGGAGATAGAATGCTGAAATTTTAATATAATATGTATACTAACATACCTCACATATGATGTAACTATCATCAAAAATGATGACTCATCACTTTGTTATGATGTAATCATTACGCATCAAAAATTTTTAAAATTGACAAATTTGGTGATTTTTCGAGTTGTATCGATTATAACAGTAGGACAGACATAATTAGAGATGCTATCTCCCTTATAAATAACCAATGTGACCCCAGGCGACCGAAGGGACCCTCTGGCGGACACAGTGTCCGCTATCCGCGCAGCGCAAGCAAGCGAAGTGCGCTTGTCCTTACTATTAAAACTCGATTAATGTGTATATATGTGTGTATATACACTGCCTGGACGTAAGTATTCGTATACCCCAAATAATCTATACAAATAGTTATAATACTGATTTATTTAGCGTTTCAAGAATATTTAATTTGTAAGAGATACACTTAATTTTACTTTAAATTCGAATTCTCCACATTCAAATTGCCCACTTTACAAGTTTTCAACTTAATTACTCTTCTTCAAGGTTGAGTATTTTCAGCATTTGCTTTCTTATGTCACATGTCGCGAGTGATCATTATTGTATATGATGGCATTGGTGGTATGAAGTGGCACAGTTTGAAAATTTTTGACCTTGTGGGAGTAAAAGTCGAAAGATTAAAAAGTGAGTAATTCGAATTTGAAAGTTAAATTAAGGATATCCCTTACCAATTAAATACCTTTACTCGCTAAATAAATCAGTATTATTACTATTTGTATGGGGAATTATGGAGTGTACGAATACTTTTGTTCAGGCAGTATATATATACAGTGGAACCTGTATATAACGGCCACCCAAGGGAATGGACAAAATTGGCCGTTATACACAGGTGACCGTTATATACAGGTGATTGTCTTAATCCCCAAAAGGTATCAACGTAGTGCAATAAATATCAAACTCTTAGAAATCCATTACTTGAAGTAATTACATGAAATTTGCTTATCGTTCGTAACAGGTCATGTAATAAACACATAAAAAGGTGACGACCATTATAGACAGGTGATGGTCGTTAGACACAGTTTTAGGGTCAGTAAGAGACTACAAACGGGTGGCCGCGTTGAGTAGGTGACCGTTATAGCAGGTTCGACTATATACAGGGTGGCGCATAAGTTCTGTCCCAAGCTTCATTAGGTATAAAAATTTTTATACTCAAAAAGTTTTAGTTATTATGGTCTTTAGAGATTGTAATTCAAATATTCTCAATGATTTTAAAAGATTTTTCGAGTCTAAGAACTGGAACTGTGTTTTGTATGGTGAGTTTTGTGGAAAAAATATATGACCTGGCTCGCAGCGAAATTCGAGAATCAGGGTCACTGCTTCTGTAAAAAATGTCTCTATAATCGATGTGACGATTTAAGGATACCGCCCTCGAAAAATCTTGCCTGGCGTAAAAAAAAACTGAAAAATGTTTTATTGCTAATTTCATTGTATTACTGATCGGTCTACCATCTGATAGCACTATTTGGACGGCATTTTTTTGTATTTTTTGCGAAATAACCCCCTAAAGTTTAGCGCTAATAAAAATTGAAAAATTATTAGAGGATTTTGACTCATTTACCAATTAGTTTTTAACTTATTTGATATTTTTTTAATGATATGAACCTTAACATTGTATTAGCACCTTTGGAGATTATAAAACACAAAGATTTAAAAGAATGGGCAAATAAAATCCAAACAAAATAGCTCTATAAGGGAGTTCATTTATATAATCCTCAGGAAATCGCAAGTTTGATCTCAGATATTTAGCGATCACTGGGTCAGAAATAAAATTCTGATCGTTTCAAAAAAAAATTTGTTCGGATCCGACCATTTGTTCTTGAGATATCGCATATTATAGGTAAAGTTCGGCCATAATATCCCTCTAAGGTCCCGAAAGAGGCTGATGTCATATCTTAAAAACTATTGTAGATATATAATAGATTATATCCTTAAATAAAAGTATATATGCGAAAATATATAGGTTCCTCGACCATTCCTTTGTCAAAAAATAAATAATTCTCGACTTATCATTGATTCAATTGTAATACAAATTCTATGAAGAACTTTGAATCTATTAGAAAATAGCGAATCTAATCATTAAATATGTGTCCAAATTTAGCTATTATGCTAAATAGTGAATACAATTGCCGTTAATAATATGTACAGAAAAATTGGAGAACTTTTGATAATTATTTTGAAAGTTCTGGCCTTGGACCTCGCAGAATCGGTCAAAAACCCCCATTTAGGGTCCAAAAAGAGTTATCTCTCTATCTTTGTAAATACAAGTCCAAATTCTTAGTTCTCACTTCCTAATATACTTTTTATGAGTGTACATATATGATTCTTTGATAATAATTGCACTACACCCGATGGAATGTTAAGTTTTAGATTTTTGTCATATGATGACGTAGCATTTTTGAAAATCCTAACTTCGAAACTAAAAGTCGTAGACTTTCGCTTTAACTTCCTAATATACTTTTTGGAAGCTCTTTATTCATTCTAAACTGATAGATTATACTTCGCAGTGCCAGGAATATGAAATATTATCTACAATTATCTCAAAATATTCGGAGTTAGGGGCCTCAAGGAAATTTGTGGATTTTGAGGGTACTTTTGCTATTTTTGGTAAATATTTGGCTTTAATATACCTAAATCAGCAGTATGGATGCGAATAAATGTCTGTGGATGCTTATGTGCATTATTAATAACTCATTTACATTCTTCTTAACACCTAAACTTAAAATCTCTATATCTCGGGACTTTAAAATTTCAAAATTGACCGTCTTTACAGAATTATTTCTGAAATTTGGTTTGAGATAGAAGTTTGAAAATTTCAAGAGTTGTTTCATATCATTAGGCGATGAACGTAGGACCACCATTTTTTTGATATATTCTAACTCGGTGATTTTATTCATGATTTCCCAAAAAAAACAGACATTTTCGCCGTTTTTTGCCCCTTTTTTTTCGGACATCGATAAAATTTACAATATTTGTCATTTTAACTTTCTTCTGGTCCTATGAAGTTGCAAATATGGTAGACTATCTATGATTCGATTTTGGAAGCGTTTGAATCCTTGGTATGTCCTAAACAATTCATTGAGTGCCTAAATTTCTACCATTAAGATGTGCTAGCGGAAAATTAAAAAAACAGACTTTGAGACCCTGTATCTCAAAATCTAGAAATGAGAATCAAAAACGGTTTGGAATGTGCCAGTATTTCTTGATGGAGATACCTCCCCACGCTTAACATCTCTTATAGCTCTACTTTCATCGTATGCTGTAATGCAAATCATATGTTTTTTCGAGGGCGGTATCCTTAACAAATCCATTGAATGCTTTATCAGAAACGAGATGAAGTTATTATTTAACTAGTTCAAATTAGGTACATTTTGCAAAATCACCAAAAATGGCACTTTTTTCACATCACTAAAAATCTGATCCAAATGGTTCTCCATATACACTGATCTAAACGTCCTATATTTCTACAAATTTAGAGTGTTCGAGGAAAATGTGAGAGCTAATTTGTCCTAGAATTTAGAGACTTTAGAAAGATAATTTAAAAAGCAGTAGGGCCTGATTCTCGTTTTTCACTGCGAGTCAAGACACATTTTTTCTCTACAAAACTCACAATACAAAACACAGTTCCTGGTCTTAGACTCGAAAAATCTTTTGAAGTCATTGAGAATATTCGAATTACAATCTCTAAAGACAATAATAACTAATATTATTTGAGTATAAAAAATTTTATACCAAATAAAGCTTGGGACAGAATTTATGGGCCACCCTGTATATATATCAAAGTTGACTAATTCATAAATTAATGAATAATTCGAATAATTCATAATTCATCAAGCCTGAGAGGAATTATTCAAAATTGAAAGTTTTTTACAAGAAAATATCATGAATTATATGAATGAATTTTTCGAATAATTCATAATTCCCGAATTATGAATTATTCGAAGAATTCATAATTCCTGAATTATGAATTAATCGAATAATTCATATTTCAGGAATTATGAATTATTCGAATTATTCATTAATTCATGAATTTGTCAACTTAGCTTATGATTGATTAATTCATGCTTGAATTATGAATTATTCAAATAATTCATAATTATTTGCCATTTTTTAATGAATTAGTCAACTTAGATATATATATATAAAGTTGTACAAACAGGTACGTTATCAGGATTTCCATCTACAGGGTGATCCTAAAGTTCTGCAATATTAAATTTTAATCCATTAATTTGACGAAGATATTTTTGTTTTAACTTTAAATCGGTTTGCATCTATGGAATCTACCACCCTTCTAGTTTAGAAATGAACACTATGAGAATCATCAATACCAGAATTTACCCGAATCTTCCTCAACTCTGGATTTTATTAGACCTGGTAAGTATCTCTCTGACACAAAAATTGTCAAAATCAAATAAACTCTAGGTCAGTGGTTCCCAACCTTTTCGAACTGTAGACCCCAAAGAGTATATGTATCTCTTGTGGACCCCTTATTGTTTTTTGAACCAATTTTTCACTTAAAAATACTTTAGTGAACCAGGCAAACATCCAAATTGTGAACCATTGGTTTACACACAATATACCTACTTAAAACACCACCTAGAAAAGTAAATACCTACAAGAAAAGTTAAAAATGTCTACAAGAAACTAATAAACTGTCCAAATACAAGAAACCTATAAAGTATAAACCTTCCAAAAGAATCAATGTGAAGGTTGCAATTGATGCCTTTCGACCAACTTGTCTATATATGGTTGAATTGTAGTGACTGCTAATCTTAAATCACTGAATATTTCAAGACGGTTCCGTGCTTTTGTCTTGATCAAAGAAACAGTACTAAAAGTTTTCTCGGCTAAATAGGTGGTACAAAAGGGTAGAATAACTGACAAAGCAATGTCATAAAGTTCTGGTGCAACGCTTTTTCCATGAGTCAGCCAGAACTTAATTACACCATCATGGGTAAAAACATGCTGACCAACATCATCAGATTGTATATCAATGAGGGCCTCTTGCCCTCTTTCGATGTATTCCACATCGGACAAATTAGCGCTAAATGGATTCATTACCCATGCGTGCTTTGTTGACTCTTTTAAATCTGAGAAACGTCTCTCAAACTGCACCGCCAATTCATCCAGATGGTGTATTATATCTATGTAGATGTAGAATTTCGTCGATTTTACCACCATAATCCATACAAAGCTGTTGAAAGCGTGTGAATGGCGTGAAGTCCCAATTGTCAGCTTTCTGTCGCCATAGCCACAGTTTGTTGACGAATCCATCGATTTTTCTTTTTGAATCAAACAAACTTAACGAACTCCCTTGTAACGAGAGGTTCAGTCTGTTAAATGATTCGAAAATGTCTGCCAAGTAAGCCAAACGAAACCAGAAGTCATCATTATATGTCAATGGTTGCTGATGACATATGAACTCCTCAAGTTCTCTTCGCAGAGCAAACACACGACTTAACACCTTGCCACGAGAGAGCCAGCGACTCTCAGTATGAAACAATAACGTTGCGAATTAAGAATCATTATCATCAAGAAATTTCTTGAACAATCTGTCTTGTTTGGAACTGGATTTTATGCTATTGACCAGTTTCACTACCAAAGACAAAGTTTCCCCAAATTTTGAAAGGGGTTTTCCTGCAAGAGATTCCCGGTGAAGAACACAATGAAAAGATATACATTTGGGAGCAACCGTCTTCAGTCTGTTCACGAAATCAGCACCAGTTGTTGTTGTTAGCAAATTGGAGTTTGTAGACGCAGCCTATATCTAGATTCCTTAACATCATTAAATCTGAAATAGGTGGTTGTTACAAATTTTACAAAAAGAAAATTGAATGCTATATAATTAGAACAGTTCTAGTGAATTATTAAGTAGGAATATAGAGTGCATATCAGGAAAACCACTGTGGTCATGTAATAAGCGCTATTAGAGGTAGTAACTATAGAATATAGTAGAATCATATACTGGAAAACAACTTTTGAGTCACCCTGTAATTAACAATTTAATAAATATTATAATAAATAAATCATAACAATGAATTTGATAATTGATCGAATTTGATGCCCGGCCCAGGCCCGTATGGGCTCGGGTTTAGATACGCCCGTGACTGGTACTAGTAATGAACGCCAAGCGGGCCAATATGATCCGAGTTCATTCCAGTTGTAATACCCGAATAACTGTGGACCCCCGTGGACCCCTAAACATATTTTTCTTCTCTTGGACCCCCGGTATCAGGCTGTGGACCTCAGGTTGGGAACCGCTGCATTAATGTATGAATTTGTCAACTTAGCTTATGATTGACTAGTTCATGCTTGGATTATGAATTATTCGAATATTTCATAATTCTTTGCCATTTTTTAATGAATTAGTCAACTTAGCCGAGTACATGATGTAACATCAGTATAGATCATCCAATTGTAGGCAAAACCATCCAGAGAGGGATTCTTTAATTCTCTCACAACTTGATTCTTAATATCCTCAGAAAGATCCATAATTCGACGCTGCACAGTGCTATCGGACAAACATATATCACTAAGTTTTCTCTCTGCATCAGTACCAATCATAAGGCGTACAATGTCTTTTGTGCATGGAAGTATCATTTCTTCTCCGATTGTATGTGGTTTCTTTGCTTTCGCAATCCGTAATGATACAATATAAGGGGCTTCTAGAGCTGATTTTGGATTAGGATGAAAATCACCAGTAGCATCGAGCTTATTCCTCCTTACAGTGTCTACCTTTCGTTTAAAGAAAGAAATATCTATGTTTTTACAATCAAGATGTTCCTTTTCAAAATGTCTTTTGAGCTGGAATGGTTTTATAGATTCAGCCGACAATACTTTGAAACAAATTACACATTGTGGATTTTCAATAAATGTGGCTATTAGGCTAAATAATGAATACAATTGTCGCTAATAATGTGTACAGAAAAATTGGAGAACTTTTGATAATTATTTTGAAAGTTCTGGCCTTGGACCTCGCAGATTCGGTCAAAAACCCCCATTTAGGGTCCGAAAAGAGATATCTCTCTATCTCTGTAAATATAAGTCCAAATTCTTAGTTCTCACTTCCTAATATACTTTTTATGAGGGTACATATATGATTCATTGATAATAATTGCATTACATCCTATGGAATGTAAGTTTTAGAATTCTGTCATATGATGACGTTGCATTTTTCGAAAATCCTAACTTCGAAACTAAAAGTCGTAGATTTTCGCTCTAACTTCCTAATATACTTTTTGGAAGCTCTTTATTCATTCTAAACTGATAGATTATACTTCGTAGTGCTAGGAATATGAATTATTATTTACAATTATCTCAAAATATTCGGGGTTAGGGGCCTCAAGGAAATTTGTGGATTTTCAGGGTACTCTTGCTATTTTTTGTAAATATTTGGTTCGAATATACTTAAATCAGAAGTATAAATGCGAATAAATGTCTTCAGTTCATCTCAAATTGATGCACATTCAATTCGTTCACGTTTACCTCATAACTTCAGCTCCACTAGCGTTCGTTCAGTTCGTTCACCACTCACACAAATTCCTGTGGCAAGCGTGGGTTAATCATTTAGCACTAAGATTCCAGCAATTTGATATATATATTGAACACATTTGGAGAGTCTTTTGACCGCGAGTCCCTAGCAACGGCCAGGAATGTGAAAAAGTTCCTGACCGTTGCTAGGCACAGACAACCAAAAAATTCTCTAAATATGGTCAATATATATATATCAAATTGCTAGAAATTCAATGCTGGACACGAATTCAAATGATAATCTGGGATGTTTGAAAGAAGTTATATATCTGGGATTCAGGCGGATACTATCGGATGGGGTTATTTTTGGGTCGCCAAGGATGAATGACCAGTTTTTCACACTTTTGAAGATGAAAATCTTTGAAATACCATATTCTGAAGTCAAGTACTGCTATAAGTTGCTGATTAAGGATATTTGAATGTTATTTAATATTACAAAGCAATTAAAACTGATGGAAATTGAGTGATATATATAAATATTTTTTAAATCCTATTATCAGCGACTCTTTTTTCAGTACAGGTATCCCTCGCCGTTCGCGGGGGTTACGTTCCTGAGAATTGTCGCGAATGGCAAAATCGCGAACGCCAAGAAGTTAGTTCAATGAGAATGGTGGGGTTACGTTCCTAGATTATAAAAACGACGCTAGATACTGTTTGCTAAATACGTTATTGATTCAATAGTTGAGCTGTAATACTCATACAAACACTGGCACAAGTAAAATCGTAGTAATAAATGAAGTGATAAATGAAAGATATAGATCCCCTAGTAGCAAACCTAAGTACCATACCTAAATAGCAAAGTCTAGCCTTTAGTACTAAACCTAAATTGTAGATACGTATAAGGTTATGGACTTATGTTAACCCATAAACTACTGAAGAGAGCAACGAAAACCGCGAACAGTCGAGGGAACGAGTCAACGGTTTTTAATAGATCTCGAAGAGTGGAACAAAATAAACAGACATATTTTTGATATTACAAATAAAAAGAGAATTATGAAAAAAATTATGCCAAAATTTCTAAAAAATAAATTCCTCGGGTGTTCTCGTGTGAATTTTTACCAATTTCAAAAAACCGTCTGTTCATTTGATTGATCACGCATTTATGAAAGAATTTGACAATTTTCTCCAGGGTTGTATGCATATTGTCTCCGATTTCTTCCTTGTAAAATGTCCAATTTTTCTGTTGAATTTTTCAGTTATTAATGCAGTTTTGCAAATAACTCTGCGATTCAAATCTGCACTGATAAAATTAAAAAGTCAAAAGTTAGCTATTATAGGAAAGGCCAACCTTAAGTTTCATGAGAATTTAAATGACCCCTGATGTCTAAACATCCCTGACATTCTGGAGCTCTACCACACAGATCATCCTGTAATGGATTCATTGCTGTCTTCAATAAGTGAGAAGTACTATTGGGTTAGAATGACGGATGAAATAAAGAATTATGTTTACCAATTTATTTACCTTAACTATTTCATCCTTATAATCGAACAGAGCTGTTCGGAGTGTCAGGGTGACTGTATCCTCGATCCCAATCTTTCTTCACAAAATAACATATTATGTATTTAATGCAAAGTTGATCTGCACTTGCTACAAATGTCTTACTGATTGACTAGGAGAAATCTGACCTAAGGTCAAGCAGTCTATGATCAGTTTTTATAATCTTTTCAAGTATTTCGTAGTTGACCAATTAAAGACTCAAATTTTAAGATGTTTCATAATATACAGTAAATGTGCTTTAATAAAAGAAATACATATACTACATATTCGAAGCCTGATTTGTAATCGTATTGCTAAGTATCTTATCTGAACAGCCCAGAAAGAAATCCAAACTTACACAATCGCTTTTAAATTATTCTGGTATTATGAACGCCTTTTTCATTTTCTTTTTGTTTACCCCGTCTACTAGCACATCAATACAGAGAACCGAGAACCTTGGTGTTTGTTTGGGTATCCAGCATCTCATTAAAAACCACTTTTGTATATCGTTATCTGAAAAATTTCCATATTAAAAAAGATAAAATGAAGTAAATTTCAATTGTAGCGAATATGGAGTTTATATTATTTACATACATACTTCTAGGTTATATCTTGTCACGGATGCCAGGTAACAGCTGGAAAGGTTCTACAGCCACAACGCGAATTACAACCAATAGTCCCACCTGAGCTCATCAACAACATGCCTGCTAACGAATTCGGAAATTTTCATGTTCTGGTTGTGGTATGCTATCAGTTCGAAATTTGTAGTCGCACGGCCACTTAAGACAAAAACATCGACAGAAGTTTTAGCTGAGTGCGCAATATTTATCTGAGATTTGGGGTACCAAGAGCCACAAAATTCTCTGCATTCGAATTGATGTCTGGACGGAAATATGACCTAGCACCCTTACTTAAATTATGTAATAATGCCAGCAAGGAAGAGGTTTCGAATGTCAGTGAAGAAGTACTATCTGACAATGATTATTCTCAAACGGAATCTCACGACTTCAGTCTTCAGTCTTCCTCTATATTTGCTTCATGAACGGGTAAATGAATTTAAAAAATGTTCGTACTCAAAATGAAATGGAAGCACGTATGAATGTAAAAGTAGAACAGTTCGGACAGAAAAAGACAAAAAAGTGATGGATAACAGGTAAATCCAATAATAGAAATGCAATGCGTGGCAATATTGAAAAGGACTGGAACTGTTTCTTTCGTTTCATATCTCAAGTAATATCTGGGACTCAAGCACATCACCAACAATTGCAAGGTGAACTATGTCGGTTTATTGCAACATGGTAGAGAGTTCACTCAAAAAATATCTGAGGACAAGATTCTATCAAGAAACTTCCCCTTTAGCCTATCTTAGGCAATTAGCGATGACTCAGAGTGGAATATGGGCTAGTGATGTCGAAATTGTTAATGTCGTGAAGATGTTCAGCACGGATGTCTTCGTTGCAACAAAGCTTCATAGCCTTGCATTAGTAGAGAAGAATATAATGGTTACGTTACTCTGGTTGCGAATCAACGAAGTCACTTGGTATCTATATTAACAACTACGACAACCATTTTGAGCCTGTTACAAGGTTAATGAATCATGGATGTGAATCGTACAGATCAGTCAATTCTAATGAGATAATTGTAGTTGACTAATGATTGATTAACTAAATACTAGCTAGCTAATATTCATTGCTTCTCTTGCTTGTTTTAACAATACTATGTATTTAATAAAGCTCAAATTATGCTTCGTATTCAATAAAAAAATGAACTAACAAACTTTTGCCTTAGCAAGTTTACCTATAATATTGAACCTCTGTATAGCGATCACCTGTTTAGAACTCACCACAGCCTACGTAACTATAGCCTTTTCACGGTATTTAACTATGGATTTTGATCACTTGCGAGGTAAATTAAATAGAATTTAATGTAGATTTTTTCTCTCTACATAACACATGAAAAAGGTTTCAATAAATGATGTGTATTTGTAGGAATTGTTGTGCTGAACAAAAGGAGAATCTTAATTGAAAGAACAAATCATCTATGTACCTATTGTAAAAGTAATACTTGTATTCATTTTCAAGCATTTGATTTATGTTCACAAAACGATAGCGTGCAAGTTTGTGAAGCAAACAATTTAGAAGACTTGATTTACTATCACCCTAATTCTAAAGATATATTTCTGTTGAAAGAAGATACTTTTCACTGTTTTCAATTAAATAATGGCAATTAGTTTGTAATTCTTGTCCTTTAATGTGCAAGGAATATCTTAAGCTCAAAATTGTTCTCGATAAATTTACATCTGATGCATCAATATAACATCAGAAAAAAGTTGAATACAATATTATATCAACCAGACCAATACCATTTAGTCTTGATGAGAACCAGATTAAAATTTACAACCATCAACTCCGCCATGGTATCAATTTGCCTGTAAATATCTATCCTGAAAAGGATCGTTGTGACAATGGTTTTAATTTCAACAAGCGCGCTTCGCTTGCTTGCGCTGCGCGGCTGGCGGACACTTCGTGTCCGCCGGAGGCTCCCTTCGGTCGCCTGGAGTCACATTGGTTAATTATAAGGGAGATAACATCTCTAAATATGTCTGTTCTACTGTGCTAATCGATATCACTCGAAAAATCACCAAATTTGTCAATTTTCAAAGTGATGAGTCATCATTTTTTGATGAAAGTCGCATCATATGTGAGGTATGTTAGTATACAGATTCTATTAAAATTTCAGCCTTCTATCTCCTATAATGGCTGAGTTATGCCCGAATAACTGTGTTGCTTAACTTTTAAAAATGTGACAATGACGTCATAATTCCATGATGAGTCGACATTTTGCTCTGAACTCAGAACTTGCTGGAGCCATGGCCAAAAGACTCCCACATGCCAAAAAACAGCCTTCTGCGACCGGCAGTTTCTTCAATCAATTCGTTACAGATATATATACAATCATCGAGTTTTAATAGTAAGGATAAAGAAGAGCAGCTAAAACTGGAAAAAGTTGGAGTAGTTATCTATATGGAGAACGATGTAAATGAATTCAAAGAACACAAGGGTAAGTATACGTATAGTACAGATATTATATATACTCTAATCGCCCAAAAGTATTTGAAATACTTACTATTTTTCATCATAATTAATTGTAAAGTGGGTCTATTCATGAGTGAAATGTAATCAAACTGTTGCAGATATTATAATTTCGATTTCAAATTCATTTTCTACACATTCGAATTACTCAAGTTAGATGCCTTGTATTGATATTTTCATTTCTAAGGCTAAGATTCATCAAACTGTGCCACTTTGTGTTACTCCACGTCATCATGTCTAAATGTAATGGGAGTAAAAAGTGGCACAAAATTACATCGATCGATAAAAATTCAACTTATGAATGAATATAGCAATAGATGTAATTCGAATGTGTAGTATATGAATTTGAAATCGAAATTACAGCATCTGTTACAGTTTGATTACATTTCTCTTCATGAATAGACCCACTTTATAACTAGTTATGATGGAAAATAGTAAGGATTTCAAATACTTTTGTCCGATTAGAGTACTCGAATAATTTCAGTTTCCCTCAATATCTAAGAAAGTGTCGTTTTAAGTATAAGTACTACTTTCTAATATTAATTAACAATGAGTTTCTAATCTCATAATGATTCAATATCGTGGTTATTTTAGTTTACAGTTCAAGATGCTGTGGTCCTTGCAATTGCCTGGCAGTTTTTGAAGGGCAGAACAGTTTATTATTAAACGTCAACAACAGGCACTTTGTTAATTACAGCTTGTTATACGACTATAGTGAGTTGATGACCATGTCACGAAATACTCTATATGGATATTTGAAGTAGGTTACTTGAGTTAAAAATGTTATTGAATTGAAAATATTATCTTATAAAGTTTTACTCTTTAGTGCCAAGAACAGAAAACTCATTAGAATGGGTAGAACGAGCACATTCCGTTACCACATTGTTTATCAGGCATAGAATACATATCTAAGAACAATTGACATAGATTATACCTCGCACTACTCTTGTCCCAAGTGTAAAGATCAGCCAGATTTGATCATTCTAGACGGTATTGCAATGGGAACAATGAAAGCTGTTTCAGACGTGGCTATAACATATGATCAGGATCAGCAATTCCCTATGATCCCATATTCAGATCGTGTATTTCTTCCTGACACAACTATCAGAAAACAACTCCTTAAATACTGTTCAGAAGGTTTACCAGAAAACATTTTCAATGAGCTATTGAATGTCATACCGATCCTATATCTGGAATATTCCAATTCTCCATATTGGAACCGAATGAACGAAAAGCAATAGCTCTTCTTGCTCATGGAAAATCAGTTAGTGAAAATTCATTAGTTCCAATTTATCAGAAAATGAATACATTGGAAATATTTCTCAATTCTATCCAACCTTCAAAAGATAAACAGGACTTACCACTTAACACCCTACAGTTTCTCCATTATTACAAAGCATCCTGGCACAAATTGATGGTCTATTTAGCAGAACATCAAGAAACTTAGTAGAATTTTCTCCCGAAAGCAACAACTATTTCAATTATTTCCCAACATTTACAGCAAACTATAAGTAAGTACAAACATTACTTTTAAACATTATTTAAGCAGACTTTTGTTGTATTTACTTCGTTATAACGGGGGTTATAACGAACACACACAACAAGTATCTTGTTACAATGTTCAATATAACATAGATAAGTATGAATATCCAGTTTCTATAAAATTGAATGTCCTCCGAATTAGCTTGAGTTTGCATTAATAATCAATACTTTCCAACTTTACCATTCAACACCCCTCTACAGGATACCAGTATACGAAAGTCGGGAAGATGTGTCAGCTGAAAAGTGTCTCAAAAAGTTCTCTAAGCACCAAAAGTTTTCTCCAGGACTAATAGTCATCGCTTGTAAACACAGGATTTGTTACGGTTACCAAATCCTCAGACAACATGAATCTACAGTTGCAATTTATAATTTGCTATTGACCATTTTCAAAGCACAGCCAAAAGTGATTATCTACGATAATGCTTGTAATTTACATAAAACTTGTATGAAAAGGTAAGTTCATGTACATATATATCTACTAGGTCATTTATTTATAATACGATGGATATGTTAGATAGTTATTATTTAATATTTTAGGGATCCCAAATTGTTTCGTAAGACAACTTTTCTCATCGATCGGTTCCATTCTACAAATCACAAGTGTAATCCCTCCTATTCTTTGAGATCCATTCATACCGACGAGATGAGGAAAATAAACTCACAAGTTTGCGAGCAACTATTTTCTTCATTAAGAAGGATAGGGACACAGTTCGCATATACTATGCAGATTGACGTCTTCTTTACTGCAAGATACTTTTTAGCTTGTTTGAACCAAGACATGATATCCCCAACTAACAAAAATTAGAATATTGTAACTCCTCAATTTTTTATTCAAGAGTACCTACTAGTATGTATGCATGGTACATTTGCTTCATTATGCATCAATCTTAATGTACTACTAGTAATAACTTGTATGGAAACACATTACACGACACTACATATATTACAAAAAAAGTTAGGGACTTTTTCATCGGTGCTTCAAGCCCTACACATGGTTTGTGAAACCATTTAAAGCACTTGGGGCATTCGACCATATGCTGAGAGGTTGGGCTGGAAGATGGCATAAACACCATAACTTGATCTTTAAATCTTTTCTAAGATTGGTTGTCATCCGAGAACGCAACACTTTGCTCTCTATCTTAGGAAATGGTGTTAAGATTTCGCTGTTAAAGCAATCTATGAGGTGATATCTCATTTTTACTTGTCTCCAGCAATCTTGGGTTGGGTCGCCTCCAGTTGCTATAGACCAGGCTTGTCCAACCTACGGCCCGCGGGCCACTATCCGGCCCGCCGACATGTTAGGGAACTGTTCCCAGTTTTCTAGTGATACTTAATTGAGTGAAACCCAATAAACTTAATTCTGCAAAACCGAATCGATTGAAACCATTTTAAGAAGGGTGTGATATACATAACTTACTGTATAATCTCATTGGATCATATATTGATCAAACACATAAGGGATTCTCTCAACTAGAATAGCTCATATAAATTCCCTAAATTCCAAATACTTACAAATAATATACAATCTGAAACTATATCCAATTATTTATTTGCAAATATGTCCACTCCCGTAAGTATTAGAAAGAAAAGGAAAATTGATCATGAATGTCGAGTTTTCAAATCCTCTTGGACGTTTGACTTTTTCGTTGTAGAGCACAATGAGTGCTTATTGTGCTTGATATGTCAGGAGAAGATATCCGTATTCAAAGAATATAATATCAAACGACACTATTCTACTAAACATGCCGTAAAATTTGACAACCTTACAGGGCAGGTTAGAATCGATCGGGTGAATCTGTTGAAAGCTAGCGTTACCAGTCAACAATCTTACTTCAAAACTGCTAAATTAAGTTCTGAAACAGCAACTAAGATCAGCTTTCTAATATCAGAAGCGATAGCCAAGAGAGGAAAACCATTATCTGAAGGGGAATTTGTAAAAGATTTCTTGGACATATTCGTATCTGTGGCATGCCCAGATAAGAAGTCTACAGTAGAGAGCACCAGTCTTGTCACCAAACTGTTGCTAGAAGAGTAGATGATCTATCATCCAACATCGAATCAACATCGAATCGAATCTAAGTGGTCTAACAACTGATGGAGCTCCTGCTATGACTGGAAAGCACAAAGGGTTTGTCAGCCTAATGCTCAAATCAATGCCCTTTCCTATCATGACATACCATTGCATTATTCATCAAGAACAACTTTGTGCAAAGACCTTAGAAATGAAACATGTGATGGAGAATGTTGTTAATTCAATCAATTTTATAAGGTCGAAGGGACTCAATCACAGACAATTCCAAGCATTTCTTGCAGAGGTAGGGTCAGACAATAACGATGTTATTTACTTTAGTCATGTTCGCTGGCTCAGTAGAGCGTCTACTCTAGCCAGATATTGGTCACTACTTGAAGAAATAAAAACATTCATGACCATCAAAGGAAAGGATGCAAGCTTTCTGGATGATGATCAGTGGTTGAATGATCTCGCATTCCTAGTTGACATTACCAAGTATCTCATGGAATTAAATCTGAAACTGCAAGGAAAAAAGCAATTCATTAACAACCTGTATGAGCATGTCAAAGCGTTCATTAACAAGCTACAATTATTTCATCAACAATTTAATTTGAAAAATATTGTGCATTTCTCAACTTTATCTACAAGACAAAGTGAAATAGTGGATCATGTTAAGTATTCCGCACTGATCAACAACTTAATCAATGAATTTGAACTAAGATTTTCGGACTTTAGTGACAGATTTACTGAAATGAAGTTGTTTGCAGATCCGTTTGGAATTGATGCCACGAATGCTCCCGATATCTTCCAACTAGAACTAATTGAAATGCAGAATATTTCTGAGATGAAGAGAGCATTTGCAGAGACTGACCTTGTGACATTCTACGGTCAATATGTTCAATCAGCTAGTATATTTCCTAATTTATTACAACACGCCCTAAAGTTCATTTCCTTATTTGGCAGCACTCATTCCTGTGAACAGCTGTTCTCAATGATGAAAAATGTCAAAAGCAAGTCTAGATCACTCTTAACAGATAATCATCTATCAGGAGTCTTGCGGATTGCGACATCAAGTACACGAGCAGACATTGACACTTTGTGCAAACAGAAACAATGTCAGATATCGCATTAGACTTTTCTATAATTAAGCAAAGTATGTAGTGAGTCCGTATTAAATCTTCCTCGTTAAACACCATATGAGTAAATACAGTCACATTGGGGTAGGAACAGGTCCGCAGCTGCCGGACCAATAATTTTCTAAAAGCTACACTCAGGCTAGAAGCAGCACGATGAATATTTTTCTCTGAGTAGAATACCTGCTGTTACGGACCAATATTAATTAGGTTCCTACGCCCCTGAGTCATCAAGCGCACAATACAAGTCTAAGGTTGTGCGGCCCTCAAGTAGCTAAAGAATCCCTTATTGGGGCCGCGAACAAAAAAGGTTGGACAAGCCTGCTATAGACAAACAGACTGCGGCTGCAAATAAGCCACAGTCTACCTCACCTCTTTGCTGCTCAATAGAAGCAAGATTTACTATCATCTCAGTATCATTCCCATACAGAAAGGCTAACTGGATAGCCAGATTATCAGGAATTCTACCCGTAGTCATTGAATCATAGAGGGTTATATTCCCTTCTAGATCAATCCTGGAGCAAACCCAGTGCAGTGTACCATCATGATGGATCTGAATGCTAGGGAGAGGAGCTTTGACGAATTGACGATTCTAAACATTGATTAATTATCAAATAAAGAATAACACGCCGAAACAAGAAACTCACTTTTGAGAGAATTGTGTCATGAAGTCCTTGTACTTGTGGAAAGCTTTTCTTTAGTAATGTCTACAAGAGAATGGCCTGTTAATTGAATGGTACAGTGTGAAACGGTATAATTCTGGATCATATAAATACCTAATTCTCAAAATAAATTAATCTGAATATAATGATTATAATTATTCTGGGAAATACAAAATTAAGGAAGGACTAGGTACTGGGCGATATTGTAGTAAATATGTTAATACTATAACCATATACTATAACAGATATAATTTCTAGGTCTCCCAAACTCACACAAAATGCGTTCAAGGTTGTGTCTGTCAGAAAAGTGTTTCGATTGGACAGTTCAGAGATAGATAGACTCTTTACTTTTGATGTAATGGCAGAAGTGAAAGTAAGTATAGGATCTAGAGGTTTGGCTCTGAGTAATGTAACAAGACCGGATTTTGGGGTAGGTGGTTGAAGATTTGAAATGAGTTCATTAGAAGCGATTTCAGGTTGTCGAAAACTTGGAAAGAATGAATCATTACTCGTATCAACATCTGACTCTTGGTGTATTACTATTTTAGTGCTTTTAGGAGTATCAAGAGGAGATCGGTCTCGGCAGTTACGATAACCAGATTCTTCAGAAGAGCTTGGAGTTATGTGAGATCTAGATCGGTAGTTGATAGAAGCTCGCTCTTTTAGTGTAGATTCCTTATAATAATGTAATATTTTGCGAGGATTTATCTTAGTCGACCGTTTTATGTTTTCAAAAGGGACACATTCCGGCCAAAAGGACGGTTTGAGAGCAGGATCATTCCAAAAGGCATATCCTTGCCTAAAATAATAAAATAACGTTTGTCAATTGAATAAAAAATTATTCATTTAAATTGCAATAGGTCCTTGACTTACCAATTGCTTCCTTTGTAATTTCTGAAACAAGCTTTCTCAGAGTTGGAACATTGAAACTATCGATATCTCCGTCTAAGAGCTTGTGGATTCCATGGTCATGAGCTGGCTTTGCATTTGCAGACTCAACTATCTTACTTATTATAAGAGTTCTTGAAATCTCATTATTTTTCTCCGCTATGAACTTCTGGAAATTTGCAGGACCCAAAAAACCGAGCTACCATGCCATGAAAAAACAGCTTCAGCACATTCTCCTGTAACCGAACGAAACTGTTTCAGGGTAATCGTCAATACTATTACAGCATTGGCCTTGGTCATCCTGGGTATCTTAGGCATTTTTACTAATGAAAGTGAAAGAAATGAATGTGAACAAGATAGAACAATCCTAGATATAAAGTTGAAATAAAGAGATTTATATTTCCTAGTTGATTTTGACAAGACGGGTGAAAAGACTGGTTAAATAATAGTATGCAAATTAAAAGCCTATTCTGTTATTAAATTGCTTTCATTCATCACATTTATGCCAAACAACAATTTTACATACCTTCCCACTAGCAATGCGCTGCATGCGCTACTCAATTGCAGCGCATGCGCTACTCAAATGCAGTACATGCGCTACTTACTTTTTAAATATATGTAAAATGAATGGAGACTAAATTTTTGGTTTGAAAGAAATAGTACGTATTAACCGAGTGTACGTCTTAACCAGATCACGTCTTATCCGAGTTCTACTAACTGGATTAACAAACTATAAAAAGAAAATGAATATTAGATGAAATAATGTTGACGGTTTACTGCTCGGAGATAACCAGACATAATAGCCGATATCTTATGAATTCTAAATGTTTCTGTAAAAGATTAAACAAATTGGTGTTACCAATAACAATATGGTCAGGGTAACAATACCATATATTTGTAGCACATTGCACTTATATGAATGTGTAAACGTTAAACAACAACAAACACGTTTTTTATTAAGTTTCTCCTTCTTTTGGAAACTAAAATATTTGTTCGAAATGTCAGATGGGTATAAACGGAAACATGAATCTGGTGCTGAAAAGAGAAAGAAAAGACATAAGCGAGCAGATAACCTCAAACAATTGAAAAATTCATTGTTAAATTATGTCAATCTACCTGATCACGAAAATGAAGAAAACAATATCGATCCCATTTTTTACGACGGTGATCAGTCTGAAATTGTTGATATTGAAACTAGTGAAGAAGATGAACATGACAAATATATAGACCCAAACGATGGAAATACAAGTACTGATGTTATTGCAATTGCAGAACTATCAACTTCAGAATCAATAGTTACACTACAAGATTCTATATTCTCCAGTGATCCGGCAAAGTGGGAAATTAATGCTGAACTGATCAGATACTTTACTGAACATTCTCCTTCCCAGAATATAGAATCTGGTTTCATTTTCTCATGCAGAATGTTTGGCAACAAGAAAAGGAATGCACGGAAAGAATATTTTACAAGGACATTGGCTAATGGCGAAATAGTCATCAGAGACTGGTTGATGTATTCTACATCTACTGGAAAAGTATTTTGCTATATGTATAAACTATTTGCAAGAGGTAATTATTTATTAGAAAGTAAATTTCGATGTGGTTTTGATTATTGGAAGAATGCGATATCAAGAATTCAGTCACATGAACATTCTAAAGAACATCTTTCAGTCATATCTGTTAAGTTGAATGTCAAAAGTGCATGCGAATTGATATTGAATTTGAGAAACAGTCAGAAAAAGAAAAGGATTATTGAATTCGAGTATTATAAAGGATTGTCGCTGTAACAAGATTTCTGGCAGAGAGAGGGCTAGCTTTCCGTAGTGAAACAGAAATAATTGGTTGCCTAAGAAATGGGAATTATCTTGGATGCATCGAACTTCTCTCTAAATTTGATCCATTCCTTGCTGAGCATTTACACAGAAATGGAAACCCAGGAAAGGAAAATGTGTCTTATCTCTCGTCAACAATATGTGATGAATTCTTTGAAATACTTGCGTCTACAATACAATCCCTTATTATATCAGAAGTAAAAGAAGCTTAATATTTTGGTATCAACATTGATTCTACGCCAGATATAGCTCACATAGACCAACTAACAGTAATTATGTGGTATTACCTTTCTGATGGACATGTGGTTGAGCGATTTCTTGAATTCATTCCGATAGAACACCATGATGGAAAGTACTTGTTTGAAGTATTGCAAAACGTTCTGAAGTCACACGGAATTGATATAGCAAACTGCAGGTCACAATCTTACGACAACGCCAGCAAAATGTCTGGTATATATTCTGGAGTCCAGGCTCGCTTTAGTGAAATTAATACTTTTGCTGAATGGACTCCCTGCGCTGCACATAGCCTCAATTTAGCTGGATTTACTGCAGTTGAGAGTTGTAATTCAGCTATTAGTTTTTTTGAACTTTTGCTGTCTCTCTACTCATTTCATTCAGCTTCGCCACAAAGATGGTCGAAACTAACATCAAATATGAAAAGTAAAAGTCATATTATCCAGAGTTTGTCTGAAACAAGATGGTCGACACGCAGTGATGCTTCAAAAGTTCTGGTTAAGAACTATTCAGAAATTCGACAGACATTGGATGACATAGCTGGTTCTGACAGACATCCTCCGGCAGCAGTCCACGAAGCTAATTCATTGAATAAGAAATTAGACCAGCTGGACACTGCACTGATGTCGATTATTTGGAACAATATTCTTCAAAAAAATCAACTTAATAAACAAGTCACTCCAAGAAGCAGGGATTGAAATATGCACGGTTGTGAAGTTGTATGAAAGCATCTTGTCTTATTTTCAAGCCATCCGAAATAACTTTGATGATTATAAAACGCAAGCAAAAGAACTGTTGTATCGTATTTTGAGGCGCTATCGTAGATTGAGGCGCTTGTATTACTGAACCAGGGATGCGCAATATAAACTTAGTCTATCGTATTTTGAGGCACTACTGTAGAATTCTGAGGCGCTCTAAGCTAAGCTTATTTTATTTATTATATGATGTATGCGCATTTCTACTCTCTCATTTTTATTTATATTTATTAATACGCGTAATAGGTCATATTTTTAATGGCTATATACTTAGGGAATTTTGAAATTCATAAAGCGTTAAATGTTGCCATTTCCCTATAAAATTTATGTACAATTTCGTTCAAAATTGGCGTATCGAGATTTGTTACGATCGTAATTACCACTTGGGCAGTTTTCGGTTCTCATAGTATATATACGTAGTACTTCGCTACTATAATAGCATATTAGGGGGTACAGTAAAAATACATTGTCCAGGCGGAGAATAAAAATTAAGACAGACGGGAACGATAAACAAGTAATTAATTTACATAGCCTTAGTCCGAAATTGAATGGGTAACTGTTATGAACACAAAATCTTTATGCAGGTAGAGTATAAGCCTAAAATACACAGTAAAATGGTATCCAATGGCTATCAATATTTTTTGGATATTTTTGAGTGAATTTTTCTACCGAGAAGCGAGATATTACTACGGAGATGATTCAAGTTGTGAATACTTCTTTTACATTTACTTATTTCAGGTCTTCTTTTCGAAATTGGTCAGACAATTCAGTCGGATCTTCAATTCAGTTAACTTTGTAGTTGATGAGCATTCTGTTAATTTAGTAAAATTTCATTGAAATTCATCAATACCTCGTACAGTATATACATTACTAATTATCTCTATTATCGCCCAACTCCAAGTACGTATCTAATAACCCGTTTACTAACAAAAGTGACCATTTGAAATAAGCATAGTTACATTTTATTCAACAGCATTGTTACCAAAAAGACAATATCATCATGATACAAACATTAAGCTTTACATGTTTTAGAATATCAAATTAACATAATTAAATAGCAAACATCATTTACAGCATATGTAACGAATAAACAATAACCTAGAAGAAATGTAAAGGACAGAAGTTGTTAATAGATATACGTTGTATTTAATTAATTAAGTGGCGAAATTTTTAAAATAATTTCGAAATTAATAAAGTGGTAAAATTAGTCATTACTCTTTAAAATCTATATGCCATTTCGTTCAAAACGGCTTATCCCGATTTGTAACACAGTGTACAAATCTGGTAGTTTATTATTTAGTATTAATTAGTATATTTAGTTAGTAATAATTCAGACATTGTGATGGTCAGCCTATACCGATTTCGAATGCGTCAGATCAATATACTTCTAGAGTCAGATTGTACCGAGTCGAAATGTACAAAATAGCAACTGTAGAGTTCTGTGGGTCCGTAACCGATTCGAGCGGATGAACTGAACTCGTGAAACACTGGAGAATCGAGATTGTGTATACCAAGGTCTGAGTAAGAGCAATTTTCAGACGAGTGACACACGTTCACTTAAGAAACTCATTTTGAAAAATAATTAGATGTGAAATTATAAAAAGTGTTAAATGTTGCAATGTAGAAGCGAGATTGGTGTGCTCGCAAGTTCATGCGAATTTCTTATTTGTCCATGTATATATTTACACGAGGTTAATTAATTAAATAGCACCAGGATTGTCAGAGGATTTAGTCAGGAATAGTGTACAATGTACATGTGTATATATTGTATTAGATCGCAATGAGTATTACAAGTAAATGAGTTAACCTAATATATTATAATCTCCACTGTATTTACTGAAAACGAAACAGACACAGACAATTAAGTACGTAGTAGGACGTCAGTTATCCTAACATGATGGAACTTAACTGAAAGGGGTTCGGATAACTGACCTTCTACTGTATTGACATAGTATAGTACTTGTAGAAAATAAATTAGTTAAACTCACTTGATTTCAATCTGTGTTTCGTCCCGGGATTGGACTCATCAGTTACGTTCCCTTTCACGTAATACACAGCAGATGGATGTGTGGGTGGTAATGTGTCTGTGTTTCGATACTGAGTACATTCATTCGACTAACAGCGCTTCATCTGGTACAATCCCATAGGTTGGAGTGGGGCTGTTCAACATTAATATGACTGGTTCATAATGATTAACATAGTTGGTTATGTAGAGAGTGGCAGTCGGATTTGTACTAGCTCTATGTAAGCTCCAGCGCACTTCACGAATCAATGAACCTTGACTTCTATATTCGCTGTTAGCTACATATATGTCTGCATCAAGTATAGCTGAAGCAGCCATGATTTCTACGTCACTTGCCCAAGTCCCTTCAATATGAACAAGGTTTTCCGTTAGAAAATATTCACACGGTGTCGTTCGTTTGGATCTAAAACACCATCCAAGTTTAGATGCGCCCTCACTCGCAATAAATCTGGCAATCAAGGAGCGAAGCTGTAGATGGCTGTTTTGACTCCCAGTAATTATTTTAGAGAGGCAACGAAATAAGCAGTTGCCATCTCTTTTAATATCCTCAGTTTCGTAAGGTTCGTAACCACTCAGGGGCCGTCCTACGATATTAGATGGTTGCCTACTAACAGAATCGAATGTTAGTCCCAAGATATTGCATTTATTTCTTTGCCACTTCTCGTCATTAACAGCAATTTCAGGGGATTTAGCACGGTTATCTGGAAAATGATACGGAGTTGTGTCTGGAAGAGTGTCCCACAACATCGTATTCAAGTATTGCATAGCCTAAACGGAAATATTTATTAACTATTCCATCCAGCATACAGCATTAGATATTATTGAATACTTACTACTCACACAAAATACAATACTTTGTGTGTATATCGAGCAGCTTGAATGTCGGTTAAGTCAGGAAAGAAATCTCTCGTCCATCCTAAAACTGTCTCGATTATCTCTCTTCTAAAAAGAATAGTTATTAGATATTGTTGTAATACGCTAAATTGCTTACACGAGTAAATCTTAAACTTACAATATTGTCTTCTCTTTCGCCAATCAAAAGCTGAAAAAGTAAAGTATTGGGCACGTAATCATGATTCACCTTGAGCTTGTTATGCAATTCTTCGTGGAGAGGAGTCATGAAAGTCCCCTCTCTCACGTTCTGCTCAAGAATTCCCTTTTGATGATAAAGATAAATAAAGTAACAACTTAAATAACATCATCATTAGAATGATAACAGAAACATTATTCGTAGTTACAATAGCATTATACTATTGAATCAGATCTCAAACATTGACGTCAATCAACAGAATTTTGTGAAATAATTATCATTATACGTATGAAACCAAAGAAAGAAGAAAAGAAACACCCTTACTTTCAGGCTTGCGAGATGGGTATCTATGGATTCTTTGGTAAATCCGAATAGTTGAGCCTAGAAAATTGGAACGCCATGATTTATATCATGTTACATATAATTCCTCAAACAACCTCTGGAATCCATATGATATTGCAAAATATAAATTATTTCCAATTCTCTTACCTGAGAAGAGTCGATTCTTGTTCGCTTTCCATCTGGGCTTGCTTTATCTGTTGATTTCCGCTTCCTCTCTCCTGGTTTGGCAGATCTTTGAAAGTAAGGTCGCACGATATGAATAGGAATTTTCTTATCGCGATTGGTTCCTAATTCCTCCTTTGAGATCGTAACGTTACTATTCGTTACCTCTGAGATTGTATACGGTCCTAAATATTTGGGTTGCTTCTTGGTATTAGGTAACCGCTTGAGTTTAGGCATGTTAATGTATGATATTAGCTCGCCTTTTTTCAGAGAGGAGCTAGAGTAATTGAATAATAAAATGTAAACCGAAAAGTGAGCATAGATTGAAATATAGCTAAACTAGGAATGTTGTGGTTACTGAAAGTTAATTGAAAGTGAATGTACACTGAAAATGAAAGTGGGGTCATTTCTGTGTATACTTTTGACCCCAAGTCAAACTCGCAATATATATTATAATTATAATATATATATTATTAATTATCATTGTAATTTCAACTCACCATCCTTGATTGACTTTCTTATTGTACTGCATCGACTGTTTCGTTTGCTCGAAATTGATAGAATCAACAGCCAACTTCTGTGTTGCAGCACGACAATCATCTATCATGAGAACTTCTTCTTGGGGCTGGTCAAGAGGTGGGGAAAATTCATCTTCAATCTGTTCCATTTCATCTTGTGGAAGTAAGACTTCAGTTAGAATGGCCTCCTCCATTTCAAAATCTTCTTCAACAGTAGAAGGCAGATTGTTGATGGCCGATAGAAGATCTTCGTGCCTGGATTCTCTTCCCCACATCACCTTGAATGCTGTTTGTCTGTGAGATTTTTTTTTCGTCGAATTCATTGCAATTGTCGCGGATTTAAGCAGTTTGGACCAATGCTCTCCGGTCTGAATTTCCATTTTAGTAAGTTTTCTAAAATAAACATTTTAATGTTTCAATTTAGTACAATGAAAAGAAACAATTCATTAAAAAATTGATAAAGAAGGAAATAAGAAATTAGATGGCAACTTCAGATTCAATAACATAGGAACTGAATAAATAACTCACGTTTTAAGAATCTTGTTGCGTGCTTCCACTAAGTCATTTGCCATTGGGTGGTAAGCACGAGTGCTACGATTATCGACATGTAGCTTTTGGTGAAATTCCTTGAATATCTAGATACATATTATGATTAACAAGTAGTTATTCAAACACCTGCCGATATATAGTAATAAATGAAAGATATTTACGTACGCTACTCGTGAACTCTTTCCCTTGATCGTGCTGGATGATGTCAGGTAGTCCTATATCAAGATAGATATCCTTCAAGTTCTGGATTAGTTCTTCTGAGGTTTTAGACTTGAGAGGACGTACCACCACATACTTGCTCAAATAGCAAACAGTCACTAAGACATGTTTGTAGCCCTCAGCACTCTCGGGAAGGTCACAAATGAGATCCATTCCTATATGTCTCCATGGAGTTGAAGGAGGTGGGATTGGTTGGAGCTTTTTTTGCGGTTGAGGTGGCAAGGCCGCTGACATTTGACATGTATTACAAGTCTTCACCTATTTAATGGTATAATCTTGTCATTAGCTAGGTAAGATCTTATCATAAGATCATTGAAAATAAAACTTAGAATTGTTTGTTAGCATTTAATCTAGTCAACTAGTTAGGATTTCACACATGGTGAAGCAATGTTTTCTAAAATGATCGGATTTCTACAATGATGATTTGCAACCCTTTATTTACTACTAATTCAAGTGCTTATTTAAATCAGACATTAATTAAATGCTAGAATTTAGCAATTCGTTAATTACAATCACTTACATAATATTCAATGTCTTTGTACATCCCTGTCCATGTGTATCTTTGCTGGACTGAATGAACGGTTGCATTCATTCCGGGATGGCCGACTTCATCATGGAATTTTTTGTAGATTTCTTGAACCTGAGAACTAGATGGAACTTCCAAATCAGTTTCTCTACCCTTCACGTTTACTCTCTAGAATAATTAAATTTATAAGTTTGGCCTAGATAGCACTTAAGAAAATTGACAGCTCCATGCTATCAATCCGAATATGTATACATTTCTAATGCTTCAGGTGAGCTCACAATTCAATTACTACTAGTTCTAAATCATGATACCATTTTGCAGAACTAGTTCCGTTAGTTCTACATTATTTGACAAATTAGGCTAATCAAAGGTCATTGTCTAGGGATGAACAGTTATGTTTCTATGGATGGTGCGTCAGAACCAAATATAGGGGAAGAACCATATATGACATAACAGTTCCAACCCCGCATACACAAACCCAGGGCCAGATTGCACACGATGTGGCACTCCTGCATAGAATATCAATTATCAAGCATTTCAAACCGTCACACCGACATCTCACACCCTACCTCGCTCAATATACACTGCTTAGAAGCTTATAATTTACATTCAATATGCAAACAATAAAATGCCATATATGGGGGACTGGCTACGCCACGCATTTTTTTCGTCGATTTGGTGGGCCTCACTCAGAATTGAGCCTAAGCCAGTGCAACTTAATTGGCTTGGTGGCTAATACGGCCATTCACACCCAGGCGATACCCCCTTGTACTCCCGAAATAAAAGCAGTAAAATTAGAATATGAAAGCAATCTTACCTTGTAGAGCATGTTGGAATCTCTGATGAAAAAGGATGACAATTTCCTTTTGTAATTCCACCTCGTCTTCCGTGAAATCAATGCTTCCTCCGGGTAAGTGCCTTCGGTAAGAAACTTGACGATTTCTTGGAATTTGGCTGAATCCATTGGTATACTATCGCCAATTACAAATTGATGTATGAAACAAAAACGATATAACGAAATATTGATTCAAAATAGAAAATATTTTGCTTATAATATGGTTAGTAACATATTTATACTCTACAGTAGTGCCTCAAAATACGATAGATTAAGTTTATATTGCGCATCCCTGGTTCAGTAATACAAGCGCCTCAATCTACGATAGCGCCTCAAAATACGATACAACAGAACTAGTGTCTTCAGATTATATACAATCTTCTTGTGGAAACGTACGCGCAAGATCATGTTTGATGAAGGAGCAACACCTGAAGTTTAAATAAATCCAAGTGATACATTTCACACCCAAACGTTCGCGTTCTATGTAATCGTGGATAAACTTATTATAGAAATGGGAAAACGCAAGGAAGCTTATGCTAGAGGAGATGAAAAATTTAGTTTCCTCACATATCGTAAGCTAACTGAAGTTGAGATAAAGGCGAAAGCGATAAATTTGGTTCAATCATACCCATCAGATCTGGAAGTGGACTTCATAGACGAGTTTCTCATTTTTTTCCAATTATACAACGAAACAACAGGAATATGTGAAATGTTGCAATCTCTAATCCGAGACAAATTGATCAGTAGCTTCCCAAATGTGAACATCGCCATGATATATCTCGCAATACTTGGAACAAGCTGTGGAGAAAGATCGTTTTCCAAATTGAAAGTAGTGAAAAATTGTCTAAGATCAACAATTGGACAATCTAAACTTTCATCACTGTCGCTCCTATCTATTGAGTGCGAGTTGCTTCGCTCAATATATTTTAGAGACGTGATCATTCAATTTGCGAAGAAAAAGAGCCGGAAAGTCACACTGTAGCCAGCATTCAACTTCATTTCCAAACACTATTAAATAAATTCATATTTATTACTCATTCCATTTATTAAACTAGCATTCCAAAACAAAATTAAATTAATAGGTAAATTTTGTGTCGAAATGCATGAAGAAAAAAAGTACCCCAGGCCTACTAAGGTATCAATCCGGCCCTGCTGGAAGATGTGAGGTGCTCATGTTCACAAAATACAGTCAGGCTCGCTTATTATGAACACGCTTAATATGAACAGTCGTTTATTAAGAACTAACCTCATGGTCCCAATTTCATTTTTTAGATGGATTTGTATTTTTAATCAAGTTCGCTTAATATGAAGTAGTATCTCTATTATGAACAGATTTTTGGTACCCAGGTGGTTCACAATAAGCGACCCTAACTGAGTACAGATGTTCGCATACCTTCAGCTGACTTCGTTTTAAGCGCTCTCACACAATAAACCTGCTAAAGCAGTCCTGGTCATCTGCAGTCCTAGGTCCATTTAAACCATCTTCTCTAAACTCTCGCCAATTTCCTTGCATCAACTCTATGGAGAAACCTTCTCCATTCATCTTGCATTTCCTTGGACCAATGATTCAACATTTCAAACACTGGAACGTAATCAGTGCCGTCGTAATTGGAGCAGGAGTTGGCTACACTACACCTATTTGGCATACTGCTAAGAAAAATGTACGTGTGGATGAATAAATTGGGAATTACGAAGAAAATGTATGAAATATTGTTGGTAATACAATATAAACTAGCAACGATACTTATACTATATTATACACTGCATGTTATCGTAGTCAAATTTATTTCAAACATCATGGTTTGCTTACAAAATAGACTTGAAGCATAATGCCTTTCTATCGCGTCTCGTCATCTCAAAGCGAAATTCAACGCCGCGCCCCGCTTTCATCATAGCTGAAGTTGGTAATATATCAAAACAAATGTGCTAATAAACAATATTAGATTAACTTAGCGCATCAACATATCACGGTAATATAATATCCATGGTAGATGTCTATATAATATAATAAGCGTGTCAATATATCACGCGAGTCAACATATCATGAAACAGATCTATATTGTAGTAGTATAGTCATAGTAATGTTTCGTGCTGTCCAGTGATCTAGTCTAGATATTTTGTATATGTTTGGGTGATAAATCAATTTATGCATTTTGTCAATGAATAGTACTATCTGGCCGGAGACTGAGCAATATCTGACCTAATCGGATATCCAGTGCATCTCTACCTCCTGCCTCAAACAATGTAAGCGGGTCATAGCTAGGGACTGGACTAAATAGGTAATATTTTATCATGTTCTCAAATGGGATAACAATTTTCTTTAAAAATATATTGCAAAATTACAAATTAATTAAACTTTACATTGGCATATCCGATAGACATAAAAATTCTATAAATCCAAATTTCTCTCCTTCAACCTCATTAAAAAATTGAAAACATAATGTACCAGATTCGTTGATACGAAGTGACACCTTGAAAGCAATAGTTAGTGCCTTTGTACAACATTTTAATAGGGATAGTTTATATCTAAATAAGAATTCAGATTTTTTGGAAACTTGTTTAACTTTATCTATTAACTCAGCATTATGATTAAAATCAATATGGCATGTTCCAAGAATTCCTTCTGTATACCACCTCAGTTTTTGATCCTTTGAACTGTATTGGATTATCAAATACTGGTTAGTCATATCAAGATCAGCAAAAATATCCCTCAATGACTCTCGATGCATTATGACATGATATTGAACAGTATTACTAGTAAAATCTATATTGAGTAATTCGTAAGGTATTTGTGTAGTTAATATACATTCTGTAACAATGCCATTTTCTTCAAGAACAAGATTAAGCTTAGAAATGTCTTTTAAATAAATTAATAAACTGGTAGAAGATAAAGCAATATGATTGCCATATATTTGTAAACAATCTAATAATATATTAGGGTTGATTTGAAAAGTAATATCCATTTCTTTCAAATGATAAATCTGAAACATAGATGATGGAACAAAGCAGCTTGATTCTAAGCATTTAGATTCTAATGTACTTAATTTTAAACCAGGATTTGACAAGACACATATTGATTTTTCTGCATAGCTGATTCCCTTTAGAAGTAACACTAGGTTTCTAACATTATCCATTTTAGCATAAAATATGTACTTATCCAAACGATGTAATGTTGAGGAGCGACTAAGTCTTCTGTTATATTGAGACATTAAGATCTAAATTAAGCAAATATTAAGCCAAAATATAAGAAAGTTATGTATGTAATGAAAATTTCTTGACTGACAAAAAGGTTGGAATTGAAAGTCAAAAACTCAAGTTGCAAGTTGTTGTCTCATGTGAAGATATTGGTACCTCAAAATCAGGGATCGAGCCTCAATATCAGGAATTGAGGATCAAAAAGTTTGCGGAAACTTTAGTAGATGACTGAATATTGAATATCCAATAAAAAATATTTATTGAGGAAGGTAATAAAAATCGATAATAAGGAAACCTGATCGGATAAAAACGCGACAGTATGAGGGAGAAATATAGTGATTCCAGGATCCTAGAATTATTAAGTTTTAGCCTCATTTAACACCCAAAGAAAAAATAATGCTGACAAATTCGAGAATTTTAAATGAATACAACCGTACTAATGATACATTCATCAAATTTTAGAATTGGAGAATTCGTCTCTTTATTCAAAGGGCACAAAAAATTAACACCCTCTATAGGGGGTGATCATTCGAGGTCTGCTACTCTGGGATTAGAAACAGTATTTGTTTACTTAGAATTAAAAAATACGCGCATAATATTAAATCAATAGATAATCAGGGATCAATAGTACGGTCGAAAACGGAGGTTCGTAGACGAACCTCCCACTAGTAAGGTTTGATGGTTTATTTTTGGTATTTTGGGGCATTTGTCGGAAAACAAGCTCCTAGGCAATTCTGGAAAAGTTGGGTAAAAGTATAGGGGGTATCAGAAGTGTACCATTTTGTATAAAGTTACTATTAAATCCACTAATGACTCCCTCTGGACTAAATTGATATCAGGAATTCATTTCTGAAGTTAATTTTGCAATTAGACGCTTCTGGACGACGAAATTATCAGTTAATCTTTCTTCGGATGAAAATCAGATGGTTGTATAGAGTATTAATATTCAACCTTTTCTCCAAACATAACGATGATTGAGATTAAATCTTAGCCTTTCGGTTTTGCAGATAGTAAAATGAGCTATCAAACGTGGATATACATCTTTAATTAAGGTTGGCCATTCCGATAATAGCTGGCTTTTCAATTCCTGGCCTTTCCTATAATAGCTAGCACAACTGATTCATTTCATTTTTTCAGTGTAGATTTGAATCGCAGAGATAACTGCAAAACTCCACTAATAATTCAAGTAATTTAACAAATAATTATTTTTTTAAAATAGGTCATTTTACAAGGAAGAAATCGGACACAATATGCTTTCAACCATTTAACAAATAAATACGTGATCTATCAAATGAACAGACAGTTTTTGAAATTTGAAAATTGGTAAAACTCAACTAAAACACCTAAGGAATTTTTTTTAGTATTTTTTTCCATAATTCTCTTTTTATTCGTATGATCAAAAGTCTGTCTGTTCATTTTGGTCTACTCTTCACGATCTATCAAAAACCGTTGAGTTTGTTGAATTTGCAAAAAGTTATTACATTTATAATTCTGAAAAAAAGTCTCTGATACAGTCAGGGTCGCTTAATATGAACCCGCTTAATGTGAACATTCGTTTATTATGAACTAACCTCCTGGTCCCAATTTCATTTTTAGATAGGATTTGTATTGAATCAAGTTCGCTTAATATGAAGTATCTCTATTATGAACAGATTTTTTGGTCCCCTGGTGGTTCACAATAATCGACCCTGACTGTAATTGGATTTCAAAAATATTTATATATCACTCAATTTCCGTTGAACTAATACATGAGCTGCCTTAAATCATTAACCAAGCACAATAGAGCTTAGGAATGTATTACCAGCATATATAAATATGGTGTCAAAGTACCCATATCCGTTGTTAAAATTTAGATTAGTCAACATATGGTTGCGCAATAGGTTATATTTGTGGCAAATTTGGTGATTTTCAGAGGCCGTTTAGTGGTGCTTCTAAGTGTTTTTATTATAAAATTTTTCGCATAGAACTGAGATGTGAATGGATTAATGCGAAAAATTTGGAATTTTTTCATGAAATGTTGCTACATTCCAGTGTTGCTATGGAAAAGTGTTTTGGTCAGTTGGGGTTATATCTTGAAAACCACGATGCTAGACATTCAAATGTAATTCCATTTGATAGTAAATATACTACTTCCTATTAAGCGATAATATAATTTCGACCTCTAAATTCAAAGGTTTACGAGATATTCAACAATGTATCATTTTGGTCACATTTGGTAATTTGTCGAATATCTGGTAAACCATTGAATTTAGAGGCCGAAATTATATTATCGCTTAATAGGAAGTGGTATATTTACTATCAAATGGAATTACATTTGATAGTCTAGCTATCGTGGTTTTCAAGATATAACCCCAACTGACCAAAACACGTTTCCATAGCAACACTGGAATGTAGCAACATTCCATGAAAAAATTCCAAATTTTTCGTATTAATCCATTCACATCTCAGTTCTATGCGAAAAATATTATAATAAAAACACTTAGAAGCACCCCTAAACGGCCTCTGAAAATCACCAAATTTGTCACAAATATAACCTATTGCGCAACCATATGGTGACTAATCTAAATTTTAACAACGGATATGGGTATTTGACACCCAGGCTTTCATCTAGGCGTACTAGGCGCGCCTAGAGGCGCGTATTTGATCCTATGGATCATAATTAGGCCTATGAGGCCTGCAGCATAAAACATATATAAAAATGCTATATAAAAGTGAGTCTAGGCGCGTAGAAAAATGGCGGCGTCCATTTAGGCGTATGACTTTGGAAAGCTGGATGAAACCCTGTTGACACCACATTTATATATGCTGATAATACATTTCTAAGCTCTATTGTGCTTTGTTAATGATTTAAGGCAGCTCATGTATTAGTTCAACCATCTTCTACCGCAATTCATAGTCCCAAATCCGGAACAAGTTACTGTGAGGCCTTATATACAGTAGGCTATGCTCCATTATATTGAATAGCATGTAAATATCCCTATTCAACAATTTATAGCAGCACTTGACTTTAAAATATGGTTTTCAAAAATTTTGGCCTTCAAAAGTGTGAAAAACTGGTCATTCATGCTTGGCCACCCAAAAATAACCACATTCGATAGTATCCCAGATCCATAACTTCTTTCAAACATGACAGATTATTATTTGAATTCTGAATTCGTGTCCAGCATTGGATTTCCAGCAATTTGATATATATATTGACCATATTTGGAGAATTCTTTGGTTGTCCGTGCTTGGAAACGGCCAGGAGTTTTCACATTCCTGGCCATTGCTAGGAACCCGCAGCTAAAAATTCTCCAAATGAATCCAATATATATATATCAAATTGCTGGAAATTTAGCGCTGAGCACGAATTCAGCTATTAAATAATGATCTGGCAGGATTTAAAGAAGTTATAGTTACGTGACATTTCACTTCAAAAATCTGTCGTATTTTTTCTAACTCTCTACTAAAAATGTCATTTATCTAAGGTTGCAGAATCTGCTTTCTCCGCCATCCAATCTTGCATCTCCGCGATCCGTTCCTGGCTCCTCACCAACAAGTTGCTTATCGATGACACCAAGACTGAGTTCCTTATAATAGGGACTCGTCAACAACTATCTAAGGTTCAAACTGATAGCATCTCTGTTGGTGAGTCGAGAATCTCTTCTTCCTAAGAAGTACGGAATCTTGGAACTTGGCTCGACAATACCCTCTCAATGTTTACTCAGGTCAGCAAAGTTGCCTCCTCCTGCTTCTATTACATCTATAACATCCGGCGTATTAGAAAGTATCTCTCTAGGGAAGTCTGTGAAACTCTTGTTAATTCTCTTATCACATCTCGTCTTGATTATTGTAACAGTCTCTTGTATGGTTGCCCCTCATCCCTCTTAGCTCGACTCCAGCGAGTCCAGAACAGTGCAGCCAGGCTTATCTACAATGTCTCTCGTACCTTTTCGTCATCTCCTCTTCTTATTAACCTCCACTGGCTGCCTGTTAAACATCGTATCCTTTTCAAAATCCTCCTCATACTTACAAAGCCATCCATTCTCTTGCTCCGAACTATATCATCCAGCTCATTCTGGTTAAGTCATCCAATCGTACTTTACGATCATCCAACGCCATCCTCCTTGAGCATCCTACTATCAAATCTTCCAAAACTCTGGGTGATCGTGCATTCACTTTAGCTGCGCCTGTTGAGTGGAATCTTCTGCCTCCGAGCATTCGGAATGCCCCCTCACTTCTTCTCTTCAAAAAACTCTTGAAAACTCAACTTTTCCGTATCGCGCACGACACATCCACTTAAATTAATTTCAATGCATATACATACCTTACAAGCATACATACATACATACATACATACATGCATAACACACACCTACTTTTATTAAATTGTACAGCGCACTTGAACATATTAATAGGAATCTGCGCTATATAAATGTATATTATTATTATTATTATTCAGCAATTAAATAATGATCTTGCAGGATTTAAAGAAGTTATAGTTATGTGACATTTCGCTTCAAAAATCTGTCGTATTTTTTCTAACTCTCTACTAAAAATGTCATTTATCTAAGGTTAATCATGAATTTAAAACTGAAGTAAATTTAGTTAATGATAAATGGAATTTGCTCAATATTAAGTTAACTAATCCAGATTGTATATTGAGCTTTCTCAGCAAGCTATCTCAGCAACACTAATGAAACGAGGGTATTTGCGAGCTTTTAAGTTAATTCCCGCCATGTTCTGCGTGTTTGAGCCTTAAAACGACATAACTCACAAAAACACGATTCTGAATAGCTGAGAGAATTTAGCCGACTGTTGAAGAGATTCAAATTAGCATGAAAACTCAAAAAAGGAATGTGGGTTGGAATGAAAAAGGAATGTGGGTTGGAATTCCTACAAAGGGTTCCTTTGCGGGTTGTTACTCCGTGTGACAATTTTGACGTCCCAAAAAGCCTCTTTCGTAAGCTTTGGTATTTTTGGTGAAGAATGAGAAAATGTAGTTAGTAAGTCCAAAACAAAACTTTTTTCAAATTTCCGAAATCATCCTATTTCACATATTACACCCATTTCAATGCTAACCTTAAAAACCACTCTGCTTAATATAAAATCCGGATAATACAAACAAATTTCTACCGTGCCCTGGTGTTCGTATTAACGAGGTTCAACTGTACTATGTGTATGTTCCCGGGCAAAGGTATTTGACTACTATGGAAATTTCAATAATATAGTGAAACTATACATAATGTACTAGAAGATACGCCATATTGATCATAAGTTCGCTCCCTACACACTACTAAGAGTACTACAATTTTTAGTTTGCTGGCTATACTATGTATAGTGCCAACTTATGAAATGATTGGCTCTCTACATTTTCCTCGATAACGGGTTTTCGGGGATACCATTAGTTTGAGAAATTTTACATTGGTTAATTATATGGTAGATAACATCTTTAAATACGTCTATCTTACTTTTAAAATCGAAATCACTCAAAAATCATCAAATTTTTCAATGCTGAAATTTTCAGAACTTAGTGAAATCATAGCCAAAAGACTCACACATGCCAAAAATCAGCTTTCTGTGCCTGGCAGTTTCTTCAATCAATTCGTTACATGAAAGTCATTTGGCTAAGACTCGACTATGCTCTGAAAATTTCAGCATTGACAAATTTGATGATTTTTGAGTTAAATCGATTTTAACAGTAAGACAGACGTATTTAAAGATGTTATCTACCATATAATTAACCAATGTGTGCTTACAAGCCCAAAGGGCGCTAGCTTCGCAGCGCAAGCAAGCAAAGCACGCGCTTGCATAAATAAACATTAATTGAGTATTAATAGAAATCTGATTTTGGCATCTGGGAGTTTTTTAGCTATGGGTATACTAGGTTCTGACCTCAAACGAAAAAGTCGGCTCATCGTGAAATTATGAGGTCACTGTCACCTTTTTTAAAATTAGAAATCTCAATTTGTCGAACATTACTCCTTCCATTTTAGGAGGTAGAAGGCTGATATTTTAAGAATGTGCATATTAATGTATCTCACATAAAATATCACAAAATGATAACTTATCGCTATGACGTCATTATTACGCATCAAAAATTGACAAATTGAGCAATTTGGTGATTTTTCGAGTGATTTCGATTATAGAAGTAAGACAGACATATTTTGAGATGTTATATACCATAAAATTAATCAATAATCTCCTATGCGCCCAAAGGGCGCCTCTAGCAGACACAAACTGTCCGGCAGCCGTGCTGCGCAAGCAAGCAAATATACACGAATATATAAACATTAATCGAGTTTTAATAGTAAGGATATACCTCTGTAACGAATTGATTGAAGATACCTTTTGGATATGGCTCCAAGTTCTGAACTCAGACGAAAATATTTACCTATAACGGAATTATGACGTCATTGCCACTATTTTTATAACTAGAAATTTCAGTTTTTCGATTATTAATTAGTCATTTTAGGTGATATGCGCCTCCAGTGGATACAAAGTGTCTGTGATCTCCGCAGCTCAAGCAAGCGAAGCGCGCTTGTTAATCGATAAAACAGAAGCCTATTGTAAGGATAAATCTCTTCGATTCTGATTGGTTAATACTTTGATAGATACACTTTTTTAATGTTAATTTTTTCAGAATTTGAATTCGGCTTCAAATCTCTACCATTTAAGAAACATATGTATTGTCCAAATAATTCGCGGAATGTGAGATGGGGATTAATAATCATAACATTTATATAGCTCAGATTCCATATTAAGGATACCGCCCTCGAAAAACTTTGCCAGAATTTTTTATTGTTAATTTTATTGTATTACTGAGTGGTCTACCATCTAATCGTACTAGTTGGACTGTATTTATTTTGATTTTTATGAGTTAACCCCTAAAGTTTAGCGCTATGAAAAAATTTAAAAATTGGAAATTTTTCTACACATTCATCAATTAGTTTCTTACTTATTTGATAGTTCTATAATGATATGGACCTCAAGAGGTTTTGGCCCCATTGGAGATTATATAACACAAAGATATAGAAGAAAGGCAATTAAAATCCAATTAAAAGTTATATAAGGAAGTTGATTTCTATAATTCTCGGGAAATGGCCAGATTGATATCTGATTTAGCGATGATTGTATCAGAAATAAAATTTTGATCTTTTTTTAGTGCAGCTCCTACAGGGAGATACCCTTATGGCATGGACGGAGTATCTCGTCCGTCCGTATGTATGTATGTATGTATGTATGTATGTATGTATGTATGTCCGTACACGCGCTACTGCGAAATCTAACAGTCCGATTTTTATCAAATTTCGCATGTAGGATCTCTTTATGGTGTAGATGTGCACCGTCCACATTTTTTCGCAAAATCTCATCACTTCCGGTTTTTATAAGTATATATTCATATTTTAACACCTCGACTGCAAAGCTTTTTTAAAGATATAAGCAAGATCTCAATAACTAATGTAGCGTATTTCACCATGTAGGATCTGATTTTCGCTCTTTGAAAGCAATAACATAAATATTTTATCAGTTATTAACATATTGATATATACAGGGTGATAATTAAGTTCTGTTACATTCGAAATTGTTAATAACTTTAAAACTAATTGATAGATCTGATTGAAACTACCCTGACTTATTCATAATATAATATTATTTTATTCAATACAATACTATTCGATATAGCCGCCTTTCTTCTTAACTACGTTTCTCATTCGTGTCCGAAATTGTAGGACCGCGGCTCGCATCTCTTCCTGGCGTATTTCGGCCCACTCTCTCCTCAATGCTTTGAGTAGCGAGTCTAAACTTTTATGCGGTTTAGCACAAGCCCTTCTCTCCAAATTGGCCCATACTGAATAGTCTAGCGGGTTCAGGTCTGGACTGGATGGTGGCCACTCAGACTTGGACAAAAACTCTATATTTTGCCCCCTCAGCCAGGATTGGGTGGAGTTTGAGGCATGTGCAGGAGCTGAATCGTGCTGGAATATCCAGTCTTGATTTTCGAAGTGGCGATGACCTGCATTCTTGATTTCTGTCTCTAGTATTAGCTCCTTGTATGTTTCTGAGTTTATTTTTACTCCATTAGGGACAAAAACGAGATCGGTTCTCGAATTCGCGGTCACACCCACCCAGACCATGACAGAGAGAGGTTTTTGGACTCGATCGATGTATTTAGTTTCCTCTGGTATGTCTTTAGATGTAGGGGATATAATTCTGTCGTTTTGACGGTTCGTTGATTCTTCTACTGTGAATACTTTCTCATCAGAGAAAAGAATTTTGGTGACGTCATCGGGTGCGAGCCGCTGGAGAAGCCCCTTGCATCTTCCGACTCGCTTTTTGCGAAGAACTGGAGTAAGATGGTGTACTGTTTTTCTCTTCAATGACTTTAGTCCCAAGTCCTCTCGTACAACTTTTCCAAGGGATTCACGGTTAACTCCAATCTCTTTGGCCATCTTTCGTATCGAACGCTTAGGATTTCGTGCAACTCGACCTCTCACTACCTTCCTGAGCCGGATAGACCTTACAGTGCTTGGTCTACCAGAACGAGCCCTGTCAGCTATTCCCTTGGTCGCATTGTACCGTTTGATAGTCCGATACACTAGCATTCTGTTCACTTTCTCACCTTTGAGCTTCTTTAAAATTTGAGTTGGTGTACAACCGGACAAATGGTGAGAAACAATTTTGGAGCGTAAATCTAGTACCATCGTGTGAGAAAAATCCAATTCTCTGAAGTAAATCAATGCTATTGAAAATACAATCTAAAACTACATATATTACTATAGTAATGTAGTACTCATGGCTGTATTGTAAATCTGGTAATAAGAGACTATACAATCTATGTAACAGAACTTTATTGTCACCCTGTACATATTTTCACACCTTTTGAAAAAAATCTTATTTTGAGCTAGATGCGAGTTCTCAACGGCTAATATAGGATATTTAAATATGTTGATTCCGATTTTCACACTTTGAAAGTGGTAATCTAAGTGTTTTATGAATTTCTAACATTTATATATACACATATTTTCACACCTTTTGAAAAAATTCTTATTTTGAGCTAGATGCGAGTTCTCAATGGCTAATATAGGATATTTAAATGTGTAGATTCTGATTTTCACACTTAGAATTCCCTAAAATGAGTACATATTTCCCGATGTATTCCGATATTCACTTTTCATGTTCCTTCGAGTCACTTCCTGGAGCTGCACTATCGATCTGTCGACCGACATTTTTTAGAATTGGTTTCGATCCAACCATTTGTTCGTGAGATATCACTTATTATAGGTAAAGTTCGGGCATAATATCTCTCTATGATCCCGAAAGTTCCCGATGTCATATCTTAAAACTATTGAAGATATATCCTTACTATTAAAACTCGATTAATGTATATTTATATATATATCTGTAACGAATTGATTGAAGAAATTGCCGGGCGCAGAAAGCTGATTTTTGGCATGTGGGAGTCTTTTGCTATGGCTCCAGCAAGTTCTGAGTTCAGACGAAAATGTCGACTCATCATGGAATTATGACGTCATTGTAACATTTTTAAAAGTTAAGCAACAGCGTTATTCGGGCATAACTCAATCATTATAGGAGATAGAAGGCTGAAATTTTAATAGAATCTGTATACTAACATGCCTCACATATGATGTAACTATCACCAAAAAATGACGACTCATCACTTTGTTATGACGACATCATTACTCATCAAAATTTTAAAAATTGACAAATTTGGTGATCTTTCAAGTGAGATCGATTTTAAAACTAAGATGCACATATTTAGAGATGATTTCTCCCTAATAATTAACCAATGTCTCCTTCAGGAAACAAAGGGAGCCACCGGCGGAAACGAAATCTCCGCCAGCCGCGCAGCGCAAGCAAGCGAAGCGCGCTTGTTCTTACTATTAAAACTCGATTAATGTGTGTGTATATAGTATACATATATATTAGATATGTAACGAATTGATTGAAGAAACTGCCAGGCGCAGAAAGCTGATTTTTGGCATGTGGGAGTATTTTGGCTATGGCTCCAGTAAATTCTGAGCTCAGACGAAAATTTCGACTCATCATGGAATTATGACGTCATTGTCACATTTTTAAAAGTTAAGCAATACAGTTATTCGAGCATAACTCAGCCATTATAGGAGATAGAAGGCTGATCTTTTAATAGAATGTGTATATTAATCAGGGTTGAAACCGAATAGTTGATTATTCGGTTTAACCAAATATTATTTGCAAATAATTGATATTTGGTTTGTAACCAAATATCATTATTTGGTATTCGGTTGAGAACCAAATAATTTGGTCAACCGAATAATTTGGTCAACCATAGCCTACTCTAATAATGCCTTACAGTAGACTGAAAATCATGGACTAGGGATGAAGTAGTAGCCGAATGGATTAATACACGATTAGCCTGAAATCGTTAACCATGCAGAATAGCCATTAAGAATGTATTACCAGCATATATAAATATGATATCAAAGTACATATATCCGTTGGAAAAATTTCGATTAGTCATCATATCATTGCGCAACAGGTCATTCTAAGGACAATTTTAGCGATTTTCTAAGTTGTTTTAACTCTATTTCTAAATGGTATTAAGGTGTGATTTTTGTGTAGAACCAAGATTAGTACGAGTTGATTTGAAAAATTTAGAATTTTTCAATGGAATGTTGTTACATTCCTGCGTTGCTATGGTAAAGCATTTTGGTCATTTTAGGCCATTTCGTGCAAACTGTAGTAGCTAGATCTTCAAATTTGATCGTGTTTGATAGGCAATGGCCTACTTCCTATTAGGTGATAATACTACTTGAACTTCTAAATTCAACGAGTTTTGAGTTATGGTTGATTTTAAGAATGTGGCCAAAACACTAAATTATCTCATAACTCTATAGTCTGTGAATTTAGAAGTTTAAATTGTATTATTACCTAATAGGAAGTAGCCAATTGCCCATCAAATCAAATGAAATTTGAAGACCTAGTTCTTACAGTTTGCAGGATATGGCCCAAACTGACCAAAATGCTTTACCATAGCAACGCAGGAATGTAACAACATTCCATTGAAAAATTCTAAATTTTTCAAATCAACTCGTACTAATCTTGGTTCTACACAAAAATCACACACTAGAAATAGGGTTAAAACAGCTTTAGAAAATTGCCAAAATCGTGCTTAAAATGACCTGTTGCGCAATGATATGATGACGAATCGAAATTTTGACAACGGATATATGTTATTTGATACCATGTTTATATATGCTAGTAATACATTCTTAATGCCTATCCTACATGATTAACGATTTTAGGCTAATCGTGCATTAATCCATTCGGCTATTACCGCATCCTTGGTTATTTTACTGTGAGGCATTATTAGAGTAGGCTATGGGTCAACCAAATAATTTGGTCAACTGAATAATTTGGTCAACCGAATAATTTGTTCAACTGAATATTTAGGCAAACAAATAATTTGCATGCTTTCCCAACACAATAATCACATGTTCTTACAAGAAGTGGTCCGAACACAAATAAATATAATAGGCTTACTTATAGTTGAATATATTTTTGTATAAATATTTATATAAACATTTATGCAAAAATGAAACTGCCAGGCGCAGAAAGCTGACTTTTGGCATTGTGTGAGTCTTTTAGCTATGGCTCCACTAAGTTCTGAGCTCAGACGAAAATGTCGACACATCATGGGATTATGACGTCATTGTCACCTTTTTTATAATTAGAATTTTCAGTTTTTCGACTATAACTTAGCCATTTTTGGTGATAGAAGGCTGAAGTTTTAATAGAATGTGTATAATAATATACCTCACATATGATGCAACTATCATCAAACAATGATGACTCATCACTTTGTTATGACGTCATCAATACTCATCAAATTTTAAAATTTGACAAATTCGGTGATTTTTCGAGCGATATCGATTATAACAGTAGGAGACGTATTCTGAGATGTTATCACCCTAATAATTAATCAATGTGACTCCAGGCGCCCGCTGGGCGCCTCGGGCGGACACAAAGTGTCCTCCAGCTTTGCAGCGCAAGCAAGCGAAGCGCGCTTGTAATCTATTATAATCTTAAATGAAAGGATATATGCGAAAAAATATAGGTTCCTCAAACATCCCTTTGTCAAAAAATAAATATTTCTCGACTTATCATTGACTTTATTGTAGTATAAATTATATGGAGAACTTTGTATATATTAGAAAATGGCGAATCTAATCATGAAATAGGCATTCAAATGTGGGTTGTGGTGTATGTGCATGCGTATGTGTATGTGTATGTGTATGTGTATGTATGTGTATGTGTATGTGTATGTGTATGTGTATGTGTATGTGTATGTGTATGTGTATGTGTATGTGTATGTGTATGTGTATATGATGTGTATGTGTATGTATGTGTATTTATGTGTATATGCTTGTAAGCTATGTATATATGTGTTGAAATTATTTTAATGACGTGTATATTAAGTATTTGATTAAGTAGCTGTGGCTTGTGCGATGCAGAAAAGATGAGTTTAGCGCATCCATGGTACACCTAATAGTCAGACTTTATATAGAGTAGGCTATGGCTGACCAAAGAAATTCCAGGGTTTAATTGAATTTAAGATCATTTGCCAATATGGAATAGACCTAACTCAATGCACATACATAAGTTTGAATCATTCTCAACCTTTAAATTTGATTGACTGAAAAAATAGCAATAAAACATAACTCTACTGATTAATAAAATTGGAGGACTTTAATAATACAGTATTATTGACCAATAGGGATCAGACCAAATTCAATGCAAATACAGGGTGACTTTTAAGTTCTTTCCCAAGCTTGATTAGGTTTATAATTTCTTATACTCAAACAATCTTAGTTATTATGGTCTTTAGAGATTGTAATTCAAATATTCTCAATGATTTTGAAAGATTTTTCGAGTCTAAGACCTAGAACTGTGTTTTGTATTGTGAGTTTTGTGGAGAAAATATGTTTCTTGGCGCGCAGCGAAATTCGAGAATCAGGCTAACTGCTTCTGTAAAAAATGTCTCTATAATCGATGTTCCATGACGATTTAGCACCAGATACCTTTCATTCACTATGAAAATATTTCACAAATCCATTGAATTCATTATCAGAAACGAGATAAAGTTATTATTTCACGTTTTCAAATTAGGTATTCTTTGCAAAAAATTTTCACATCACCAAAAACTGATCCAAATGGTTCTCACTCAATATATACTGATCTAAACATCCTATATATTTCTACAAATTTAGAGTGTTCGAGGAAAATGTGAGAGCTAATTTGTCCTAGAATTTGAAGATTCTAGAAAGATAATGTGAAAAGCAGTGGGCCCTGATTCTCGAATTTCTCTGCGGGCCAGGACACAAATTTTCAACACAAAACTCACCATACAAAACACAGTTCTAGGTCTTAGACTCGAAAAATCTTTATCTCTAAAGATCATAATAACTAAGATTGTTTGAGTACAAGAAATTTTGTACCTAATCAAGCTTGGGAAAGAACTTAAAAGCCACCCTGTATAGTATATAAATCATAATTACTCCTTAAACTTGAAATCTGATTAGTTGACATAGAAAAATTTGTTTACAACGCATTATAGCAACATTTTATCAAGCACATAAATTAATCAAATGAGATCTCCATAACTTTATGGTTATGTAGATTTTATATAGCAATTTCGTGTCCTATGATTCACTTAATGAAATTGCACTAAAGTCTGCGAATGAGATTTTTCATTTGTAATAAATATTATGACGTCACTCGAGTGGTGGCGGCGAAATTGTCGTTGCCTACTGCCAAATCTTATACAGGGTGTTTCAGCGATTGTATCACGAAAATAATTTGAAATTACTAGGTAAATATTTTACTAATCATCTTCCCCTTTTACGATGTTGTTTAGCATCTTCTGACATTTGTGTGACAGCAAAATAGACAAGCTAGATGACAAACAAAAGAAGATCAAGATGGTGGAATTCTACCATAAAAATCAGTCCTATTCAAGACTACCCCACACTTCTAAGGTTTACCCGCCCAAAATGACTTAATCGGAAATGAGTTATCCCATATTAATGATGTTTTAAAATAATTTACTTTTATTCCAACGGTTTGCTTCATTGTTTTTCATAAATGTCAAAGGATTTCCTTTCAAAAGCAACCAAAATAACTAAATTATCTCAATCACAAATGAAATGAAAGCAATTTACTTTTGTGTGTAATCAATGAAACACCCTGTAGATACTAAATGAAATTAAAAATTTTTGACCTTTTGAGATCGTATTCATTTGGGAATACTAATTTACGTTTTACACAAGCCATCACATGTAATCGCTCTAAATTGTTTCTTTAAATATATATAACTAACGAATAACATTTTTAAAGGGAAAAGTCGAATATTAATTACTACAGATAGAGGGCACCAATAATATTTTCAAAATGTAAGGAGCGAATGAGTTATAGCTTCTCTCGTTAAACGGTCAAAACTGCTATACACCATGCGATAGCAGTGTATAATAGTACTTCTCAATTTGCAGACCTCCCGAAGAAAGGATGCCAGCGCAAAACTACTGCAAGACACGATCGCATGACTAGACGAATGGCCATCGCAGATCCTGGTCCAACAACTTTTTCTCTATGTTGTCATTTGTCTGACAACTTTTCCAAAATTTACCATAGTTCGGATGATTTCGAGTCAAGCGGCTAAAAAAGACAGCTACTGGCAGTACAAGCTAGTACATAAACTACGGCTGTTGTGCAAAATCCCACATTATTGCATCGTCGTGCGCCTAAAACGTCATAATGTAACGTGACTACTTTAATTCTCCACCTCAAAAGCCTCCTTTATACCTGGATTCGAGCTCTATTGCTCCTTTTAAATTCAATTTGGCCTTAGGTCCCCTCATCCTATTTCCACACCTAAAAGCACTTACCTCCTCCATTATTACACGTTGTCTATACAACTTAGATTTCTGCAGACTAAACTTCCGTTTACGGGAAGAAAAGTTGTCGGACAAATGCAGCGTTCCCAGTTTTGATCAGAAAACTAATGTAGAATTTTGGTTAGAAATGTAGAATTTCAATACCAATAAATGCAAATTATACATTTTTGATAAAAATATCTAGTTTCCACACATAATATTGTCAATACTCTCAGATTTCATGGAGCGAAAGTAACGACTAGTACAATTCGGAAAGATGCGGAAATTAATATAAAGGCTTACATACCACCAAAGAAACCGAGACTACTATTGCGATGAAGAAAAAACGACTGGAGTTCGCAAGGCTTTCAAGTTGGACAGCTGATAAATAGGCCAAGGTATTGTAGTCATTCGAGTCTAGTTCTAGCAATTTGGAATACACAAGAATTACATTCGAAGACCAGTAAAGCAGCGTTTTAACCCAAATTACATAATTTATATTCATAAATATCCACCAATTATAATGTTTTGGGGTGCTTCGGGTATAAAGGTACTGGTCCCTTAAGTTTTCTCGTAAAAATGTTCGGTTGAAATCAGGATAGCTGAATATCTTGAGGGATTCGCTAAAACGATCCATTAAGGCGCTTAAGTGTGATGTACTCATACAAGGAGCTACTTGTAAATGAATAAGGAAAAGTATTGACTGGTTCCATACCAAGAGGATAAAATTACTTGAATGACCAAGAAATTCACCAGACCTCAATCCTATTGAGAATTTGTGGGAATCAGAAAGGATAGAGTGGCTAATTCTCAGCGAGAAAGTTTAGAACATCTAAGAAAAGTAGTTATTGATGTATGGTAGAATGAAATTAGATACACATATATGTATTCATTTATGTACGTATAACTATATCGTGTGAATAGTGTAGACATATAAAGGCAGGTAGCGGTAATAATAATTATATTAAAAGCAATTACAAGTTAATAGGCTAATTGCGTGCATGTATGAATCATATACCAAGGAAATAGATATACAAAAATAAAGGGAGTAATATAATTCACCAAAATTTCATTAATAAATATGTAACACTTGGAAATCTAGTTAGAGATATATTAGTCAAAATTTATTTCTGATCGGCTTCGATTTATACATTTGCTTTCTCTCCTTAAATTGCTTAATTGTTTTTTTCATTAATGGAGTAAATTTATTATCATCTTCTTTGACTGTCCGAAATATTTTTCTTGAAATTCGATTCCGAGGAGTCTTTTGGATATTTAAGGAAATAACTGAACTAGAGGGCTTCTTCTCAGCCTGTTTAGCAGATATTTTTGAAGATAAACTTTTTAACCTTTCATCCCTCTTCTTCATTAGCATAAAATAATTTTCTTTCCAATTTTGTTGATCTGAAATAGCTAAATTATCTTTGAAATTTCGGATACAATGCCGTTCCCATATAAATCCAGTTGACTGTTGAATATATGCGTTGACAGATTCAAGACGAGCAAGATCTTGCGGCAATATTCTCTCAAGTAAGGGACGAATAACCGGGAAACCAATCGTAAATTTATCAACAAGATGGATGTTTATTTCAAGTGAACGCAAACAGAGCTCATGTAGAGAACAAGCATTTGTTTTAAATGATGTAGATCCAGAGTATACTTTAGTTCTAGAATTATTCGATACAAACTGTTGGAACGAATTCGAAGGGCAGCGAACTCTACGAGTGGTCTTTAAAAAGTTTGGGGTTTTCAAAGGCTTTGATTGCAAAATTGGGAGGTTTATCTCTGGTAAAGAAGGCATAGTCAATCGTTTAGTAGATTTCAATGGAATAGGTACTGTAGGGAGATCAAAATTTAAATCATTAATTGATACTCTATTATCCTCCCAGGAATTCATTGAATTTGTATCACACAAAAAATCACCTGAAATGCATTTATTATTTTCTTCAATAATATATTTATGAACAGTATTGTCAACTAACTTCAATTCCTGCTTCCAACGGATAATAAGTTCGTTTGCTAGTTGCCCGATCTCTCCATCAATCTTGCGTAAAAGTCTGAGAGTCTGTCCAATGTGAGTCTGTTTCAAAACTTCATAAGATATCGATATATCAGATAAATAACCGATATATTTAATATATTCTGTAGATTTGTCTAAGCAGTTTTTACGACCATCTAAAATTCGATCAATTCGAGACTTGACTCTGTTTACAAAGGTAATCGTTTCACAATTTTCCATCAAAAATATTACCTAAATATCAAGCTTAAGTCGTTATAAAAATAGTAGCCATTAAGAAACATCGTGGAATACAGATGATATCGATTCCATATATACTTAAGAAGCAATACTTACTAGTACAAAATATAATTTAATAAATTCATGACCATATTCCTCTGGCCTTAACCAATTTCCGGGAAATATTTATAATTTATCAGTAGAAGTTGCCAGACACCTAGTTTGGAAGCGTAAAATCCAAGTCAGGTAGGTCCTTACATAAATAACGTGGAATTTTAACAATAAAGTCGAGTCCGCTAAATAGTGACACTATGTAATCGGGTCAACTGCTTAAGGATGAAATATATACTAGAGACCTACTATATGTTCCAGGTGTTGGATTTTTATAAAACTTTCAGGGAGATATTTGAGCATCATAAACGTCCCAAAAATACATTAATAACTTAAGGATATATCATATTGAAATTTTTCGGCTTTCAAATTATCATGCTCAAAATAAATAATGTAAAAGAATAATATGAATATAATGCCAAATAAACAATTTGTTGGAAATATAATTTTGATTTAACTCATAATATGTTTGGAACCCAATAATTTGTGAGTATAAATTTTTTTACAAGAATTGAGCTGACAAATTTGATTTTTTTGTAAATCTTTGCCATTAATCAGAATTTATCCCCAAAAAATTGAACGTTGGCTGTAATAAGTCAGAAACCGTTTCATTTTTGAGAATCGGTTATATATTGATCAAGTTATGATTGGAATATCACAGAAAAATTTGAGTAAATGCCCACCAATGATAAAAGTTTATAAATTGATAGCTAATTTCGAAAAGATTGTAAATTAGTAAATATATTAATAAATTAAGTAAAATACAGATACATACTATAATGAAAGAACTAATAATGGCCATAAAACTTATCAAAGAATAGGGCTATTAGCTAACTTAACTAACAACGATTACACTTTGGACATATCCATATCTCTTTCTTCTCAATTCCACAACAACAACATTTATATTATTTAAAGAAAAAACATGAAACCACTTATTACCTACATCGATAGATATTTAATCAAATACATTATAAGATCCCTTACCACAACACAAAACACCCGCATCACCAACACCACCACACAAACACTCGAGATTACTGACATGAGAATAAGAACCAATCTGATAACCTTCACCAACCTTCTTCCGCTTACGCTTAGATTGCTTAATAAACCATATTATTCTTGTATAATTATTATTTACATTTAAGATACTATGATAAATACGCTGTTTTTCTAAAAAAATACATGAACGAATTAAGGAATTAGATGGGACTAAATTTAGTTCTTGAATTAGTTCAAGAATCCAAGAAAATTCATCGTTGTATCTAATAACAGCCAGACTTGATCCTAAATGAATCAGGCCAAGGTCGATTGAAATAGTCTTGCTTATTGATCTCCTAATTAAACCATGAGGCTTTGATTTAAAATGGAAGTTTTACCTTCCTTTACCTTCTCCAAAAATTCAATAGTAATGTAAGGACACAAAATAGCCAAGACCTGATCCTACAAACTTCAGAGATAGCTCTTGAATGGGAGGGCATAGGGGTTCAAAGGGAAATAGCCTTTGGAAATTATACCACGAACCTGGACAAAACTGATGCATTTCGGAGCAATTGGAGTCTGTAGCCGATAAACGATAACTATTGCTAAAAGTAATTTTTTTAGTACACTAATAAGCTACAATCTGTATTTGATTTGATGGTGTAACAATTAAATTATGTAATTTTAGTCATCATGGAATCTGATAATAACTCAATTTGAGGACTACAATAGTCGAACTCTGCATCATCCCAACTTTCTCTCCCAAATTTAGAGTCACGAAACATGAATGGTCTAAAGCAAGGGTGCTCAAACGGTGGCCCGCGAGACCGACTCTAAAGTGTTTTCTGATGCTTTATTTTCTACCTCGTTTTTGGCTAACTCATGCTGCATCACAATCTCTTGTGAATTGATAAATTATTTCTGCTTTTCTATGAAATGGATCCTAATCCGCTTTTGTAAATGGCTAAGGCATTCTATTATAATTATAGAAACACCATATTCACCGTAGATATCTAGGTCGAATAGAGATTGACACTTTTGTCATCTCCATCTCCAACACCTGTAGAATAGAACAATTTCTGTTGGATTGATTTCCGAAACACACCTGGGGCTAATTTTAACTCCAGAGCCACTGAATTAAACTCGCCAAATTCCTTTGCCTGACAAATCTTCTTATGCTCCTCCTGCCAGTACCGGCTATCCTCCACTGTCCTATTTTCCTCTTTTCTCGCAATGTTCGTTGGTTTCCGACGAAATACCGACAACCAACGCAAGCAGCCTCAAAACTTAGAACCTGTCCAGTTTCTATGGAAATGGCTGATACAAAACAGTAGCGTGCAAACCATCCGCCACCCTTTCCAGTTCTCTTCTGATATGCACCATCTTAAGAGACGGGTATATTTAAAAACACACCACCAGATTTCTTGTAAAAAATTCTCAATTTTAGAGCCCCACGTTTACAGCTGTGAACAGCCATTTCCATAGAAAACACCGAAAAATATGATTGAGTTGCTTAGAAAAGCTCTATCAAGAAGGAGTACAAGGTAAATCAATTATAGAATTTATGATATCCAACACGAATTTTACTAATCCCAGCCAGTCTGCCACCAAGAATTTGTATCACATTATGCCTAAACATTATTTTATTGTCGCCTCCACCGGATTGAGACTTAGGGAGTTCGTAAAATTCGAGGAATGTCGACAGCGATCGCAGACAATAAAATATTGTTTGGCAACTCAATTCACAAAACAAGTTTGATAAAACTCTAATTTCCCAGTTTTACAAATTATACAAACAGCCATTTCCGCCAAACCTTTCTCCAGAATTCCAATATACTGGCCTTCCACCCTGGCATTTTTATTTATTTACGGTTTTCCTTACCAAAACAAAAAAAAGTTACCAACGAACTCCATCTACATACAATGTTATGATGAATTTTACTATCAGATGTTGTGGGGTGCATTTCGCTAGAGAGATTCAAAGGGCTCACTCTACCATAAGTTAATTCAACTAATTGTACAGATTTTGGAGAATTTGCTAAATCTTCGAATTCAATATCAATGATGCTTTTTTGACTACATGGGGTGGGGGTTTGAAGAATTTCTTTAGGTTTACAAATTTTCTTCAATAGATTTTTCCTTCTTTTTTACATATTTTCTTTTTGGGGCACTGAAACTTGTGCACTCGTACTAGCAATCGCCAAAAATTGGAGAGGAGTTTCAGAAATCAAATTTTTCAGCTATAGATTCTATTAAATTGGATCCAGTATTCTTCACCCTTCACCTTTATCCTTCGGTTCCGGATTTATTTCAACACAGCCTATCATCAATAATAAAAATATAATACAAGCGAGAAAAGATACGGATATAACACCACAAATTTATTCACTGTATGAGAAGGGGTTGGGCGACAGATTGTGATCTTCGTAGATCCCCACACTCTGATTGTTGCTCGCCAAGGAGCTCAAGTAAAAAAGATCAAAAACAATGATTCAGAAAGAATAAGAAAACAAAATAAATATGAAAACTAAGATGATAAGAAATAAAATAAAATAATTTTATTATATTATAGGGCTATTTTTGGCATACGAGGGTATTTTCGGCCTGGCTCAGACAATTCGAGTCTTTCCTCCCTCCTTCTGGAATTTGTCCGGAGAATTTTGAGTCCTGTCCGACTACTCACTACTCAGGACTGTCAATATATTCTATCGGTATCTAAGTTATTTAGTTAGCTATTGCTCTGCTGCAAACGTGTCACTCTCTAATATTTGAAGAAAGAGTGCAAGTTTGTGAAATTTGGATTATTACTGATTTGTAATGCTACCATAGTGTACGTATACTACTGAGTACTGACCCTAACAGCCTAACATGTTTCGTAATGAGTATACTTGGAATCTTCTTTTTGTATCTGTGTTCAATGGCTTCAACGATGAATTATGATATGTAGATATGTAGTCACGTGGGTCAAGGGTCATTTTATGTGTCTTTGCAGCTCTGGTTTACAGTGAATTACCTACATTCAAATTGATATTTCAAATTTTATTCTCTGAGATTTTAGTTTACCCGCAATAACTAATAGACGAAATATAATTTATAATTTCTCTTGATTATTTATATTCTGTTTATTTTGATGATAAGTTATTGATACAAATTTAAAATTAGATAACATTACAATAAGCATTTTTTTAGAGAATAAATTATGTCCGGGTTTGGCCTTTTGAAAATCTGGCAACCCTACTTAAGTCCCTTAGTATACATGTCAACCTGAGCCCACAGTGGCAGGAGTAGCAGTTTACAAAGATTAGGCATCCAGAGCTAAGATAGAACCATGAAGTGTTTTACCAACTAATAGGATATCGATGCCTAGGATTCGAATGAGCTATTAACTTCACTCATATGGCTTCGTATTTTCGAGAAATGACGTCACCATAAATTGACACGTTTTCAATGTTAATGAATTAGTCATTAACTAAAAGGCTCTGATTTTCCAGTTTGAATACCACTGCTCTATAGTGTGTTCATTGTAATTATTGCCAGATTTTGTTATCTAGAGATTCTGGCAAGGAAATAATGTCATTTCCCTCGATCCATGACACGAGGTTGTCGACTCCCTCCCAGGACATAATCCCTTGCATGCCAATGGAGAAACGCGACTGGCGCATCCTCTCCTTCCAGTTCAGGCAGAAGATCATCCAATTTCTGGGTGATTTGGATGTAGAGATTACGACCCAAGCTCTGATTCGATTAAAGATTTAATTTATCGGGATCCATTCTCCTTTCCTCCACGAATGTAGCCAATTAGATCAACATAATAGAGATTTAACCTATTTATCTATTAACGCTACCGTGTGGCGCCTTTGTATTAGGTATGATGGGAATTTTTTTTGTGCTCGACTATCATAAACTTTAGTCTATTTATCCACTCTAGTTTATCAAAACAGTTAAAATAAATGTTTAACATCAGTGATATGACTATTAGAATTTGAGGATTTTAAAGATGGAACAATT